>JACATO010001447.1:0-486329 GCA_018389105.1 Nautilus pompilius
AGTCAATAAAAACTAATTATCTTTGCGGAAGCGGCATTTTCGCTCGGTCTTTTAGTTCCGAAGCCCTGTAACGTTTCTTTTTTTTTCCAAGAAAAAACATTCTTCCAAAGACATGCATAGAATTGACGAATATATTTTTGCTGTGAGGCACATAACCGCTTCCAGTGTAAGAAAAGATGTTATTCTGGACGACTGTGTTTCTGTTTGTTCGCTCTGGTGGTTAGAATGGAAACAACAACAACAACAGAGTAACGACCAAATATTTCGTCTCTCGCGATTCTTGAATTTTAGCCGCTGGCCTCCACTTCTTTAATATAGCAGCTCATCAATTTTATCTGACAGCTAAGGTCGAATCATCCAACCTACTTTCTTAAAATGTATCTCATTTTTCTTTCTTTTTTGTTTTTACAAAAATAAATTTAAGAATTTTTTTGAAACTAAGTCAGCGGCATCCGAAGCACTTAACCCCGAACATGACTTCATTGGGCTCGTCCAATCTCCGACGCCGCTACCAGCGCCATCTCGCGTACAATTTTCTCGTTTCTGACTAGTCAAAGAAAGCTCACCCCAAAATATTGCGCTTTTTATTAATCCTTTTTTGTTTTTTTTTGACAGAATTTTAATCGAGAAGATGAATTTCAGTTGCTAGTACTGCTGAACAGGCACAGAGTAGTTCTCGTGATCACTTTCAGCGGTTGGACTGTTTAAATACACCAAGGACGTCCTCAATAAACCTGGTTATTAACATCGCCTCAATGGTATCCGACGGATTTCATTTTAACTCCCCTAGTAGAAAGAATCTTTTCTTTCAGTATTTGTTCTTGGATAAAGATTTAAAAAAAAAATTAAATTGGGTAACTCAGTTTACAATCATTTGTTTGCCACGAATAACCAATGCTATTTCCCATTTGCAAATGTCATATATAAATAGCACTAATTTATCACCCTGATCTGGTAACATTTTGTTTTAGTTTTGAATACCTCTATATATTGCAAATTTTCCTACATTTTTTAAAACTTTTTACTCTCTCTCGCTCTATGTACTCACGTAATCTTTCTATGTACTGACGTCATCTCTCTCTCTCTATGTACTGACGTCATCTCTCTCTCTCTCTTTCTCTATGTACTGACAAAATCTTTCTATGTACTGACGTCATCTCTCTCTTGCTCTATGTACTGACATAATCTTTCTATGTACTGACGTCATCTCTCTCGCTCTATGTACTGACGTCATCTCTACTCTCTTGCGCTATGACTGCTATCTTTCTATGTACTGACGTCATCTCTCTCTCTCTCTTTCTCTATGTACTGACAAAATCTTTCTATGTACTGACGTCATCTCTCTCTCGCTCTATGTACTGACATAATCTTTCTATGTACTGACGTCATCTCTCTCGCTCTATGTACTGACGTCATCTCTCTCTTGCTCTATGTACTGACGTCATCTCTCTCTCTTGCTCTATGCACTGACATAATCTTTCTATGTACTGACGTCATCTCTCTCGCTCTATGTACTGACGTCATCTCTCTCTTGCTCTATGTACTGACATGATCTTTCTATGTACTGACGTCATCTCTCTCTCTTGCTCTATGCACTGACATAATCTTTCTATGTACTGACGTCATCTCTCTCGCTCTATGTACTGACGTCATCTCTCTCTCTCTTGCTCTATGTACTGACAAAATCTTTCTATTACTGACGTCATCTCTCTCTCGCTCTATGTACTGACATAATCTTTCTATGTACTGACGTCATCTCTCTCTTGCTCTATGTACTCATGTAATCTTTCTATGTACTGACGTCATCTCTCTCTTGCTCTACGTACTGACAAAATCTTTCTATGTACTGACGTCATCTCTCTCTCTTGCTCTATGTACTGACATAATCTTTCTATGTACTGACGTCATCTCTCTCTTGCTCTATGTACTGACATAATCTTTCTATGTAATTACGTCATCTCTCTCTCTCGCTCTATGTACTCACGTAATCTTTCTATGTACTGACGTCATCTCTCTCTCAGTTATATATGTATGTAGTACAATTTTGAAACGGCAGATAACGACGTATAAGCACAATGCTTTATTTTGAAGCAAGAATCCCCCATATTTTAAAATATCAAAGGAGAAAGCATGCCGGGATTCTTACCTTACACACCACTATATAAAGAAATTTAAACAAACTGTGAGTCAGGTGTTCTGATGTTGTGCGTATCTCTCAGTTAGCATTCTCTTCCAGCGAGGGATCTTTGGATTTCTGTGAAACTGTGCGATTTTAGAAGTGGCCGAGTCAGTTATTTACAGAAAGTCTAAAACACCCGAAGCTAGATGATGTACATGTAATCGTGGGAAGTTTCGGGATTGCAAATAAAAGGGTCAATGAAAAACAAACCCATTTTTTTTGTTGCGTTTATGCTATCTCAGCATTAAACTAATCATATGGCTGACTCATAGAATCTCATTCCTACCGTAAACCTATCAGATATTTGTCAGGGTGATGTCACGAGTCGGAAAACGCGGTTTACTTTAAATAGATGTCGTGAAGCGAATTAAAGCTGCCACCAACGACTGGAAAACACTCGTGGTTTAAGTTAAAGCTAATGAGACGCCCGGTCTGCTCACCTCGGCCTTATACACTAACCGTCATAATTACAGACTGACCCACATTTCATGCTCGTATCAGGTTATTAACGAATAGAGTTGCAAGCGTATTAAATTTATTTCAGATGGTCGGCTGGCTTACTGTTTCGCCTGTCACTGTCGAGTTAGCATCCAGTCGCCGACATAAAGGCCGATGAGTGACATCAAGAACCAAGGAGATCATTAATGGCGAGCGGTAAAGATAGCAGACCTCACGTAAACGCCACGCGAAGACGCTGATCCGGTTCTTAACGCCAAACGTTGGTTGGTGGACAGAGAAGGTATTGGTCCACCTCTCCTACTGGAGTGTGCGACTTCAGTAGCAGGCACATTTCCGTCTTCCCTCTTCCTCATCTCTTCTGCCGTAGTCGCGTCTCTTAAGATCCCGCGCACTAATCTCCTTTCTACCCACTCATGCCCGACGATGTATTGCCCTCACGCAGTCACGTGCCGTACAGGTGACTGGGTCCATCGCCTGACAGAACGACACTTTAAATCCTGTCGCCACAGCGAGTTCCCGGCACCATTTTGGTCGGGGGGGGGAGAGTTCTTACAGCTCCGCTTCACGTTTTGGTGATTTCTGTCTCAAAGTACCGTAGTAAGGGTTCGAGAAACGCTCCGGCAAAGCCAGTCGCGACGGGACGTCAGCGTAAGTGAACCAAGAAGTTGGGTCGTGACTTCCGCAACTGTTGGAGTCGCGAGCCGTTGTTGGCCACTCCAAGTGGAAATGTTCATCCGCCGACCTGACGCGGGTTAGCAGCGAGGTTTTCCGGCAGGATCTTCCTTCCTGCGAAGGCTTTGCTATGTTGGGCCAGGAATGGGGTACGACTTGCCGCCAAGGCAGGCAAGCCTAGAACAGAAGAAGAAGCCTAGAATTTGCTGTACGCTCTTCGTATGTTTCAAGATTTAGCAATGCGAAGCTTGCTTCTAATACACAGGCAGCAGCTGCTTTAAAGTTTGGCCTATCGACGGAATTATTTCGGAAGCTTTGGAATGCAATCTATGATTTTGCGGTCAAATATTCATTATCGCTATAATTCAGAAAATGAAAGAAACACACTGATAGAAACAACAATATTAAAATTCTCCTCTTATCAAATTACCAGCAGCCAGTTCGCAGACACGTAAAGGTCATCTGCATGTATTCAGTCTAAAACTTTCAATTACATTTGACTGCCGACAGCAGCATTCCAATGAGATCATCACGCCGCCTCTGCACACAAGATTACATGTGTTGGAACAATATTAAGCTGCTTCAACATTTCAACGAACAGAATAGCTCTTTGTCATATTATTGCCTCCCCAAACCATCAGCGCACGTAACGTTGGCTGCCTCTGCCAAGAATGTAAACCGGGGTGAATTTTGTTTTTTTCTCTCTCTAGTCGCCTCTCATTTCATCTTCAGTTGGTTTGTTCTCCTAAAAATGGCTGTAACACGATTAAGATAATCGGACTTGACTTTCTTCTCTGTCACATCTTTGCAACATAAAAATTCTTTGTTAATTAATTAAGTTTCATACTAGTTATTCTCATTTAACCGTCATTAAATTCTGATACTTATCTCCCATAAAAAAAAATTCGTGTACGGGGTTTTTGTCTACATCGAAATTAGTCCAATGATCAGATAACCCGAGGTAATCAGTCAGTCACGTGTCTGCCAAAGTCCGTGGTATATTAGAAGAATTTATTCTGCTGTTTTTTTTTCTTCTTTTCTCTCTTTTATAAAACATCTTTCGGAATCATGGTTTGTTCTAGTGATCACAACTTCCTAAGGAGTCCGATAAATGTTCTCATGATTAGAGATCGATCGCCTGCTTAAAATGTCTGACGGAAAACCAAGAGAATTCCTGCAGGCGAGTAGCAAAGATTGCTTACCTTTGTCTGCTCCGACGACATCAGTTACAGGTGAAAAGAGGCTGAAAAATGGCACCCGTGGAGAGCAGTTTGCATTCACGTACCTGCTTAGCTGCTGGTGTTTCCATAGGTAGCCGTACAGATAATACATGCGGGCTAATTTATAGTAATTATAGTTTGATGTTTTACGAGATGAAATAAATAAGAATTAAAACAGATGTTTTCCGCGCGCCCCCCCACCATTTGACGATGGCCGCTCTTTTTCACATTGTGATTGATTGACGTTTGTGAAGATGGTTTGGGCTGGCTCTCATCCACACGAAATATCTGGGACGCACCACAGGGCGCGACACCGGTCTTGAGACTAAAGGCGAGTTGCTACGTCATGCGCGGAAGAGAGACCGGAAGCTCAGGCCAATGAAATGGCACAGGGTAGAAAAGAAACCATTCTACGGGAAGTTTGCCAAAACCAGCGCCAGAATCGAACTCGGATCTTCCGTCACAACGAACGGTTATGCTGTGCAACTCAGCCGTCAGTGTCAATCTGTTACCGGGCCTATTGTTATATATATATATATATATATTCCTTCAAAGAATAAATAAGTCAAGCATATTTGCTTTTATCCTGCTCTCACAACGAAAGCCACTGATTATAGTGTCGAATTAAAATGGATCTCCTTGCTGGCTGTTTAGATGGTCTGAGCACGATGACGGTTCGGGGCCGTTCTTCCAGCAAATTAGTTAAAGTCTTGGGATTTCTGGGGTTTTCACGAGCGCTCGTTGGCAGGAGAACGAGCACCGATCTTGATGGGGGTAAACCTACTGTACTGAACTTCGGGATCGACCCAGAACTTTATTCGCATCCCTGTAGCGACGGTTCGATAAAGAAATTGTGGTGTTCCGCTGAACGCGAAAATAGTCTGCGTTAATTCTGTCAGACGTTACATCGACAGTTCTTCAGAATGGTTTCGATATTTTCGATTCCCCTTTAAACCACAGCGCGAAAAGACGCCTTTGTGGACCTCAGATTTGAAACGAGCGTCGTGGTTGGACTCTCTTGGATAACGTTTCCGCAGACTTCACGACGTAGCACATTTAACGCCTGGAAAGCCATTCTCGCCACGGTCGCAGCCTGATAATCCCACTTAATTTCTCTCGACTCTCCACAGATTCATCTCGATACAAATACAAGAAAATACGCCAAAATTTCATACGGAAAACAAAAATAGTTTTTAGGCGATATTAACCCTTTGTCTTTCATTTAATTATCCATCACCATATTTCGCTTAGGATTGCATCTTTTTTTTGATACCTGCGTTGTCACGGATTGATTACGCAGGTACGTTAATCCGGTTGTGTACAGAAAACCACGTGGCGGGCTATTGATAGCATAAATGTGTAGGAGTTTGCGTTTGGCTTCGTACCTAAATCTGATGAGTGGCACGAACTCCTACTATTTACTGGCGAAGTCAGAAACATTTAAATAGCTTCTACGATCCGACCGATGCCGAAAAATCGATATGCTATTTAATTTTAATGATTATCATTGATTATTTATTTTTTAGGCCCGGCTGTTTTCAGTGGTCGCGAGAGATGAGCGTGACTGGAGACGGCAGCCAGGCGTGACACTCACGGCGAAGCCTTTTCTGCGAATGAATTGTAAATGGTAAATCGGAGAAGACAGGAGACACCGACTATTTGTGAACTGTTCACAGTCAACAATCTAACCGCTCTGGCTGATGCTGTCCAAATATCAAGCCAGGGTCGATCGCATGTCCGATCGGTAACGTAAAATCCGATTTTCGACATTTCCTTCTTCGAAGGTATTTCGGATTAACCCTTTCCCAGAGAAGAATCTGAAGTCGGAGCAACCAAGTTTTTACCATCACAAAGAAAAATAAAAAGCAAAAAAAAAAACAACAACAAATGTATTGCTATAAATTAAAGAAGAGGTCAGACATAAGAATTGGGTCTGGTGAGTAACTACCTCAGGCATGTAGGCGAACTGGCGTGGGTCTACTGGGGAGAAAAGATGGTAAGCGTGTTTTTTATCCCAGTAATAGACGACCGGTTGGAAGTTGGGTAGGGAAGAAAATAAAACACCGAAGACATTCTAACGTAAGAGAAAGGAAATGAAAACAATCATGTTCTATCAAGAACGGTTTTGTTTTGAAATCTCTTTGCTGTCGTTGCTGCTTTTCTTCGTTTTCCGGTCGCTAGAAGGGAGACCGCACCCTGGCGAGGGGTTGAGGTAGGTGGGAGTTAGGTTTCGTTATCCTTCGCACCACGAGAGCCCGCCACCACCAACATCGGCATCAATTTTTACACGTGGAAGGAAACCGTAGTACCCCGGATAAAACTCACACAGCCGGCCAGTGAAGAAGCCCGGAAAGCGAAACCCCTGCCCCCACAAAAAACCTACCCAAGTGAGGTTTACGGCACCGGCAACCGAAGTGTCTCATACTCGTACAGAGTCTATTGTCTGAAATTTGGAATCAGCGGAGGATTTGGCCGGAATTCCTGCGTCACGCACTGAGTTCCAAATGGGTAAAAACAAACAAAACAGAATTCCCTCTCCACGTCTGCTACCGAACAATGGTTCCTCTATTTGTTATCTTTTCTGGCCTACCGCTGTCTCTATCTCTCTCTCGCATCACATCGCAACTTGTTTTTGTTTTTGGTTTTTAAACTTTTGGTCGACAACGAACATTAGAAATAAAATGTTCGAAATTCTTTGGTTTTGAATTCTTTTCGGCTACACCCGGTCTCCTCTGCATAAAACACGTCCACACTTTTAAAATCTTTTTTTTTGTACTTGCTGATCTTTGGTTGTCATGGCTACAAGTGCAGCGCTTCATTCTGTTGTGCAATCGTTTGAAGATTGCTTTTAAAATAAATTATATATATATATATTTACAAGTAATCGATAAAAAGAAAAAAATCAATTACTTTCATGTTACGCGTAGAATAGGCACCGACACTTTGATTGACGCACTGCATGGCGCAATCTGAAGAATTGTCGGCAGAAACTTTTTTGTTTATAAGATACCATCAGTTGCTAGGTAAGAGATATTGCAGTTGTACTCACTAGCACTGCGAGTTAATAGGTAGGTTGATTCTGGCCCTGTTGTTTGGAAGGATATCTATGGTACTCGGTTTTAAGCCTTATTGCTCGCTTTCTAAGTGAGGAAATAACCGGCCCTTCAGGAGGAAATAGTTCCTGGTTCCCTTTGACGTCATTTATCTTTTCGATACTGTTTTTGTTGTCCGCCATTTTGTAAGACAGGGTTTTCCCTTAATCTAACGGATCTTTACGCCACTGTTACACTCCAAAAAACCGATTGTTTTAATTACCTTCCAGTTGTATATTATACCTTAGCGTGTTTACATCCGACGTCTTTAGTTGATGTGATTGTTCGCTTCAACAGATCTTCTGTCTTTACTATTTTGTGTAAAAATGTATTGGTGTAATATGCATTCTCTGAACCTAGCAAGCAGCCCTCAGTCAGTTTTACGTATTGCAGGAGCCATGAGAGAGAGAGAGAGAGAGAGAGAGAAGAGACGAGAGAGAGGAGAGAGAGAGAGAGAGAGCGAAGAGAGAGAGAGGAGGAGAGAGAGATGAGAGAGAGAGAGAGAGAGAGAGAGGAGAGACGAGAGAGAGAGAGAAGAGAGACGAGACGAGGAGAGATGACTCACTATAGGATACATCACTAGAGAGATTACGTCAGTACAGAGAGAGAGATGACGTCACTAGAGAGATTACATCACTAGAGAGATTACGTCAGTACAGATAGAGAGAGAGAGAGAGAAGAGAGAGGTAAGAGAGGGAGAGGAGAGAGAGAGAGAGAGAAGCAAGCTTACCTGGATTCTATTCTTTCTTCCAAACGTTATTTCCCAACAAACGATCCCTGGTGGTTTGCTGTTCACCAGTCTAAACGATTAAGCTAGAAAACACGGCTAAAGACTGTTTATTGCGTCTACTTTCCTCCAATTAAAAGGCACGTGGTGAAAAGAATGCCAAATATTTACTTTAGATAGTTGGACTGTAGACAGTGATTTTAACGGTTAATACTAAAGATTAGACAAAAGTCGACCTTGTCTTTGCTTTCTGATGGATTCCTTGCTTACTCACGACTGACCAAATCGATAACCCTGACTCGGTACTTCAGTTTTAATTTGAGGATGCGCAACAATTGAACAGTCGAAATCAGATGCATTTCTTTCTTAAACCTGATAAAGAAATAAGACGATTTTCGGCGACCAGTCCGTGATTTTGCTAACACCACAAGCTTCAAAATAGCGCCAATCTGTCTTCAGCAAAGGCTTCGTTTGCCCGCCATCTTAATATCGTCAGAGATTTCCCCGATACAAGAGATAACCTAACCCAGTCGACAAACATTAAAGGCTCTTCTGTTACAAGTGCACCTGAGACGGAAGGAAACGAGCTAACAGTATCACCACCTACTATTTCAGCCGCATCTGGTTAACATAGTGTGTCTGTGTAAAAATTCTGGCAAGAAAACAAGGGGAAATCCTGGAAAACGTACAGGGCGGAAATGTCGAAGAGTTTTGTCTCTGTGGGCATTCAATGGCTGGGCAGAAACAAATCCACTTCCTAAAAACTGATACTTGTTTCTTAAAAGAACCGACATTCACGTAGCGTCTCTCGTCTATTTATTTATTTTTTAAAAATTCTATATTGAAAGAATTTCCGGGCTGGATATCATCAGCGGGCATTAATTTTCCATGTTAGATGCAGACCGAGAGATTTCAACAATACCCGTTGCACGGTTGCTTTGATCCACCTGGCCCCTAAGATACACGGATATTACCACTCCGCCACCGCTATTCGACATGTGACGCGGCTCGAGGTTTTAGCGCCCTCTACCCGACAGGTCCTTTTCATTTCACTGAAGAGAGACCGACCAGCTTCGTGATTCTATCCCATAACAGCGGGCAGAGTGAACTACCACGAGCACTTTCCCGAGCCTTTATCGATAACTTTTTTTTTAAAAAAGAAGTTTAATAGAATTACAAATCTTCTAACTATCAATCTAAATTAGAAAACTTTCGGATTTGAACCCTGTTCCCACCGAGTCGAGGACAAGTCTAAATGTATAGGGTTAATAATAACAGTCCGGAGTAGCTGAATTGCAGAATAAGTAAAGAGAAGGGAAGTTATTACAATCATATCTTTAATGTCAGTTAGGTTCTACATAGTTTCAGACTAAAAACTTCTCTAGAATATTAATTTTTTTTTCTTTTTAAAAAAAAAAGAAGAATCAATTAAATTTCATTTGCGCATTCCGTTGGCTAGGTTGTAGTGGATGTGAGTATTGATCGGCAAGAGAACGAACGTTCGGCTAGTCTTCCTCGGGCATGTGGTGTGGAATTCTTTTCAAAACGAAATATCGAAAGATCTTGTTTTCGTTTCCTCGCTGACAATAAAGAGAATGGCTGGGTGGGGTGGGGGGTGAGAGGAAGTGCGCGGTAGAGAGAGAGAGAGAGATGATGTCAATACACTGAGAGATATGACGTCAGTACACAGAGAGAGATGACGTCAATACACGGAGATGTATGACATCAGTACAGAGAGAGAGATGACGTCAATACACGGAGATGTATGACATCAGTACAGAGAGAGAGACACAGAGAGAGATATGACGTCAGTACACAGAGAGAGATGACGTCAATACACGGAGATGTATGACACAGTACAGAGAGAGAGAGAGAGAGAATGAGTCAGTACACAGAGAGAGATGACGTCAATACACGGAGATGTATGACATCAGTACAGAGAGAGAGAGAGACACAGAGAGAGATATGAGTCAGAGAGAGAGATGACGTCAATACACGGAGATGTATGATATCAGACAGAGAGAGAGAGAGAGAGAGAGAGAGAGAGAGATCCCCCTCGGATCATTAGACGAGTTTGTTTAACAGACAAGAGTAACAATTACCGGACCAAGCTTCTGTCTCCGATGAACAGTCGGATCTTTAAACCAGTAATGGAAGTTCAATTTCGTTAATTAAGTAATAGGGTCCAGAAAGGAAATGAATGTTACGAATATTCCGGTAAAAATTGCGCATGATTTTATCGATGACTCGTAATGGCCCTAAAGTGTATTTTGAAATACCCCATTATTTGTGCTGTTCCAGGCCATACACCACAACACTACTTAAGTACGTAGGACTTCCCTTCATATTAACTGAAAACTAAACGTTCCGCCGATAAACAGTTTTCATGGTTGAGCGAATTGTTTTGACCGTATCCCACGTAATTTTGCCCACTCTGATTGCGCAGGCTCAGGGACTCGGCTCCGGAACAGTATAGCAGATCCCACAATCTGCATGCTGTCGTTATGTATGGTTCCTGCATGTGTAGCAGAGCGAAGAACTGAATATAGCATCGACACCTTGCCAAGAACGCGCCATCGGCCAGCCGTCTTTTCCGATTCTTTCTCGGATAAAGACCTGTGCTGAGTCGCCATCGCACTCATCGCTTAGGTCTGTATCCTTCCGCGAATCCTCCGATATTTTCAGCGGTTCGGACGGTAACCTGCCTCCTTAGTGACGTCAGGTTCACGTGATCGCAAATCCTGAGAGCAAAGAATTATGTCTTTGTCACAACCATTTAAAAAAAATACAAACAAGCAAATATGAAAATGATAGAAAATAAATTGGTATTATTATTTTTTAAACAAGCTCTACTGATGACGTAACAGGAGGAAACCATGTCAGTAAGTGAAAGTTTTCAAGGTCTGACTGGCTGGAATGGCGGGCCGGCACGCCATGTCTGTAGATCGCCACTCTTGGCACTCTGTTGACATCCTCGAGACTAACCGCTGGGTGAAGGATTAATAGCAAATCCTTCATGGGGACGCTCCTTTGCAAACATTATTGTTTTGTTTTGCTTTTATATCGGTTTATCAAGTTTGGTGGGGGGGAAGAACTGTGGCATTATATATTTGTAACCATTTTGAAATGGCTGGTAAATCGAGAGCCATTTTTGCCTTCCATCTTCAAGACTCTCCGCTCGGTGTCTCCAGGTATAGAGAAGAACAGAGACGCAGCGGATGCGTGGATTCTGCGCGAGCAGTCTAAGCGACAGCGACGTCCTTGTTTCGTTGTTCCCGGTTCTGTACAGTGATTGCAAAAGCCGTGGAACGAGTAAGTTTCTCTCACCAAACTCCGTTCGCGCTGATGTCCTGACACCAGTTTAGTGCAGCGGGGATGCGTGCAGCAGAACTCCGCCGGACAAAACAATACGTGGATACCGCGTGGAACCAGCTGTTGTTTGCCGTTTACAAGTTTCCTTGTCAACCGAAGGTTTGAAATGGCAGGGGGCGCCACAGCAGTAGTGACAGGTCACGATAACTGTTTCTACAGAGCAGCAGCCGTCTCGGAAGTTCGTCCTACCCAGAACGCATTGCGGCTGCGAGATTAGAGTAGGTTCAAGTTTACCATTTGCCGAACTCTGGCAGGCTAGAAGAGCGAGGTTCTTTTCTTTGATGAAAATAAATCTCCAAGTTTCAGATCGTTGGTGTCCGTTTACGTGCTTGACGGAAGGCAGTGCATTAGACAAGTTGCTATGACTCTATACGTGAAACTTTATTTTGAACTGTTGATGTTTATCCTCGACAAATTCGTATAATTTATGTAACTATGTTCCTTGGAGCTCTGTATATTTAATTAAACCACATCTAACCGCTGTTTCCACTTTCTCTTTTAGTATAATATCTCACAATTTCTTATTTAAAACATTTACAGGAAAGCAATTTAAAGAAGTGCAGCTACTGTCAGCGCGTTCTTTACGGTAAGTACGAATGATGATTATCTGTAGTGATTTCCATCACCTTATTAATATTAACGGTATTAACTGCCGAACATACGTTTCGAATATTAACCCTGTGGCCATCACCATTTAGTTTGACTGCTAAGACTGTTTTGGCGCCTATCGATGCCAAGGTGGAGTAGATGGTGGCTGACTGGTTGGATTGTAATAGTATCTTCAGCTGATGCCAAACCTGCGACTTGTTGGTTGCCAATTTTGTGACACACCCTTTATTTCGCCGATCCATCAGCTGGTTCGCTCTCTTCATTTATCGTCACCGATCCATATTATCGCCACCGATCCATCAGCTGGTTCGCTCCCTTTATTTCGCCTTATCGTCACCGATCCACCAGCTGGTTCGCTCCCTTTATTTCGCCTTATCGTCACCGATCCACCAGCTGGTTCGCTCCCTTTATTTCGCCTTATCGTCACCGATTCACCAGCTGGTTCGCTCCCTTTATTTCGCCTTATCGTCACCGATCCATCAGCTGGTTCGCTCCCTTTATTTCGCCTTATCGTCACCGATCCATCAGCTGGTTCGCTCCCTTTATTTCGCCTTGTCGCCACCGATCCACCAGCTGGTTCGCTCCCTTTATTTCGCCTTATCGTCACCGATTCACCAGCTGGTTCGCTCCCTTTATTTCGCCTTATCGTCACCGATCCATCAGCTGGTTCGCTCCCTTTATTTCGCCTTATCGTCACCGATCCATCAGCTGGTTCGCTCCCTTTATTTCGCCTTATCGTCACCGATCCACCAGCTGGTTCGCTCCCTTTATTTCGCCTTATCGTCACCGATTCACCAGCTGGTTCGCTCCCTTTATTTCGCCTTATCGTCACCGATCCATCAGCTGGTTCGCTCCCTTTATTTCGCCTTATCGTCACCGATCCATCAGCTGGTTCGCTCCCTTTATTTCGCCTTGTCGCCACCGATCCACCAGCTGGTTCGCTTACTGCCTTACAAATAATAGGAATTGTACAGTTGACTCTACATACTTTTTTATAAAGGAAAAAATTATAAATAACTTTTTAAAAAAGAAGTCAAATGAATGCATTATTAAGCTGACGATTTTGAAAAATCCTAATGATGATGTACGATTGTATGAGGGCTATTAAGGATAATAATACCAGTCACATTTACTGCTGAATGTCAGAGCTGATTTAACAGGATTTTAAAAAAAATATGTTACTCTATGTTCACCTGAGCAACCGTCACTATAAATTCTAGGTAATTTACAAAAATATAACGCGGTACTAATGAATAAATAAATAGGCACTTTCTGGTTTGTTTGTGTTTTCTTTTTAAAGACGTCATTTGTTAAAGCAAAACTTGTTATCCATTCAGATTTTTCAAAAAATAAATAAGGCGAAATAAAAAGGCGGAGGATAAAGCTGTGGCTTTTATCTTCATGGCCTTAATTTTTTTTTTTTTTGTGGAAAAAAAATGTGAAAATAGTTAGGTAACATTTGACATGAATATTGAGCGTGGACAATCAACGTGCAACTGGGGAACTCTCATTCCCCCAGAAGATAATCGCAGGAACGAGTCACGCCGGTGGAAGCGCAGAGGTGTTCCTTCGTCATCATCCAGATTTTTGGGTTTTGGGGAAATGGGGCAAATATCGCCCATCTAACCCGTGGAGTCAATTCCTATCACCTTAAGCCTTCCCTACGGCGACGAACGAAGCGTCCTGATGATCGCCCGTTCTGTTCGCTCGCTTCGCCAGTGTTGTCAGGATTTGTAGCCCAGTCATTTAAAGAGAACGCCGAAGTATTCTGTCACGGTTAGCCGAACGCTACCGAACGGAATAAGAACACGTCGATAGATCGTGAATAACGCAAACAGAGAAGACACAAGATAAGCCACTGAAGACTGGAGCAGCTGATGCGCAGGAAGATTAAAGGTAATTGCATTTTTAAATTCGATTTAAAATTAAAAAAAAATAGTACAATATGGATAAAGAAATTAACTTTTGCATCGAACTCTAAAATAATCTGGTTTCTCATCTTGAAATTCCATTTAATTTCATTGATGTAAATTTCGTAGGGAAATTGACTCCGGGTTCCTATCCAACATGGTTGATACTCGATAAACACGTTCTGGGTCAGCAAGCCGATCATTCCCGTGTACCGAACTCACCGCATAGCTAAATCAGCCACTAGATACTGAACTCACCGCAGAGCTAAATCAGCCACTAGGTACCGAACTCACCGCAGAGCTAAATCAGCCACTAGATACCGGACTCACCGCATAGCTAAATCAGCCACTAGGTACCGAACTCACCGCAGAGCTAAATCAGCCACTAGGTACCGAACTCACCGCAGAGCTAAATCAGCCACTAGGTACCGAACTCACCGCAGAGCTAAATCAGTCACTAGATACCGGACTCACCGCATAGCTAAATCAGCCACTAGGTACCGAACTCACCGCAGAGCTAAATCAGCCACTAGGTACCGAACTCACCGCAGAACTAAATCAGCCACTAGGTACCGAACTCACCGCAGAGCTAAATCAGCCACAAGGTACCGAACTAACCGCAGAGCTAAATCAGCCACTAGATACCGGACTCACCGCATAGCTAAATCAGCCACTAGATACTGAACTCACCGCAGAGCTAAATCAGCCACTAGGTACCGAACTCACCGCAGAGCTAAATCAGCCACTAGGTACCGAACTCACCGCAGAGCTAAATCAGCCACTAGGTACCGAACTCACCGCAGAGCTAAATCAGCCACAAGGTACCGAACTAACCGCAGAACTAAATCAGCCACTAGACAAACGAAAAAGTACGACTCTAAAAAGACTGAAAGATTAGCAGTTACCGAGAAAACAATTCCTCTAATCCGGCAGATCCTAGACCGCACAAGTGCCGGATTAGGTAATGTGCCAGCCTATATCTGCACAACTAAGGAACAGACTATTTATTTACGATAGAAGGTGGGTTGTTCGCAGCGCCGCATAGCGGTGGTAAATTACCCTTTTTTTTTCCAACACTAAAAGATAACTCTAATACACTCTGGCCATCAGGGAAAGAAGAAAAACGACAACAAATTTTGAATAAAATGAAGCCCCAGAAATTTCAATAAGGCTACAGCGGCTGGGGCGCTATTTCCCCAAGAATACTAAAGTGAAGCCGCACTGTTGATTTGTAAACTTTCAGCTATTTCCATCTAATTCGTCATCACGAAAAGAAAGTCACGACTAAAGACACTCAATTTTTGGAAACAATCGATGAAACCGAACCCGACAATCACAGGCCGTTCAGTCTACTTTCGGTGCCGAGCAGAGAGCTTCGGAATCCATTGTTAAGGAGTCTACAGACGTCACCTGATTCGGTGTATCATTTCGCGCTTCTCACCGTGGAATTCAGTCCATAAAGAAAGAAAATATGCAAGACAATTTTGGAAAGCAGCTAACTCGGTGAACGGTTGTAATTAAGCCGATGTTTCTTATTTGGATTTCGACAGAGCTCTTGATATCGTTACACACAAAACACTGGCATAAAAGTGTGAGGGAACAGCACTGAACTGGTAGTTCATTGTGGACTCAGAACTTGGTAGCTCTTAAGGGTTTTTGTGCAGCACGGATGCTGAGGTAGAATCGCGGTCTCCTGAGAAAACTGGGAAAAACTGGGGGAGAGGAGAGGAGGAGAGAGAGAGGGAGAGAGAGATGAGAGAGAGATGACGTCACGGGGTACAGAGAGAGAGATGATGACGTCAGTACATAGAGAGAGGTGACGTCGTACAGAGAGAGAGAGGAGAGAGACGAGAGGGGAGAGAGAGAGAGATGAGAGAGGGAAGAGAGAGAGAGAGAGAGAGCGAGAGAGAGAGAGAGAAAGAGAGTTTTGCGTCGAAACGAATGTCGCATAATCCGGAAATGTGACATTCGCTTAAGGTATGAATATTGATTGTTTTTGTTGTTTTTTTTTCATAAATATTTTGCTTCCCATAAAACGAGGCCGTGTTGAGGTCAGCACGAAAAGCCATCTCTCACCCATGTGTAAGAAACGTGCAATTCTAAGATTGAGGGAGGTAACCGAGAGTAGGTTTTGAGAAATGCCAGTAAATGACTGCTAGTGAACGGAAGTCGTACTAGCCCGCCAATCTGTTTGATTCGTGCGTCCCAAGTATTTATGTATTTCTAATTTCTGAGGTATTTTTTTTTTAAATTGATTTTTCGGCCCTAATCCACTTCCTCGCGTGTTCACGTTGTAAGCCGTATGTTACCGACAATCGGTGGAGTAAAAGGATTGGCCGAAAAGAAGGATTAGTAATATCGCCAAGCGAACATCTGAGGATTCTTATCGCCTCAGCAAAAATTAAGTCTGTCGTTGGAAGAATCTCCGCTTTCCCGGTCTGTTTTGATTCTTCCTCGCTCGTGAGTTTAAGAGTCTATTAACTGCGAGATTAATCCGCTGTCTGCAGAGCCAGCGCATTGATTAGATTCTCCCTCGATATCGCTTTTACTGTCTAAATAGAGGAATGTTTGCAGATCGAAACGGCTATCTGACTCTGCGGCGGTTTACCTACTCAATCGCTTTCCAAGTTTGCATTTAAGCTTTGGCGCAAACACAATAAAGAACACGGACAGGTAACATAGGTAATACAAAAAAAAACAAACAACAATACCTGTAATATTTTGTAAACCCTCTATTTCCCTTTATTCTTAAAAAAAAGACAGCGCTATGCTTAAAATATTTCTGGTATTTTGTCCTTTAACTACGCTAAAGTATTTTTCGTTCAAATTTAAATAAGGTTCCACTCAGCTATCTGTTTAGTTCTTTATATTCCATCAAACCTAAAAGCAATTTTCGAACGGCGTCATTCTCCTTAATTCTTAAGAAAATGGAAAACCTTGAATATTAAAGCATTTTCCACTTATAAATGTAGCGACTTATAAAACTGCATCAGCTGCGAATTCCTTTGAAGATGAGAGATTAAGATACTTGAAATTTAAGAAAACATCTTGTTGTGACGTCAGCTACTAAATTGATCTTGCAATCTTTTCTGCATAGAAGATCTCATTAATTTATGTTCATTTTCTAAAAGAAACCGCATTACTATTTTTTTTTTTTGAACGACATAGGTGAGGTCATTCGAATGTAGATTGGCTCTAGAATGGGCCATTGATTTTCATTTCCGCCGGAACTAGATGGCGTTCAAATCACTACTCAAAAAGTTACAAACCACCTGTATACTGCCAGACACTGAGCATGACAAACCTGACTTCGTTCCGCCACTGACAGGCAGACGTGGGTGGACAGAGAGGAAGACTGGCGTAGACGATACACATGATTGACTCGGCTGCAACAGTGTAGCGGCACCAGAGGGATAACTACACCCTGTGGGTGCGGCTAATTCGCCGCCCGAGAATCGTCGTCGATGACAGACAAACATTCTACTCTGTGACCAGCCACGTTCCCCCAATTTTAACCAGCAGTAGATGTGTTGACAGTGTCTCCCTACACTCTTAGCAGTGTACATGGGAATTTGCAAAGTTTCCGAGGGGCTCCAGTGTGCAATGACTATCTATATGCCAATATAACATAAAGTGTATTGCAAATCCATAAACTCAGATTTTGTATTAGTTTTATTTTCTTGTTGAGACAGCAGCTGAGGCCAGGATGGCGAAAATCAAGGAAAACGTTACCTGCATCTTGTGGTTTGCCGAACCGAGATGGTTTCCGTCGTGAAAGGAGAATTTATAGCACATTGAAACATGACTCCATCATTAGCCAATTCTTACGGGAATCGGATGGCTATCGAAGACACGCACACGTCATTAACAGGCCAGGGGTAATTCGTGGTATGGCCAGGGAATTGCAGTACGTGAAACAGTGACGTAAACCAGAAAGTGCAATAGCACCCAGAGGTATGTATTCCTGGACTTGGTCGGATATTTCCAGGCCCACAGAGCAATGTTCGGCCGCGTGGGTTTCTTACAAATACTCAGGTTTCTTCCCAAATCTAAAAATAAAAGTTCATAATTTAGTTTAATTTCCTCTTCTGAAAGAAAATTTTAAGTGTATATTTAGATTTCATCTTATTGTTCCAAACGTGCTGTAAGTATTATGTTGCGTGTATATTTGCTGTTACTTAGAAAGAACCCCTTTTGGTGAAGATCGTACAAATAGAGATGTAAGCCTGGCGGAAGGGGGTGAAGCTGGATGATAAAAAGGTCCTGCCAAATGAGAATAAAACGCTAAAATTCCAAGACCCCCGCCGTCGCCGATCAATAAATCCACTGAAAGTCTTCCTTGCTAAGGTAAGTTTAGAACCCAAACCAGTCGGTAGTTATGGCAGAGATGGCTTTTGTTTGAAAGTTGTAAGTGAATATTTTCTTCCGCGCTGAACCAGCTGAATTTAGTTTTCCCTCTGTACCCTTTTCAACATTCCTGCGCTGTGATTAGAAAAAAAATGTAGCTACGGTTTAAATCCAAAAAAAGTCGGTAAATACATCAAAGTCCTACAGCTATCGATAGAACCCACCGGGAGGAATGACCACCAAGATCTGATTCCGAAGACCAGGGGTTATTCCTTAACACGAGGAAATCTCTGCCTATATGTACCCACCGAAAAGATTTTTAATTGCGCAGGTGGCTGAAAGTTATATAGCGGAACTTCCGTGAAATAGAACTCTTTTTTTTTTTAGAAGGAGAGACACAAAAAGGTAAAAAGATAATATCTCCAGATTAGACATGTTATCACCAACGTGTACCAATACGATATTGTTCTTGGCCGAGTACTTTCACTTTAATGCTAAGCCGCACTACCTAAGACCCAACAGCCAATGCGATGTGAGGACGGGTGAGGCGAGAGATTACGAGATTGGACAAGGAAAATGTCCGTTTCTTGTTTGTCTAAGTGGGTCTACCTACTCACCATTGTAGACACCATCACTTCAGTACCGGCCACACATAAAAAAACCAGGCATTTTCAATCGTTTAATCTCATCAGAATTCGTTTTTTGGCTGACATCGATGTAGAGAATATTCTTCCGATAGAATGTCTTTGAGGGGTTCTCAGCCTGATGACTTAAGCACTTTCTGCAGCTGCTCCAGTTCGTAGTTTAAAGACGCAACCCCAACCTGCACAGTTTTATAAACGTTAATATTTCCTTGGGCGTCACGAAGAAGGGGATTACGCAGGGTCTCAGACTGGTGCCCTTTCTCTTTAACCCTAACTCGACTCTCTAAAAACTGGGCCATTTAGTTTGCACAGCTGATGAAGAAGCTGCACGTTAAATATCTACTTTTGCTACCTGTCAGGTTACTCCAAAATTTAATCAAGTCCCCTGGCCTTCAGCTTCAGATGCATCCATGAACCTAAACGAATCCAGCTCCATCATTTACTCTACACGCAGATTGCTTGTTGTAGCGAGCTTCCCCGACGTCCATTCAAAGTTATATTCATCTGTTAAAAAAAAAAAGAAAGTAATTTTCTCGTCAATCTTTTCTCTGCCCCGGACTGTGGCAATAAAGGTGTCCGTTTATAAAAGAAAATAAATAGATTAAATAGTTTATTGCCCATAAAGGAACAACAGTGAAAGGAACCTTTAAAAATCTATTTATACCACGGACATTAGCATTAATAAGGGACATGAAATCATAATAAAAAGTTGTTTCAATATCTCATAAAATCAAAGACCCAGTGAGTTCCATGGATTGTTTCGAACCGACGGCAAGTAACGGTAACTTCATTTCTGATGCCTCACGCTACAACCATCGCTTCTACACGACGTTTGCATGGCATTAAACATCATCGATAATAAAGATCCAGACATTGAAACTGAGGTAAATATAACTTTTCATCCAATGCTCGATGACTACTCACGACATCTCTATTTCCCCACTGATCACCTTATGAGTATGAATGCCGCAATCTTCAGTTTGAACTTTAGCTCAGTAGTTACGAGGACCCGGTATAGCTACAATGGCTTAAGCAATGTGTCGCCCCAGGAAAGAGAAATGACAGTGAACACAATTCTCAAATTAATTAATACACTTACCAGTATTAACTACACGAGGCGTAGTTCATTCCACTTAACAGTTTCAATAAATAACATTTTTGACATCCAGCCACGCAGCAAGTTAGATAATTTGTGTCCGTAACTGTCGATGGCTGAGCTCCAATTCACACACTTAAAATCTCTAATTATTTTGAAATCCCATATCAGGGCTCTCAAAGTCTAACGCATATTCGGCAGGGTTAATGCCGGTCAGGGAAGTCCAAATATCTAAGAGCGGAAACATTCCAGTAAATTTTCATGACAAACACACACACACACACAACTCTCTCTCTCTCTCTCTCTCTCCCCCTCCCTCCCATCTCCCCCCATCTCCTTTCTCTCTCCCCCTCCTTCCCTCTCATGTCTCTCTCTCTCTCTCTCTCTCTCTCTCTCTCTCTCTCTCTCTCTCTCTCTCTCTCTCTCTCTCTCTCTCTCATAAATCCATGTCCTCTTACAAATAAAACATCGCAACATCTGCACGACTAATTCAAGTTTGGTCGATGAAGGATTTATACAGCAGAGCTAAAACTTCTTTGATACCCGGGGTCTAATTTCTCTTTTAATGTATATATATATTTTTGTTTGTTTCGCGACTAGAATGCGCTACTCTTCACACCTGAAAATTTTGCTTAAGATTTACTTCTAGCTGCCTTTCTGAAATTAATTTTACCTCAACGTTAACCACATCAAAACAATCGTTGAATAATTTTTATCGCCTATTTGTACAATCTGACATGTTTGTAGCCTTGATTTCGTTTTAAACATTTATTGTTCATAAGATTTCAAAGAGTTCACAATGTGAGTTTCAAAGAAATGGACCGGTCTCACCTGTCTAACAATTCAGAAGATCCGCACTGTGGGAAGTAAGACTGACGACCTAGCTTTCAACGGGAATTTCAACCCGCTAAAGTCAAACGTGTTGACCGCTATCATAGATCAGAACTTCTAACAAAATAGACGTCAAAGAGTCAGACCGAATGGATGATCTTCGTATCTGAGAAAACGCCATTAGTGGTGTGGTACAGAGTTGTTTCCCCATCGGTTGTTATCACTGATGCTGATGATAAAGCTAAAATAAGATTTAGAAAGGACAACATTGCAGATAATACAAACTTAATCTCTAAGGTCAGTAAAGATCATTAGAAAAGAAAGTAAAAGTAATTTAAATATGATATATGATTGCTTATTTAATTCTATAAAATTTAAATTCAAAACGCGAAAACGTTAACATTTGAAGAAATTGGGTACTGATGTGAGAATTTGAGATGTAAAGACGAATGTTTTTTTACGTGAAATCCTAACAGAGTATCCGAGATAATAAACCGATGTATGAAATATAAATCCAAATTACAAATAAAGCTTTAGTCAGAAACAATTGAAAGCTCTAATTATTTATCTGAAACAAAATAATCGCGATTGGAAAGATTTCAGAGCTTTATGTTTATATTTTTTGATTGTTGAAAGCATCTAAAATTTAAAATGACTTACTGATTTATGAACATTGGAAGATACACTATAATGAAATTCCAAATAATTAAAAAGTTTGAATATTTGGAAGTGTAATTATCTTATGGATAAACGAATAAGTAGACACAATGAAATAGATTAAAGCCGGAACGAGACTCAGTGGGAGTAATGTCTTCAGTGATGGGGTCAATGACCACGCGGAACAGATTGCCAACAATATATGTGCATACAAATTAGATCAGCGGAAGAACCAAGTAGATAAACACTTTTCGAACCGGAGGGCAATCAGACAGTAGTACCCTGTAGCGACCATCGCTATGGTTCTGTAATATTTGGATTAGAAAAACCTGTTTTATATAGCGGTCTGTTGAAGAGCGGGAGGACTTCAAAGAACCTAGACCTTCGAAATGCGCAAAAAGAGTCGCTTTTATCGCTTTCCTGATATACACACCAATAAAAAAACAAAACAATAGCAGGTCACGTGGTTCTGTTTAAGCACGCCGTGGACGTTGGTTTTACTCTCAACAGAGACGGGAACGACGTGGCTTCGGTCTGCCAGAGTTCAGCGCCCCTGCGTTAGGGTAACTTTATTACGTCAACTTCTGTGACAGGTGTTATTCAAATTTGCAATAACCCGGCTGTCGCGGTCACGCCCTCCCTGAAGGCAGAGAGCCGCAAGAAGCAATAGACCTGTCGCAAAAGTTAAGCCTTACATTGACGAAGGACCACGTGACACCTTCTGCGGAGACCAAGGCGACTGTAAATAGCCGTACAAGAAATCACATCCACAATATCCCTATATTGTTTTTATTTCTCAGGGTATTTTTTTTATTATTACACAACATAAGCTTTTGTAGAAATACCCACGTTGGCGGGTGGAAATCTATATGGTATCGAGTCACTACGATTCGTACCTTTGCGCTACAGATGGAAATCGTTTGAATGTATCTGGTGGGATGCTTCTTGGCCAGCTCGTTCTTTCAGTGTTTCGATTATAGGAGAGCGGAAGTCAGATATATCATCAGTAAGGGATGCAGGAGGAATGGTTAAATTATCATCCCAGTGTTCAGCACTGTGTAACATTTTACCTAACAAGGTAAACTGAAGCAGTGGTCTTTTATTAATATGACTATATATATATATTAAAAAAACAAAACTTGCATTGAGAATCAGGAAGTCCGTTCACAAACCAAAGCACAAAAAAATTTAAAAAAAATATAAAAAATACAATTAAGAGTTAAAACGGTGCCCTTACAACTGGGAATAAAGTGAACGGAGTTTTCAGTGTAGTTTGATAAATCGTTTGGCATTAAAGGTCACGGTAAGATTTCGTTTGGACAATGAACTACTGCTGGGAATCGTACAGGTTTCTGAAAAACAACCCATATATTGAAATTATGAATTTCTTAGAACTTGGTTCTGAAAAACCAGGATATGAAATTTTCTCGACAAATTACTGTAGGCAGTGCGACGATGGATTTTCAATTAAGTTCCATTAAAAACATGTTTTCACTAACTGGATCGTTCACTTCAAAGCCTATTGATTGGCTGTTGCTTGATGAGAAATTACCTGTTGACCCACTTTGCTGCATAATAAAGGCAGATGGATTCTTAAGGCAGAGCAGTTTTCCTGTTTTAGTAAGGAACAGAAGAACTCGCGACGCATTCCCGGATTTCTGTTTTCGTTCGGCTGCTTTTTAATCAGTCAAGCAGTTTAATTTGTAAAATTATATCGAAAAGATTAAAGCTTATTTGAAAGCAGAGGAACACGGGGGGAAAAAAAAACAACCACAGATAGCGAAAAGGCCTAATTACATTCGAGACCGTGATTCTGAAGAGAGAATTAACCCGCCTTCTCCTTTATCCTTCGTAGCCTCCAACAACTTCTGCGGTGTTGTCAGCCACCTATCAAACGAGAGAGAGAGGAGAGAGAGAGAGAGATCGAGAGAGAGAGCTAGAGGAGAGAGAGAGAGAGAGAGAGATCTTGCCTTGCTGTTTCAGGGAGACAACTCTTGTCTGACCTCACGTCTCATCTAACGGTACCCCCCGACGAACGCTACCAAACTCGCGAGCAGGAGACTTACTAGATAAAACTGAATTCTTAAATGAATCCAGAGAATAGTAGTAATGGACCAATAAAACGCGGATAAACTCGCCTACAGACCATACTGTAAATCTCTTGGAAGGTTTCCTGTGAGTTGGTTAGGGTAAAGTATTTTCAAGACTCCTTAAGGCCATATTTCCAGAAAATATTTTTAAAACAAACAAAAAAAGTTTATAGATTCATTTGTGTGTTTTTTGTTGTTTTTTTTTTTAAAAACCCACTAAATCGAGAGTTATCGCCCCTGAAGTTCTCTCTTATTCAAGGGTGTAGCCGAATTTCGCGTGACGTTTTATCACGTGATGCCTCCCCCCCCAACGCGTCAGTAGTTACGTTCGTTAAAAAATTTAAAAGTTTGACTTTTAATATTTTAAAAAATACGTATTAAAGAAAAGTGTTTTTTTTTCCCTGCGGGGGGAGGGTTATTTTGTGTAAGCACTTATTTTAACTAAATTTAAACGATCTGACGCGACAACGAAATAGTATCTAAGCAGAATCTACGTTCCCTTGTACAAATTCTTCACAAGGCTTCGACTGTACAGAGTTGTCTCTCCCTGATAAACCAGATCTAGGTGAGAACGAGAAGAGATTACCCACCTTCCCATCCCTCCTTTGTCAGGCGAACGTCTGATCCGCGTACTGCCAGAAGGCGCAGCAGTGATTTATCGAGCTATTATTTCGTTATGATGCTTAGCTGCTTCAAGATAAAGAGATCTTTATTACGTCGCACGATGGCAGAACGCTGTAGAAACACTATTCGGCAGAAAGAAATTCCAATAATGGCTACTTCTTCTTTTTTTTTTTTTTTTTGCTTTTCTTTCGAAAAATTTTCAACGAAATTAAGGCTGTAAACTAACGAAGCGTCGGAACCACATTACTTACACAAAGGAAAATGCGTTTTAACTCTCTGTATGCGTCATTGGTTTTCACTTTTCTTATAGCACTGGATGCTCCTGCTCGACGTGGGGTGGAAGCGATATACGGACCTGTCGCTACCAAGGGATATATTAATGAGATAGGTTGTTTGTGTGTGTGTGTGTCACCAACCCGTGCTGAGTAATACAGATCTGAAGAGTGGTCCCTGGCGGTCAGCAAGATCTAATTGTACCGAATCACTTTTATAGTGGCGCATTTTTCTGAGCGCAAATTTCTTGCTATTCCTTTTTATTGTGCTTACCATTGGCCAATTTATCAACTTCCCTATCCTCTGTCCACAGCAAATTGTCTCATCCGTCTTTCCGGGACATAATGAGTTGTAAAACTATCTGATAAATTAAAGAATCTGTAAAACAACGACAAAGGAATCTCTGAGGAAGTCATCAACAGGCCAGTGGTGGCTTCGACACTGAAAGTAATAAATCATATTTAATATTATTATAAGTACATACTAAACGCAGCTAAATTTGTTTTTGAATTAGATTTCTTCAGGAACTCATAGATGGCAACGAGAAGCGTTCGGTATTTTTTTTTTTTTCGGGGCTATTAATAGAGATATTTACAGTTGTCTTCCAAATCAACGTAGGCTAAACATGGATTTTTACATCGCGGAATAACTGTAAAGACTACAAAGTCTGTACTCGACCAGCGAACGCTAATCATCGTAGTTTTCTTTCGCCATCCTACGCTACTCAGATGCAGTGACGTCATAGTACATTTTATGAACTAGTATTCGGAGCACAAAATTTTCGCACTTTTTTCCACAATAGTTGTTATCAAAGTAAGTTTATGAAAATATTTAACTAAGAAAAATTAAAACTTAGCAGCGCAACTTTGGTTTGAAAAAGAAAAAAAAGAGAGAGAAAAGAGAATGCCCATTTTCGTATCAAAAGGTCTCTGGTAGGGGGTGCCACAGAGTTCAGTTTTTGGTCCACTGTTATTTTTGATTTATGTCTAAAATAAAGTTTAAAGCTAAACATTTTTAAAATTATCTAAACAATGGAAATAATTAAAATTGTTATCATACAATGGTGGCACTAAACTGTAAAATTCAATTGCTGAAAAAAAAAATATAGGAGAAATTGTTAATCAAAATCTCATATGAGAAACGTCGTAGTGCATCCCATTTCAGCGGAAAACAAAGCAGAAGGAATTTTAGAATTAATTAATCAGCGTATCAACGCAAAAGAAGTTTCAGTTCTTTGTATAAATCCTTGGTTTGTCTACATCTTGAATAAGCTGTGCAGATGTGGAGTCTTTAGTCGGCAGAGGATATCGATTTATCAAATAGTGTTTAGCATAGATTTACTAGAATATTTCCAGACCGTAAGCATTTAGGATCAACTGAGCGATTAAAAATTATTAAATCTACCAAGTTTAAATTTGGTATGCTTAAGAGAAAACCTAATAGGTTTTTAAAATAGCTGAGCGGGAGGGCAATCGCAGACTGTTTCTCCTGTCTGCATTTGCCAATTCTAAGAATTAGAATTAATAAGCTAAAATTCCGATATGATCAGGCATGAGGAAATATGTTTTAGTAATAGGACAGGATAGTCAATAAGCAGAATAAATTAGCAGCAGTTAACGATGACAGTATCCATCAATCTACAAACCATACTGAAGGTGTTTCTTCTTCCCTGGAGATGGCTTCCAGCCTGACTGTAGCTAACGAAACAAACAGAAGTAGTAGTACAAGTAGCTCTTTCAGCAAGACGTAGTCTGTTTAAATGATTAACTTAAACGTCTCTGTTCTCAATTCCAGACGACCTAATATTTTAATTCTAGTTAATAGTTTTGTGCTATCGTTTATTCCATCATTTAAAAAGAAAAAATGAAGCGGTGAAAGCTTATCTAATTAGTTTTCCATGTAAAATAAACAACAGCATAATAGCGGATTTATTCAGATATTAAGTTTATTATTAAGCACTCACGCTTACGATGAAGAGTCAGGCCATCCCATTCTGGTCTCGCTTATGTAGGTTATCCAAATACAGCCAAATGGCGAAACAGAAAACAACGTTTTCGTTTTTAATTCTGCCTGCCGCCATCTATCTTAAAATCTGTTCATTTACTTTATTGTTTACTAGTGCAATGATTTTTATAGGTTGACGATGACTTTATTCTTATTATTATTATTATTATTATTATTATTATTATTATTATTATTATTCTATTTATTATATAAAGTAATCCCTACGAAGGAAGCTTCTAAAAACTTCCTGTCCTGTATCATGGCGGAGAGCGACCTCTGGTGAAAGGAAAGAGTTTCATGCGATCTGGGAATATCGTGCAGCGGTACACGGTCGGAAAAACATTCTGAAATGTCTTTAGTGCCAAACCAGTGCATCTTAATCAAACCGTCCTCTCCACGGTTTTCTAATGCCCATCTAAGCGAATTCCGATCAGAGATCAAAACCACCATCCTTTGCTTAAATAAACAAACGCTGTTTCAAAGAAAGTTGATGAGATAATGGCTCAGAACAACTCGCAGGTAATTAGATTAGAGCCTGGATGTAACGCTACATTAATTCAGTTAGAAAAATAAATTATTTTGAAAACAAGGCGATCGTCTTTTTTAAAAAAAAAACGATCCAACAACTAAACTCTTTAATTCTCTCTCACTCCTGACGTTATCTCTCTCTCTGTTATGACAGCATCTCTGTACTGACGTCATATCTCTCTGTGTTATAACGTCATCTCTCTGTACTGACGCAATATCTCTCTCTGTTATGACATAATCTCTCTGTTATAATGCCATTTCTCTCTGTACTGACATAATCTCTCTGTTATAATGTCATTTCTCTCTGTACTGACGCCATATCTCTCTCTGTGTTATGACGTCATCTATCTGTTATAATGTCATTTCTCTCTGTACTGACTCGTCCCCTATCTCTCTCTCTCTCTCTCTCTCTCTCTCTCTCTCTCTCTCTCTCTCTCTCTCTCTCTCTCTCTCTAAAAACCATTTAGTCTTTCCAAAAATTAGATTAATTTCAATTTAAATATGGTACACATATTGAGATGTTGCTGCTCCTACCACTAGACAGACAGGCATGAAAGAAATCTAGACATTATTTTGTAGCAATTTCGGTCGTACCTCTCATCATAGCCTCAGTCCGAACACTGGTTATCCTGGGATTGATTGACTATATCCTTAAGTGCACAGTCACCTTCTTAGCTGACTGGTCATCTGGCGGACAGTGGCATGATTGGAATATCTGGACTCAGAAGCTCTCTTTTGTGTTTGTAAACTTCTCGAAATCGTCCGTTTGAACTGAAGTTTTAGATTTTGAGACAAATGGCGACTCGGTTTTAGGATTCCCAAGGATCAGGAACTTAAAACCGGTGTCTCTTAACACGTACGCGTCAATGCTGACTACATGCATAAAAAAAATACGGTGAATTTAAATGCCAGCACGGTCATTTCTGTAAAGCGGAACACTGCAAAGCGAAGATGGTGCTCAGAAAGAATTAGTATAGTTTCATCTGGTAGTTACAAGGAGTCAGAACGCCCAGCAATTTTCATCTTCTGCTCTTTTCATTTTAGTCCTGATATCGCATGCGTTGTAACATTATTCTCTCTTAATGTGATTAAAACCGACACACTAGTTCCGTTATCCAGTTATCAAGCCTTATAATTTCCTCAGGTACTGCGCACGCATATGATATTATTACAATTAGATTTCAGCCTAAGATCCTGCGTTGTCATTGCGTTTTCCCAAACACGAAACCACATTTTTAGCAGAGTTCGGGCGAGAACATCTTCCGAGACATCTCTCAAAACCTCGCACGTCCCCGGCCTCCTCTGTATCTCTCCCAAATCACGTGACACAAAGTCATCATTCAAATGACGCGAGAGTGACGTCTCCATCCCTATTAGAACAAGAGTTATTAACTATTTTCAGTAGGGATTAATTTTTCTTCACTCGGCGTCGCTGTGAACGGCTTCCAGTCACTTGCTCCCCCCTTTTTCCTAGCTGCGATGAGAGCTTCATTTTTAATTATATCCCGGATTGAAAAACTGATCAGTCCCAGCTGGATATTCCCGAATAGTTTTACGCGAACGCTCGCGTTACACGCCCTTTAATTTCGTTTTTCCCCCCCCTTCCCTCGATGGATTTCGTCAGAACAGGGTTATTTTTTTTACCTCCCTTTCCAGTGTAACTCGGTACTCTGTCGGAACTTCGTTTCAGAGTCTCTTCCGCTACCCGACCATTATAAAATTACGAATGGCGAGGAGCGCCGGTTTGTGGACCCGACATCATGCTTCACGCCGGGGTCAGGGGGAGAGAAGCAAAAGACGTCAGGATGAGGTATCCA
The DNA here is from genome assembly GCA_018389105.1 of Nautilus pompilius. Classification (NCBI taxonomy): domain Eukaryota; kingdom Metazoa; phylum Mollusca; class Cephalopoda; order Nautilida; family Nautilidae; genus Nautilus; species Nautilus pompilius. Next base: position 29,152 of record JACATO010001447.1, read on the forward strand.
GGCGATATTTCACACTGTAAAAAAAAACGCAATATGGCGCCTTGCAGAACGCCCTCCCCTGGCTGCTACGTTCCAGACGTACTCGATGCTTCGTGATTAAAACTAAACGAATAACAATGGCCTACGTAATGGAGACTGCGGAATTAAAGTATTTGGCTTGCAGTATACTGAAATCCTAGCAAACTCCACACCGTTTAATTAATATCCAAAATTGGATAATAAAAGAGATATTCTAATTAATAAAGACATTAAACATGCCTCCACTATGATACGTCGTAACCTAATAACATTTATGAAAGAAATTGCAAAAAGGAGTGCCTTTTTAATAAAAACGGAAAATCTATAAATCGATAATAAAAATAGTATAAAGCAAAAATACAGAAAGACTGAATTATTATATAGCAGTAAATTGTGTTCTGTGATTGCAAATGTTGGAGATATGTAGTTAAATGTAAGAGTAGAAAAGAGAAGCCATAATAACATGAGGATGAAAGAAAGTAAGACATCTGCCAGAAATGATAAAAAAAAACCAAGAAAAGAAAAGGAAGAGAGATCAATTGATAAGTATCAATCCAAGAATAAAGGATCATTTAAACATTGTTGAATAAGTTTATCCGTAAATTAGGAGAGTGAGTGAGTGGAGGGGAAAGATAATAGATGGAATAGCGCATAACCGGTAGCATGTTTCCAAGAGCTGGTTTGAGACGGATTAGAGAGGGTTGAGAATAAAATGTGCTGTTCGGTTTTAAGTAAGGAAAATCCGAGGGCTGGCTGTTAGAGGGTTAAGCTGCTGCAGCACCGGTGTTGCTTAATTAAGCGTATAGAGGCTATAATTTACGTCATTACGCTTTGACCTTTGAACCGCAGATTCAAGTATCGTATGTGACATTGATTAAAGTTTCACCTACCCGTTTAATTGACAATCACCTGGTGCTCTAACAGTTGGTTCCCGGGGTATTTACGAAAGCAGCAAGTGACCATGAGAAGTAAGATTGAACGATGGAGGTTTTGAAAATAATTAAGGATTTTTGAGAAGGCGGCTATAAATTCTCAAGCTATCTATAGGTATCGTCAATACCTGAAAAACTAGTTTAATCACCGCTTGAAATCAGAAAGAAATAAGAAATATTCTGTAATGGAGTCATAAATGAGTGGAGTAAAATTCAAAACCAAACCGACATCGTCCAAGTTTCCTCTTCACCAGCAAAACTTCGTCCATCAGGTCTCAGCAGAGTCTCTTCCACCCAGAAAACAAAACAGATTATTAGTATATATAAAAACAGAAGCACCACCAACAAATAGGTTTCATCTTTAAAAAAAAATGCCTGGCGAGCTATAATCAAAACAGTAAATAAGAACTTTATGTGAGGCACATCCTTTTTGTAGCTTTAAAGTTAGAGAGTTAAGACGAATAAGTCTAACAGATTAACACGAGAAATGACAAAAGGAGTTGGGCGGAAACGCAGCCTCGTTTTTTAAAACAACTTGAGAGATGAGAGGAGAGAGACGAGAGAGAGGAGAGAGAGAGCTGATTGAGGAGGGGAGACGAGAGGAGGAGAGAGGAGAGGAGGATGAGGAGAGAGAGAGGAGAGAGCGAGAGAGAGGAGAGAACGAGAGAGAGGAGAGAGAGGAGAGAGAGAGAGAGGGAAGATGAGAGAAGAGGAGAGGAGAGAAGAGAGGAGAGAGAGAGAGAGAGAGAGAGAGAGGGAACGAGAGAGAGTGAGAGAGAGGAGAGGAGAGAGACAGGAGGAGAGCGTAGAGAGAGGAGGAGAGAGAAGAGGAAGAGAGAGAGAGAGGAGAGAGAGGAGCGAGAGGAGAGAGGATAGAGAGAGAGAGAGAGACGAGGGAGGGAGAGACTGGAGGAGAGAGAGGGAGAGAGAGATGAGAGAGAGGAGAGAGATAGAGGGAGAGATGAGAGATAGAGAGGGAGAGAGAGGAGAGAGGAGAGAGAAGAGAGGAGAGGAGAGAGAGAGAGGAGAGAGAGAGAGAGAGAGAGAGAGAGAGAGAGAGAGAGAGAGAGATGGAGAGGAGGAGGGAGAGAATGAGAGAGGAGAGAAGGAGAGAGAGGAGAGAGAGAGGGAGAGGAGAGAGAGAGCGAGAGAGAGCGGAGAGGAGAAGAGAGAGAGAGAGAGATGGAGAGAGAGGAGGAGGAGAGGAGAAGAGAGAGGGAGAGAGGCGGAGAGAGGAGAGAGAGGGGAGAGAGGGAGAGAGATCGAGAGGAGAGAGATGAGAGAGAGAGAGAGATGGTTAGGAGAGAGAGAGAGAGAGAGGAGGGCGACAGAGACGAGAGAGAGGGAGATCGTTCTACACGGAGGATATGACGTCAGTACACAGAGAGAGATTACTCATACACGGAGAGATATGACGTCAATACAGGGAGAGAGATAACGTCAATACACGGAGAGTATAACGTCAGTACACAGAGAGATATATAACGTCAGTACAGTGAGTGAGAGAGAGAGAGAGAGAGAGAGAGCGAGGAGGAGAGCGAGAGAGAGAGAGGAGAGAGAGAGATTTATTGTGGTTTTAACATTTTAACAACTGGAAATTTCTCGTGGAGCTGTGCGTGTTCCGTCATTTTTGTTGTTGTTGTTAATTAAATAAAAATAGAGGAAGTGGCCATTATTAGGGGGATAATGCCAACTACAATGTCGAGGAGGCGTTTTTTTTCTAACTTAATCACGGAAACAACAGCAGATTTCTAAGCTTAATGTATTTGTTTAACTCTAGTTCCTAGCAATTGAAAGAAAACTTGGCTAACCGAGGGAGAATTTAAATTACATGTTTAAAAGAACAACATCCAGCAGGGAGATGTTTGCAGTGTCAGTTAATTTGCATCGCTGAAGTGTACAACCGCAGGACGGTAAAAAATCGTTAAGTCCGTCTAACCCTGCATATCTCACTGTTTAATGTGTTGCTTGCTTCCTCTCTGTAATCTCTACGAAAGAAGCGATCATAAAGTATCTCCGAGCGGACTGGTGGTTATAGTTTTCTCGAATGCTTGTAAAGGCTTCTACGGATAATCATAGGAACAGCATCCAGATCTCTGCTGTGATAATTCGAGCACCGGCACAAAAATGTCGACTGTCTTCATAATGTACACATCTGATCATCATCGCCACCTGGGAAAGTGTCTTGTGAAAGGTGATGCCGAAAGAGGTGGTAGCAAAGGTATACATATATATGTCTTTCTTTGTCATCACGACCACTACTCTTGGTAGCAGGTATAACGATTGTTGTTATCCTGCCACCATCAACACGCACACACACACACACACAAAAGCGCGGAGAGAACGAGGCATTTTTCTGCCAACTTCACGGTCACCGCCCCAAGACCCAGCTGTTACAGGGTCAAGCTCAGCGAGCCGGCGCACCGTCCGACAGCGCCTCGGCGTACAAGACGGACGGCCTCGGCCAATAATTCCGGAGAAACGCCGTCACCATTTCCCCAGCAATTTGAACTATGCCTCGTAGACGTCAACGAGAGACAACGACGAAAGGATTCGTTTTCGCTAACTTAAAATTGCCTCTTTAGAACCAGCAGACTCGTCTAAAGTTAGCAAAGACCATTTTTTTCTTCTTCTTCTTCCTGGAGTTTGCGAAGATCGAAATCAGGTCGAACCACGGAAGGATTCCTGAGCGACACCGGTTCTTACACAATGAAAGCGACCAGAACAATTCGCCAGAAACTGTTTGGTTTAAGCTTGCGTCGATAACGATATCTCTACCAGCAGAAATAAATACATTTGTCTTCGTCAGGCTTAATTGCAATTTGTGACCCCCTTATGTGTAATGAAAAATGAACAGTATTGGCATAAGTTTCATCAAACGGACTTCCAACACTGATAAACTGCACGTAAACACATGAAAGATGACTCTCTGTTACGTAAGGATGCGGCAACTGTCACGTGTACAAGACAGAGTTCAGTTTGGTGACTGGACGTATCCTGATTAACAAAACTGAAACATAACTCTTAACTGAATGTTATTTCAGAAAAAGAACAAAAACAAAGAATAACCCTGGGAGATATCTTCGAATAACAAACAATAAAAAGAAAAGATTCCCTTGTTCAGCAACAGAAAAGTCAATTATATCACCCCTTTTCCCGATTGTATTTACTAATTGGTAATTTTATTTAAAGATAATAAACTAACACGTAACTCTCGCGTAATCTCATTCTTCCCCATCTATATTGCTTATGTAAGAAGTGTATAAGTTAATTAAAATGAATGCGACAAATCAATTTTGAATAGTAATAATAATATTAATACGAATTCAGCAATAGACTTTGTGGTATTATATTCTTCAGTTATATTTTAAAAGTATTAATTTATTAAACTATTTATTATAGATGTTTCCTTAATGGTATCCGAATAATGGCGTTCAAGAGGTTCTTAAGTTAATGGTATGTCTGGACTCGGATTTGGTTATAAAATATAATTACATTTTTATATTGATACGTAAGTACAGGATGAATAGAGGTTAGAGACAGGCTATGCGCACTTTTCAATTTGTTTTGTCATAGTTAATATCATAAGCGATTCCTCACACACAGTGACTTTCAGTTTTTTCATTGGGGTAAGTGGCTGATCAATACAAACGATGTCTACATGTGGCTTGCAAACAGCCTAAACAATCAGGTAGTTTGACTATGAATGGAGCAACGGCTAAAAAATAGTACAAATATTAGATTACGTGCTCACACCGCGAAACAAGTGCGTGGAAGCACTAAACAAAGTTGAATACAGTGGATGTAAAAAATGTGCACATACGCATGTATCTTGTGTGTCAGGCAAATTATTGTTTATTACTAATTCTTCGTGAAGACAACACCTTCGTTCGGTGGATACTTGATCATTTTTATCATTATTTTATGCTTCAATTTCATAATAACTAAATGTCCGTAGCGGTGCTTACCTTAGAGTTACAGCAGCGCTGTGATCGTGCGGCAAGTACTACTTTGAGTCGAGTAGCCGCTGAAGCTTAACAGCTAACACGTTAACTTACCTGAATTTTGAGCCATTTGCAAGTTTTCGTCTTGCCCATATTTCATCTTTGACACTACGCGATTTTGCTGGGTAGCTCTCGGATCTACACATTCTTTCTAAACTTCGTACACAGAACCCTATTATATCAGTCAGAGGCTGATTAGGGCTATACTCCAGGAGATTTATTTTGTTGTCTGCGTAATCAGTGTTAAGATATTACTCATTATAACGATTTTTGTCGTGTATATATTGATCTACAGTCAGATGACAATTAAAATGAAAATACTGGCACCACACACCAAACATAAAGGAGAAAAAATATTAATTATAAGCAACAAGTAAAAACTACTGTATTTAATAATAGAAGAATGTAGGTTTTTGTTTAAACCACCCCTATGAAAGAAATGTAACATTTACTATAACTCCCTTTAACCTGAAAGCAGGGACTTTATTCTTCTTTCATACCTTCACAAGGTTTTCATTATTTTCGAATAAAAAAGGGAAATATTATTAACTATTTTGTTCTCGAATTTCTGGCCTGACTTTCGAGGTCAAAGGAAATCTCTAATACTATTAACTAGAAAGCCTTAATATACACGTGCTATGCTCTTAATGGTTATCAATAGTTATAGAGCGTGTGACACGTATGGTAGTTGAAAATGGCAAGTTACAAACCGTATTTGTCATTAATGGTGCCTAGAAATGATATTCCTAAAGACAGAATAAAGATTGTGTGCTTTCACAATGGAGTTATTTCCATCAACTATTTCCAAGGAGCATCTCGAAAACCGTAGAATAGGAAGGAATAAAACAGTGCTGGGGGTGAGATAGGGAAGAGATGAAAATGGTAATTAAGGAATGCCAAGGAACAAAAGAACATTTAGCGGGCAACTGACATAAATTACGGGTAAATAAGAAGCTGGTTTCAGTAAGACCGAGTAAACCTTGTCGTAAAAGAAAAGCTGCCAACCCCGAATGCACGTGGCGAGTTAGAGCCCAGCAGCGAAAACCAGACTTTTCCGACAATGAGATCGGACTTCTCCTAAATCGTAACTGCGTTAATTTAGTTCTGGACTCTTTGCCGTCTGACCTCACGGCGCGAATCGTGTGATTCCAATTACTGCGCGATCGGCGAGTTCGTCGGGCAATTAGTGAAATTTCTCCTCGATCGAAGCACTGCTCACCCATCCATCGTTTCGTAACCATTTTCAAACTATTATGTTTTTTTTTTAAAAAAAAATATTAATTTAAGCTCCGAACAATCGAAAAAGCAAACCAATAATAATAATAATAATAATAATAATAATAATAATAATAATAAATAATAATAATAATAATATAATAATAATAATAATAATAATAATAATAATAATAATAATAATAATAATAAAATTGACTATGCGTAACAGTGAGGTGAATGTGGTCTAAGTGCGAGAGTTTGACGGGATGACAGGAAATTGTTATCCGGGAGTCGAGATGTCGGGCGGAGTCGGGACTTCCCGTAAATTAGAGCTGCCAGTTAGACGTCATCGCGCCTCCATGTAACTTTCCGCACGAGCAGAGCCATTTAAATGGCTCAGTTCCCCCTTCCCAGCGACACTCAAAGAGGTCTGCAGGAATTCCTTGTTAACCGCTTCTCGGCTCAACGGGCGATGCGATTGGCTCGGTAGTCGAAAGATCAGCAACCGCCTGGGGGGCGATAAGGAAAGTAGTCCGGCGGGGGTTGGGTGTTAATCAGCGACACGTGCATTTTCTCTTCTTCTTTGCTTTTTGTATTTTCAGTGTCCGCCTGTTGAGTTTGGAGGCTGTGTCAGTCAGCCAGCACCCTTTTTGGTCCACGTGGAAAGGTGGAAGCTGATGGAATCAGAGCACGCGCTGCCCACGGTGCATTCGTAATTGGATACGTCGATATCTACTACGGTCCAAGGAAAGTGGGATCGTTCGAGAACTAAGCAGGCCACCTGCAGGCGAATAACGACATATAGTAAATGGATAAATAAAGGAGGAAACGTGGAATCAGTTAATTATTAGTCAGAAAGAGAAGGAAAATATTACAAGATTGCAATAAAGAAGAGTAATGTCACAGAGGCGTTTTTACCATATCAAGAATATTTATTCTATAAAAACTTTAAAATTACTTTTAATTAAAATTTTCTGTATTCCAGTTCATCCATGTTTGAAAATTCAATTATTTTCTGGCAGATTAACGTAAAATATGGCTGAAAACTTTACATTATTTCATAAACAGATAAATAAATAAAAATAATTCATTATTTTAGTAAATTTAAATAACAAAAGTAAATTTAGACTGTATTCTAGCGTAGTGACCTTCATAAGAGAGTGTGTCATTTCGAAAACCCTAACCTTTTAAAATTCAATTAACTAATCTCTTTAGAATCATTCCCTACACACATACGTATGCATACACGAAACACTTTCTCTCACACACACAATACACCAAACACACTCACAGGCACACGCTATACTAAACACACTCACACATGTATTACACAAACGAACTTAAACACACGCGTTACGCACGTTACACCGCACTCACAGAAACACGTTACATTGAACACAGTCACACACGCACGTTACACCAAACACAGTTAGTTACACCAAACACACTAAACACACTCACACATGTATTACACAAACGAACTTAAACACGCGCGTTACGCACGTTACACCGCACTCACAGAAACACGTTACATTGAACACAGTCACACACGCACGTTACACCAAACACACTAAACACACTCACACATGTATTACACAAACGAACTTAAACACGCGCGTTACGCACGTTACACCGCACTCACAGAAACACGTTACATTGAACACAGTCACACACGCACGTTACACCAAACACAGTTAGTTACACCAAACACACTAAACACACTCACACATGTATTACACAAACGAACTTAAACACGCGCGTTACGCACGTTACACCGCACTCACAGAAACACGTTACATTGAACACAGTCACACACGCACGTTACACCAAACACACTCACACAAGGAGCCGTGGTTAAGACAATTAAAGAATTCCTCTGGTATATATTTAGCCGTTGTGAACTGGTTATATATTTGTTCGATTGTCATTGCTTCCCGTTAAGTTACTTAGATGAAAATGTTGCACGAAATGGTAGTGCTCACTGTCATCTTAAAGCCCGAAGCCCTTGGAAGGAGAGGACTATAGTAGAAAAGAGATTATCGCTCAGTCTCCCGTCCTCGGCGATAGGCACCGCGCTGGCGAGAGACGCAGCTCTGATCGACCGATGAAGCACCGTTGCAGACAGCCAGGAAAGGTTCGCTTAGGCGATTCTTAACGACATTTCCTGTGTGGCGCAGTCCATTGTTTCCTTCGTTCTCTGCGAGGATAACCATCAGAACAGCGCCCTGCCGAACTCGCCTAGCACGGTCCGGCCCCACCGCATCAAAACCGATATAAAGCGGATTTTACAGCGATCTCAAAAGACCCGGCCTTTGGTCTGACGGCCGTCGTGACGTCAGGGGCCGACGAGTCTGAAATTAAAGCCGGCCTCCATCGTTTCGGCGATCTCCCCGGCACGAAAAAAAATAAAATAGAAAGAGAGAAATAAATGAATAAATAAGAAGAGAGAAGAGCAATATGACATTTAAAAGAAGAAAGTGGAAAAAAAGCCTTTACTGCTTGCTGAATTAGACGCCGCGCACTTTGACTCTTCGCATTTACCGCCCTTTGATGAGAATCATATTGTTGATGCAAAGTCTGAGCGGCCTCCGTCACAGCCGTCAGCGGCTGGAGAGGAGAGAGCGGCGCGCCGAGCAGATAAAACGATTGTTGTGGCCATCAGGGAAAGAGAGGGGGGAAAAGGAATGCTGAAGGAATTACCCCCCCTCGTATTGTTATTATTATTATTATTTCTAGTGCTCTTTAGGTGCTAATTTAATATCCGCTTTTGACAGAAGTTAAACACCAAACTACGCTTTCGCGTCTTTTCGCTGTGGCTGTTCCATCCCTGGGGATTTTATATAAGCGAGAGTACTTATTTATTTATTGTTGTTTGCTTTCAACCTTACAGAATCCGAGACAGAAGTAACGACTGCTGTCGCGATCGAGTGGTCTGGCTGAGAACTAACGACTCGTGACGCGATCCAGCGGTCTGGCTGAGAACTAACGACTGCTGACGCGATCGAGTGGTCGGGCTGAGAAGTAACGACTGCTGACGCGATCGAGTGGTCGGGCTGAGAACTAACGACTGGTGACGCGATCGAGTGGCCGGACTGAGAACTAACGACTGGTGACGCGATCCAACGGTCGAGCTGAGAACTAACGACTGCTGACGCGATCGAGTGGTCGGGCTGAGAACTAACGACTGCTGACGCGATCGAGTGGTCGGACTGAGAACTAACGACTGCTGACGCGATCCAGCGGTCTGGCTGAGAACTAACGACTGGTGACGCGATCCAGCGGTCTGGCTGAGAACTAACGACTGCTGACGCGATCGAGTGGTCGGGCTGAAAACTAACGACTGGTGACGCGATAGAGTGGTCGGCTGAGAACTAACGACTGCTGACGCGATCGAGTGGTCGGCTGAGAACTAACGACTGCTGACGCGATCCAGTGGTCGGACTGAGAAATAACGACTGGTGACGCGATCGAGCGGTCGGACTGAGAACTAACGACTGCTGACGCGATCCAGCGGTCTGGCTGAGAACTAACGACTGGTGACGCGATCCAGCGGTCTGGCTGAGAACTAACGACTGCTGACGCGATCGAGTGGTCGGACTGAGAACTAACGACTGGTGACGCGATGCAGCGGTCTGGCTGAGAACTAACGACTGCTGACGCGATCGAGTGGTCGGGCTGAAAACTAACGACTGGTGACGCGATCCAGCGGTCGGGCTGAGAACTAACGACTGCTGACGCGATCCAGCGATCGGACTGAGAACTAATGACTGCTGACGCGATCGAGTGGTCGGGCTGAGAACTAATGACTGCTGACGTGATCAAGTGGTCGGCTGAGAACTAACGACTGCTGACGCGATCCAGCGGTCGGGCTGAGAACTAACGACTGCTGACGCGATCCAGCTGTCGAGCTGAGAACTAATGACTGCTGACGCGATCGAGTGGTCGGCTGAGAACTAACGACTGCTGACGCGATCCAGCGGTCTGGCTGAGAACTAACGACTGCTGACGGCTGACGCGATCGAGTGGTCGGGCTGAAAACTAACGACTGGTGACGCGATCCAGCGGTCGGGCTGAGAACTAACGACTGCTGACGCGATCCAGCGGTCGGACTGAGAACTAATGACTGCTGACGCGATCGAGTGGTCGGCTGAGAACTAACGACTGGTGACGCGATCGAGTGGTCGGACTGAGAACTAACAACTGCTGACGCGATCGAGTGGTCGGACTGAAAACTAACAACTGCTGACGCGATCGAGTGGTCGGCTGAGAACTAACGACTGCTGACGCGATCCAGCGGTCTGGCTGAGAACTAACGACTGCTGACGGCTGACGCGATCGAGTGGTCTGGCTGAGAACTAACGACTCGTGACGCGATCCAGCGGTCTGGCTGAGAACTAACGACTGCTGACGCGATCGAGTGGTCGGGCTGAGAAGTAACGACTGCTGACGCGATCGAGTGGTCGGGCTGAGAACTAACGACTGGTGACGCGATCGAGTGGCCGGACTGAGAACTAACGACTGGTGACGCGATCCAACGGTCGAGCTGAGAACTAACGACTGCTGACGCGATCGAGTGGTCGGGCTGAGAACTAACGACTGCTGACGCGATCGAGTGGTCGGACTGAGAACTAACGACTGCTGACGCGATCCAGCGGTCTGGCTGAGAACTAACGACTGGTGACGCGATCCAGCGGTCTGGCTGAGAACTAACGACTGCTGACGCGATCGAGTGGTCGGGCTGAAAACTAACGACTGGTGACGCGATAGAGTGGTCGGCTGAGAACTAACGACTGCTGACGCGATCGAGTGGTCGGCTGAGAACTAACGACTGCTGACGCGATCCAGTGGTCGGACTGAGAAATAACGACTGGTGACGCGATCGAGCGGTCGGACTGAGAACTAACGACTGCTGACGCGATCCAGCGGTCTGGCTGAGAACTAACGACTGGTGACGCGATCCAGCGGTCTGGCTGAGAACTAACGACTGCTGACGCGATCGAGTGGTCGGACTGAGAACTAACGACTGGTGACGCGATGCAGCGGTCTGGCTGAGAACTAACGACTGCTGACGCGATCGAGTGGTCGGGCTGAAAACTAACGACTGGTGACGCGATCCAGCGGTCGGGCTGAGAACTAACGACTGCTGACGCGATCCAGCGATCGGACTGAGAACTAATGACTGCTGACGCGATCGAGTGGTCGGGCTGAGAACTAATGACTGCTGACGTGATCAAGTGGTCGGCTGAGAACTAACGACTGCTGACGCGATCCAGCGGTCGGGCTGAGAACTAACGACTGCTGACGCGATCCAGCTGTCGAGCTGAGAACTAATGACTGCTGACGCGATCGAGTGGTCGGCTGAGAACTAACGACTGCTGACGCGATCCAGCGGTCTGGCTGAGAACTAACGACTGCTGACGCGATCGAGTGGTCGGGCTGAAAACTAACGACTGGTGACGCGATCCAGCGGTCGGGCTGAGAACTAACGACTGCTGACGCGATCCAGCGGTCTGGCTGAGAACTAACGACTGCTGACGCGATCGAGTGGTCGGGCTGAAAACTAACGACTGGTGACGCGATCCAGCGGTCGGGCTGAGAACTAACGACTGCTGACGCGATCCAGCGGTCGGACTGAGAACTAATGACTGCTGACGCGATCGAGTGGTCGGCTGAGAACTAACGACTGGTGACGCGATCGAGTGGTCGGACTGAGAACTAACAACTGCTGACGCGATCGAGTGGTCGGACTGAAAACTAACAACTGCTGACGCGATCGAGTGGTCGGCTGAGAACTAACGACTGCTGACGCGATCCAGCGGTCTGGCTGAGAACTAACGACTGCTGACGGCTGACGCGATCGAGTGGTCGGGCTGAAAACTAACGACTGGTGACGCGATCCAGCGGTCGGGCTGAGAACTAACGACTGCTGACGCGATCCAGCGGTAGGACTGAGAACTAACAACTGCTGACGCGATCGAGTGGTCGGCTGAGAACTAACGACTGCTGACGCGATCGAGTGGTCGGGCTGAGAACTAACAACTGCTGACGCGATCGAGTGGTCGGGCTGAGAACTAACAACTGCTGACGCGATCCAGTGGTCGGACTGAGAACTAACAACTGCTGACGCGATCCAGTGGTCGGACTGCCGAGTCTGAGCGCTCGACTTCGAAACCGGCGCGGTGAGGCGTACCCCCCCCTCCGTGGGGGGACAAGACTTCTGCACGGTCACGTGAGATTCATCCGGCTTTCTCCCCTCCCACAATCTGAATAAAAACAAATCCCTCAGGGATTTTTCTGCCAAACTCGGAATTGCCAGACTCTCGCGTCGCTCTTATAAGCGTTGTCGTATACATAAAAAACAAAAACAGCACCACCAAGTGATTGGTTGTTTCTAACAGCGGAACCTGTAAAGGTTTTGCTGAAATACGGCTGGAGAATAGTAGCACGGAAAACACGAGAGAAATTCCTTTTTTCCTGCGCTGAGACGATCGCTCGTAATATAGGCCCCCTTCAGTTAGTGTAACCCTCTTTTTAGTCGCGCTGTTAATGGCCCTGCTTACAGACAGGCACAATAAAGGCTGATATATCGAAAAACAATCGGATATTTGTTTGCTGATTGGAATAAACAGCAATTCTTCATCAGAAAAATAAAGAACTCTTTAGCCCAAAATACATCTTTTAATAAACTTACACACTCCATTACTCTAATCAGGGGTTATTGTTGTTGTTGTTCTTGACCTTTAAGATCGCGATGGCCGCCTGCTGTTTCACAGCGAGTTCACCGGTGGCAGAGCAGAAGCACCGATGTTCGTTCCTGACCTCAAGCATTTTTTTTTTATTTACTAAAACGAATAATGCCGTAATTTTCGTTATTTAAAGTTATGCTCGGGTTGTATTTAATGTAAAGAATTAAGAGATGCGAATCGTATCCTGCCAGCTTTAATTAGGTTTCCTTGTGAAGCACTGAGATAGGAGTCCTGTTCCACGTAAACAGACTGTGTGGAATCACCGCGTGCAGCTTCAGTAATTACAGGTATGCTAAAAGTTACTGATACCGTTGTTGCCGGGGGACTGCTGAGTCGTATTTACCGCACGCGGCCAATACCTTCGTTAGTTAGCACCTGGGTAACGGAAACAAACCCCCTGTCTGTCCGTTTGTTTGTTATCTGTGTTTTCTTTCTCTTTATTTAGACGCAAGTTTAGGGCTAATCACAAGCCAAACGAAGACGTAAAAGACTATGGCATTCTGAATCAGTGCCAACCCCTGTCTCATTAACAACGACTGGTTCGTTAAAGCAGATGAAGAACCGCTCTATTTATAACACCCTGACTCTGTTGCCCTATTTTGTGATAGATCGGCGATGGATGGAAACGTCATTCCGTTGGGGATTTTTTCCCGGCCAACAACCGGACTGTTTTACCGAAAGCCTGACTTTTAATATGGGGGTCCTTTACTGTTTATGACCTCACAATTCTCAACCGATCCATCACGAGATAGGGCACTGCGGTCAAGATATAGCTACACTTTCTCTCATTTATTCACGTAGAAGTACTGTACAGACACTCAAATGGGCGGGAAGTGTGATTCCAAACACGTATAAAGCACATTATCAGGAGACTCGCATATTCTCTTTCATAGAATTATGTCATGGTTTGGCGAAGAACCTATTAAGCAATCACTAAAGAATCGTGCACAATGGAGATCTCGTCTATAGCCCCTGCTTATATGTGACAGATTTTGCCTCTAGTACCAGAGAAGCCGTCTGTCTTTAAAAATTCTACCCCACAGAAGATTTGAAAGGCTTCCGTTACGTCACCTAGGACGGACAGACAAAGCAAAGATGCCTCTTAGTTCTTTTCTTTATAACGGATCTCCTCGTATAAACCAATAATTCTACTCCTCTTTTTATAGATTATATAAAATATGCATTTCATATACCCCCGTTTTTCTTTCAATCCAATAAAGTGAGATATCCATTAATGGCAACGATTCCCTTTGGAGATTTACGAACTCGTGTACACAAAGTGTTAAAGGAAATATTTCGTATCAGGCCTGTGTACACTTTTCACGGCCGCCTCTCTCGACCCCGGTTTTTAATAGAAATGCTTTATGTTTCAGTAAAATACTGCGAACGGTTCGACGAACGACGTGCGAGAACCGACCGTTAACCGCGACGTCGCCATCGCTTTAAGTATTTTTGTCACCAATGGCCACATCTGACCCGGACACCCGCTGCACATATTCTCGACATCTCATGCAGTCAGTTTTCGGAATGCTGCCTTCCAAGTGACCCTACTCTTCGTGAGTGTAGTTCAGTGCCAGAATTCCATTCGCTGGTCAATTTTTCCCAGGCTTTTCACCAAAGTATAGCGAGATTCGCGACCTGGAGATCGAACGGCCAAACCTCGGTTTCAAGAAGTCCTTCCCAGCTCCACCTAGCGGGGCGCGGTTTGGATCGTTAGCTTGTGCAGTACAAATCCGTAATCTATCGAACGCCCCTGCGGTTGAATTGCATGGGACCGAAAGAACGTGCTACATCCTCCTTTTGTTGGAGGGAGGGGGGCATTCTTAAGCCGACGGAATATTCATCATCACAACCCGAAAACGTCGCAGTTTTCCCAGAATCCTTAAATGTATGCTGGACCCTCGTCTCTCCTTATACCCATCACCTGGTTATTTCCTAACATGCTGCCCTCATTTAGAACCAAAGCTTTCGAACCCGCTCTCGTCCGGCCAAAGTGCATCGCCATTTTGTCGCCGCTGAGCCCGGCCTTTTAGCTGACGACAAAGGTTGAAATGCTTGACTTTTTGGAGGAATTCCCGTCAGCGCTACCTTTCAAGGAGAAACTGGCCCCCCTTTAACTGTCTTATCGTTTCGTGGCGTTTCTCTTCTTTCTTAGATCAATGTTTCTGGCTGGACCAGTCGACTTAGTTTTACAAACGATTGCTCTCATCGCACCCTCTGAAACCTCAGCGAATTTCCTTTTGGAGTAACCAGCTTCATGATTGGCAGTAACTGACGGCTCACTTCCATACGGATTTTCGTGTTTACGTCGCGTCTTCACCCGCTAAATAAAGCAACAGCAGTCAGCAATAATGAAGTCCACTAAAACAAAGGCATACTATAAACTAAACTATTTATAAAAGTATCTCGCTGTGTCCGTAATTATGCAAAAATTCTGAAGGGAATACGCCACAATTAATGGTTATCTGTTCTGATACATGGCTCAGTAGATTTTCCATGATATTTTCGCTTGGATAATCCATTACACCAGCAACATCTTGAAGATTCAGATGATAATGTTTTCGTATAAATTACTCATACTTTTGAATGCCAGTGTAAATTTTTTTACAAACTTCAGTTTCATACCTTTTCCTTTATTATTATTATTATTATCCATTTATCCATTTAACCAAATTACTCGGAAAGAAGTGAGATCAGTGGTTGGTCATCATAGAATGCTACACTGTCACATGCCAGTTGCAGGTCAGCATAATTCTACATTTCCCCTGTCTTTGACGCCTACATCGTAATCACTGAGGAAGGCGACATCCTTCATTTGTCAGATTTTGGTTACTATTTTGTTAGTAATGATGCCGGTTTGATTACATCTGACGGGTCTGTCTGTGGGAGCTTGAGCGTTTCAGATTTAAGGATCATGTTCTAGTTTCTACTAATGCATGCACTTTAGTGTTCATGCCAGCTGTCTGCAGTACCAACCTTGTGATGCTTACATGGTGTCCAATAAAGGTAGTCAGCCACGCTGTTGTGTCGCTGGACATTCTGGTACAATATGGTCACCCGTCTCTGGAGATTTGCGACCTATTCCTTATAACAGATCTACATCTTTCCTCGGGATTTTATTCTTGCAGTACTCGATCCTGAGCACCGGTCAGGAGAGATTCAGTTTCTGCCTTAAGATAATCATTGACAATTCGACCGAAAGTCTGCGTCACGTCATCAGCTTGGCTCCTGATTCTGCGCGAAAACTGTTCACGAATGATGCACCAGGTCTCTCAGTCTTCGACCGCAGCAAAGTAAAGACGATAAATGTTTACTTTGAGATCATGAAGACTATGGATTTCCATACGATTTCTTGATTTTTTTTTGTATCTAGAGCTCAAAGATCTTCCAGATTTTAAGTAAAAGTTCCCAAAATTGTCTGGTAGAACTGATAGCAGTCGTTCTGTCTCCCGCACTACGTTAGGCTTCCTCCGCACAAACTCCATCCTTCTTGGGCACTTCACTCTGAGATCTACATCATCAGGACACCACGTCAATATTTTCACGTTGTCATCGAGCACCTGATCGCTGCGATTTTTGTGGTGGGTGTGTGGATGATTGCGTATTTTCCATTTTCTGCCAACAGAATGGTAGAATGCGCCGTCGTTCGCGCTAATGTCTGGTCGGGATTTTCTGGCAATGCTAGAAAACCTTTTTGGCCAGAAAATCACTAGGCGAAATACTTCAACTAGAACCCTCTCTCTCTCTCTCTCTCTCTCCCTCTCTCTCTCTCTCTCTCTCTCTCTTCTCTCTCTCTCTCTCTCCATCCCCCATTGTGCTTTTTAATCATTTTCCTTTATACAGCTCCGAAGCTGTTAAATTTTTTACTCAATTAAGTGATTGTCTGCTTAATTTCACGGTACAACGTTTTGTTCCGGTAACTATGCCTACTTCGTTTCTTCTGTCGTCATAACCTTTGTACCTTCGCTTGGAGTTACTCTCCCGATTCTCCAGTTACTCGTTCTGAGTGTTCTTCATCTAGCACACCGTACAGGAATCCGCCCCCTAACTTGATCGAGTGGCTCGCAGCTTCTATTTCTGTGAACTGTGCTCGGCCTTTTCGGAAACCTTTTATTTATGTCTGAATTCGTGTTTTCCATTCTGGTTCTGTAGGGGCTAGTTTTATTCTTCCCTCCAGTCTTCCTTTCAGGGGAGGGAGGCCCGTATTGACTCAGGCACGAAAGAAGACGCGGGGTAGATCAATAGCCTGTAGCGAAGGTGTTGCCATATCGTTGAGGCGGGTGCACAACGATCAATGGAAATAAAAAAAAAAACCTTCTCTATCATCGACTACGGCACCTGGCAATGTTCCATTACCCCATCTCTGTAACTACTCTGTTGTGTACACCGGTATTTACTGGAGCCTTTTTATTTACAGCCGTCATTTATGACATTTGAATAAAACCACAACAAAGCAAAAAACTTTGGGAATACAGACCCTTTCCTGGTATAAGCATGCTATATTAAAAGGCCCTTTTATACATCCTACTTCTGGTTTAAACACTTCGGCTGCCTGCAGACTTGAGCTAGAAGTGTGACTGATAGGGGCTGTTTTTTCCCGCTAGCTTTGTGAAGCATCATCATCATCATCATCATCATCATCATCATCATCATCATCATCATCATTATTATTATTATTATTATTATTTGCCGAAATTGTTTTTGACAGCCTACACCAAAGCTGTTGACGTCTTTTTCGTGACCGAATTTACAAACAGATTTCCATCAAAATCCGTAAGCTGGTTCGATATAAAATCAAACTTTTCTTCATACATATAATATAAATCTATCTTATTTAGGCCTGTATAATCTGATTTCAAAAACAACATTTACTTAAAGATACTGCCAAATTATATTTGCTTATGTCATTGAGGGTAGCCTTCAGCGCGGACGCGAGATTGGTTTGTACACGTGTTCCCATTTAAAGCCCAAACCCTGACCTCGGAGAAATGGTCATCGAATGTCCCAGCTGTAGTTGGGAGAAAAAAAAACACTAGCCATCGATTGTCGTCACAAGTTGTGAGAACACGGCTCCGCCCAACCACGAAGCATGCTTTCACACCAGTGGCGTCATGATTTACGTTAAATAACCGTAAAAGATGATAAAATCTGGCTAAGTGTCAACCGAGAAAGAATCGTAGCCCCGATTGGGGCGCACGGCTTGAAAATCTTCTAAACCAAGTTTCTGGAGCGGCTGCTACTGTCCGTTAAGGAGGCCCCGGCACCGGCAGAATAATTCCTACTTGAAGTCTTCATTTTTAGACGTGGGATAAAATCCATAAGATCGGATGATGAAGAAAAGCGACAAGAAGCCCTGACAGAACCCAACAACAATGCGATGTCCCATCATCGTATCAACAAGTATCTAGTGGTGTGACACAATTTTGGATATTGAACCCATTATTGATTTAGATTTATATGAAAGATAATGACAGCGTAGTAATCCTTATTAAAACTTTATTGACAATGCTAAATATTTTATAAGGTTATGATTACAATGGATGGAATTAAATTTTTAGTATTTAATAATCTATTAGATTGATCTGTTAAGTAAAAATATAATTTAATGCTAAAAATTCAAAATTATTCACATAGTCAATGGATAAATTATGGTTATTATTACACGACTGATACAGAATTAAATGCAAATTTACAAAAGGATCTGGAGTTAATCCTTAACAAAATCTCAAATGTGAAGACCATTGATTTTAGCTGCGAACAAAACAGTTACAAGTAATCAACCAGATTATCGAAAAGACGCTTTGGTTACACTGAATGATTTCCTGGTTCCTCTAAATCTTGAACACTTGTCGCTGTCCAGGTGTGGTGAAGTCCTCTTTTGAGAAAAGATATTTATTTATTAGAGGACGTTATTAGAATACTTCCACCTTCTAAACGCGCAGAATACACTTAACGATGATATATTTCCGGTTACCAAATTATACATTTAAGGAAAAGCCTAATATGGCTTCTTAAAACTGTTCAGGAAGGACCTTTTTGATACTGTGGATGGGGAACAGTTGCTTTTTCAGCCATATAGTTAGTAATTAAGATGGGTCATAATTACAGAGTAACTGGCCTTCCCGTTTATGTATGCGAGGTATTATTTTAGAAATAACATGCCAATGTTACCTTCATGTTTCGTCAACAGTGATAGCAATCAGTCAATCAAAGAACCATAATGGTAGCCAAACGCTAGCATAACCCAAGATGGTCTCCCACCTATTCGTAACCACGGGAGTAAACTAAACCTGGTTAAAACGATCAGATGCGTCAGCTTAATTATTACATTAAGAAGAATTAAAAAAAGGAAAAAATACTGAAACAGATTTATTTCTGACTAGATTAAGCATCCGGGTAATCTTGAGCGTGCTCAGCAATCACCAATGAGTTTCAGCTTTAAGGCCGAAAATAGGGTTCTTCTCGAAAACGTATAGTTCATTCGTAATGCTTACGTTAAAGACCGTTTACATATCTTAAATGTCTATTTACGTGTTCTTTATTTACCCCAAAAGCAGCTGTGAGATCTTTGTCTGGTCTGAACGGCATGGTCCAAAAGAGGATCTAACAACCGATATATCCGTGCGCCATAGATAGTTAATTATATCCCAGTGACAGTTCGCGCACTTGTCGCAGGCCCTGACATAAAACCAAACACTGCACGAACTTCCACCGACCTTCGGCGGGACTCGTGAAGCCATGCGAAACGAACGAACGTAGAAAGGCGAAAGCAGTGAATGGGCCGCCGTTATTTTTTATTTCGTTCCGTTAATATACAACAGTAGTTCCTTGAAGATGCAATTAGTTAATACTTGAATGTAAGTAGGAAACGGGCGTTTATCTGACATCGGAAACCTTTCTGATTATTTTCCTACATTCAAGTTTCGTGGTCGTATTTATAACGTGAGACTATTGATTTAGCAATTGCGTCCACCCAGGATCGATTGGTTATGTTTAAAGCTGAATACAATCTTTAAGTTACTCACTGTATATTTAATGCCAACAGTATTTAACAATACCGAAATTATATTAAGAAGAACTTTTGCATTTATTCACTTTCAGCAATATTTTAGGGCAAGAATTTAGTTACTAAAGTGAATATGCATTTCCTTAATAAGACTAAATGATGGCTTCTGGGACTCACGTGCGATATTACTACGCCAGATGAGTGGAACAGCAACAGAATAGACGACATAGCCAAAATTTAAAAAACAACAACAACATTATATTAAAGGGATACATTTTTAAAAATCGTTCACAAATATTTCGTTTTATCTTCCTTGGTCGCCTTAAAGCTCCAGAAATGGAGGAGAGGGGGGGATTTTTGTGCACTATTATTAACCATTTGACAAAGATTTCAGATGTTTCAGGAAAAGGTAAAGTTTCGAAATTTATAGTCGCTAAAAGCTCCATTCATCCGAACCAAGGAAGTAATGATGATCTCTCGAACCGTATCGAGCCGTGGCGGGGTTTTGTAGGAATTTTAAATTTAAATGGCGGGAAGAGACATTTAATCAGTAAGACGGTGTCTGCTCAAGGGCAATTACAGCCAGGAGCCCTTTACTAAAGGCGACTGGAAACCCGTTCTTCTCTTTTCTTTTAAAGACCAAATTACAATTATGGTTTCTCGCGGTGCGCCCTTCCTGAAGGGGCGTTCGAGTCACGTGGGTCGGAATTACAGCCAATGAAGCGACGAGAAATCGTAGATGGATGTTCAGGGCCCAGGGCAAAGCTATCAACACACGCCCACCATAATATTATTATTATTATTATCATTATTATCGCTGTTGTTGTTAGAAACATTAGCCTGTCACCATAGGTTTCGTGTTTTGGGGGCAAAGTGCCCTCAATGCACGTTCATTTACATAAACCCGCCTACGCTGCGCCAGCATTCACGATTAACCTTCTTTGTATGTACAAAAAATAAGGGTTCAAAGTTCATGTTAAAAAGCGCAATTTCAAAAAAAAAAAAAAATGCTTGGGAGTAGGGGCCGGATAATAAAATCTCGGCGTTGCAATCGTTTCCAAGAACCCCCCTGCTCTTATTGACAGCAACTCGGCGTGAAACGATGCGACAGTTAGTCATTCTAATTGCTACTATCAGGCAAAGTTTCCGAAAACCCTAAAACGTTTTGAAACCTAGCGCAGTCATAACTCATTTAGGGAACTTTTTGCCGAATTTTGAAAACAAACAATATAAAACCAAGTATTGAGCGGTATTGGTCTCTCGTGTTAATGTTACAGAACATGGTAATTGCAGCGCCCGACGCACCAGATCTTGCGGAACCGTCCCGTTTCGAATGAAGTGAACGACAGCTCGTGGCTTCAGTCTCTTGCAGTACGAGTCGGTCGGTTCTGTTTGGCCATAAATCACCCTGAGGTAGCTACGAAAGGTGCAAGTTATATATCGTATCAGTTAATTATGTAAAAAAAAAAAAAAAAAGATATTAAAATCTATCACTTTTAATTTGGGGAAAGTCAGAAAAATAGAAGGGAATTTTCTCTGTAATAGGTGTGAAAGAAAAATAAAATATCGGTGTGTTAACTAATCTTCTTATACTCGGCCATGGCCAGTGTTGTGGGATACGCCCTCTGAGAGATGCAGTAGACATTGAATAAATATTTGTTACCTGCTCTTGTCTTTCAGCGGAGCGATAGTCCCAGAAAAGAAGCTGTGTTTATTTGTTATATCTCCACGAACTTCGGCACCGGTCACCCCATACTTGGCTGTGAGGCTAGGGATAACCTTAGTCTTTGCTTGAAACGAATGTTTTAAGAAAATTTCTTTCCTACAGAATGGCCTTTTTGTTCTCACCTTTAACGATGATGCTAGGGTATAGGTTACTTGAGCAAAATATTTTTACTTAAATTTGAGGTTGAGATCGCACTATCATAAATCTTTACCTGCTGATTTGTTGTATATATCATGACAGGTGATTTCTTTTATTCTGCTTAACGCCATTATAAGAAAAAAAACAAGTTTCTGGAGAAAATGGCCGGTTATCGATACTTTACGTACCTGTGAGTCGACGCAGTTCCAGTGGTCAGATTACTAGACTTGTAAGGTCGAGAAGGCTCTTGTTTGCATGTTCTCAAGAGTACCAGCCTGGCACAGATTCTTCATGCTTTTCTCCACCGGTCGGCCTCGTGGGCTCCCTTCCGGCATTTGGTTCCTCCTCACATCTAAAAATGAATAGTTATAGTACAGATTTTTGGTAGTTAACTTTCCTCCGTACTCTATCATGGATGCTGGAGATGATCCAAGATTACGCCATCCCAGAATCCGAGATGGCACGTCAGGATCAGGTAACGAAGATGATTACCTGAGGCCTACATTTACCGATCTTTTGACTAAACGTCTGACCTTAAGACTCATTGTTCCAAACACGTACACGGAGTTTACCTCTCTTTTGCGTCGGTATTCCAATTTCTGAGGTTAAAATATGTTGCCTATGTAATAGCATCTGATCTCTTCGATAAATTTCTTCGAGGGTCTGTTTTACATTTAATGCTAAGTTTGTAATATTTCTCATAAAAACTAGTTCCATCTAATGAAATAGCAGTTTAAGAATTCACGAAGCCTTACATCTCAATAGCCATTAAAAAAGTGAAAGTCAACATTAAAAAATGAAGTAAAGGGCTAATTTTATTATTAAACACTTAATTAAAGGCACAATTACTTATTAGACACCCAGTTAAAAAGTCATAATTCAAATTAAACACCCAATTAAAGACCAAAAGTCAACAGCAGACATAAAAATCAGAATTAAAGTAGTCAACTAAAGGAAAAAAGCTAGAAGGAGAAATGTTTTATTAAATGTATTAAAACAAAGGTTCAATTAAAGGGAAACTTCAATATTAAACGGGCAGTTGTTGGTTTAGGTTTAGCAAACTTGATATTAGATTAAACTTGAAACATATATTTTGTAAATGGAAGAAATCAGAAAGATGGAAATTTAGTCCCCCCGGGAATATTTTGAACCCTAAAAGAACTTTCAACTGACCATAGGTTTTTTAAAAAATCTAAAAAAAGGATTTTAGTGAAATAATCTATTGCGCTTTTAAATACTGGTGAGCAGGATACAGGCTGGTGACGTAAGCTCGAACGTTAATATGGAATAAAGTAATTAAAAAAAAAATTTTATTGAAATAAAATCAGCTTTATTACTGCTAATCACGTGACATCATTGATCAGGTGACCGGAGCTATTGACATGATTTGATGGAAAGAGTATCGATGGAAACCTCGCTAAACTTCCATAGTAACGTTACGTCTAAACCCTTTTAAAAACATTTTAGTGAGCTGAAAAATAGAAAGACAGGAGAGCATATTTACCTGAGTATTTAAAGATGATATTAAAGTTTATCAAGATACTGATTAAAGAATAAGGTGTCGTTTTCTTCAGTGTAAATATGATTCAGGTAAAAAACCCAAACATTTGTTTGATCATCTTTATGAAAGAAACAGGAAAACTATAAATGCTTTGTTTGCATATTCTTCTCTTCTTGGCGAGCCCCTATTCTGAATTCTCCCAGCAGTGAGAGAAAAGTGAAAGGGGGGAAGATGTTGTAGGGTATCGGCTTTGGTGACCGAGCGAGTAGTTACTTAGGTATGGTTGGGGGCTGTCTAGAGTGGTAATCGAGGTGCAAGCCAGCCGAGAGTTACCCGAGTAACCTTCACCGTAATTACCTGAGAAAACTTACTAGAAACTCTTCATCCCTTAAAATCTCGAAAGGAGCTCACACGGCCGCGGCTGGTGAAGAAGCGGGAGGAAAAAATCGTGCCAGGGAGGGGGGTACGCTTAACTGGGTCCGTTCCCGACCAGGATTCGAACTCGAGGCCCTCAGCCGCAGAAGTCCAGTAGACCTATGAACGGGACCAGCCGCTGCTTAATTGCATACATAAAAATGGATAAATATCTTCCTTTAAGAGTTTAAACCGAGGGCTCGATTTTGGATGCAAAGTTTTAAGTTAAGTGGAAAATATTCGTCATTGGCGGCTGAAATTAACGATCTTCAGTTGAGCGCCGCCTGGGGTATATCTGCGGAAGATCGATACAGTTTACCGGTGCACAAAACATGAATTGTAAACCGCAACCAAAGGAAACACGAGCAGAGATCAGCTATTCGTACAAATTTGGTCGAGCAGATCAGCGGATTTTAGAAAATTAAACTTTGGATCAAAATATATCTTGAACAATTATTACCATATAACTGTTTACTCCTCAAGGCTTCATAACGGCACGGAACCGACTTTTCTCACTTTCAGGATGGTATATATTTTAATATTTCACGTTTCGAATCTCCAGCTGGATCGTCTAATAGCTTTATCTCTACCTGGAATTTCATGTCATCCATTTATTATCCGGTAGTAATAAGTCAGTTGTCAAGAGTTTTCTTATTCCGTATCTCTGAACATAACCCCGTGAACTAGCACCAGAGATCAGTGACTAAGCCTATCTACCGCCAGTTCCACTCTCAGCTGATGTACTGTCTCAGACCTCCGTTGTATCTAGTATGATTTTAAAAGAAATTAAATTAATGATGACTTCTTAAGTAAAAAGAAGGCTACATTGGAATCTTCAGCGGATCATCTGAAATAGAAATAATTTTGACGGGTGATTGCAACTCCGTAATAAGTCAGAAAACAGATGTTAATCCCCCTGTAGCTGCAATTATATCTTAGGCTATGCATCTTGTGCGCCTGCCGTAACAGAACCACCGCACATCATTAGAAAGATTCGCATAATAGTGAAACATTTTATCTTGCCTGATATAATACAGGTTGCCTCCGGACGTGATTACCTTTACATGGAATCTTTCCAATTAAAGCCGAATGCTGGCTTTACGAAACAATTGCCTTAGCTGGAGGGACCTTATCTATCAGCAGAATCTAAAATCTCCTTGTCTGGAAATGTTTTCCTTCCCTCCGCTAGTACTGTTGTATAGAGATGTTATGGCACACGAGATAAACTTACCAATATCACAAAACTCAATTATCCGTCTTGGTGGTGGGGAATTCTTACGTTCTAGATATTTTCACTTTCAGTGGTTTGTAGCAGTTCCAAACAGAAGTTTCTATTAGTTTTTTTTTCTTTCTTTTTTAAAAAAATGTATTTTAGGGTTAAACTCTCCTAATAATGTGATTAATGAAGTAAAGTTTTTACAAACTCAGTGGAATGAACTTTTGGCCACAAAAATAAAAAAAAAAAACAACTTAATATCTGTTTAGCGTCTACAAATCATCATTGGAATTCCCATTTTTTAATCGATATTTGTTTTGCTTTTTAAATAAATCGACCGTAATTAAAACAAATTAAAAAAAAAGTACAGTTGTCGTATGATGAATATATAACTTTTAATAGAAATACACGGCATCAAAAAGTATTTGGATCACAAGATTTGTGTCCTTTGTTTGACAGGGTCCTAAATTCTTTTAAACGCTTTTTTTTATAATTTGAAATAGGAATGATTATGACAACAGACGACGAACATCATCGACCTTGTAGGTCTTAGTAATCTATCCTAGTCTTCCTCAGCTCCAGCCTTGAGCAATGGCGATAAAGGGGTGAATTACTGAAAATAATGGGCACTGATTAATCACAAGAACACGACCATTCCAGCAAACCGGTCCTTCTTCTACTCGCTAATATTATTGCTACTCTAAAGGTGGTAGCGCACTCGTCATTATAATCAATGTCTGCGACGATTCGCACAAAGGAGTTGGGTGTAAGTCCCCCCCAATACTCATCATACATTTAAATTAATTATGACTCATTGTTTTTCAGTAAACCTACCGGCAAAAAAACGAAAAGAAAAAGCACCGGAAGTTCGAGCCCTACGGTACGTTATTCAGCATTTAGTCGTCCGATACTTAAAAAATGAAATATAAAAGCTTGAACCCGAGTTATTCAAAGTCAAGACAAGTATTTTACCGCTAACTATTAAATGTCGGATATTCAAATAAAACTGAATTACCATTTCGATGAAAAAAAGTTAAAACAAAAATAAAAAGAAAACAACTGCTTCCTGTTTTTGAAGAGTCAGCTGAGATCTCCGTCAGACACGCAGAGAAAACAGCTCTCCAGTGGGGGGGGAGCTGGTGTCATGTGATTTTGTGATGCACCTCATTTTTTTTCAAGGGAGGGGTTAGGGTTACACATATAAACCTTTTAATATTAAAAATGGATAACAGATAAAAATACCTAGAAATTTCTGTTCTTGTAACAATTTTTGAGAAAAAAGTTTCAAGCGACTTTTAAAATTCTTCCATGAAAGGGTTCTTTTGCCCAAGAGATGGTCGAAGCGCCCTGCTTGACATTTTGGTGTCGAAGGGTTAATGTTAATCAGGGCTCATTCTGCCATACTTCGGCTCTGATGAACATCGCGTCGGAGCGGTTGGCGGGATGTGAATGAGGAACGAGAAGTAGGAACGAAAGGTGTAACAGAAAACAAAAAAACTAATTGCAGTACGGACTTCTCGTGTTTCGGGGGATATTTCATAATTCTAATTCACACTGGATGTATACTTATAATTATGCGAATATAAATCTAGAAAACACTTCTTCAAAACGCCCTCTATTGTTGGCTCGTAGAACGAAAGTGAGTCTTAAAGGTCTTCAGGCGAACACAGTATTTCTGGCAGACACGGAAAACGACATCGCGGTATTTTAAAAGAATCCAGAGTGGCTAATTACTTTAAGCACGGCGGCGTATTTATGGAAGACGGTAATCCAGCTTCCACTTCTCATGCAACCAGCAGGCCCGCTTTTCGGTAGCGATCGCCGCTCTCTGTCCCCGCCATCAAGGACTGGCCCCCAAAAGAGGCTGTCTCGACGGGAAATGATGTTAATCTGCAGAAGACGCTTCTAGTTTTTGGATGGCACGGTAGATTGTACATTTTTTTAATATATAAGATATACATACAGACCAGTACTTAAGGCCAATCAGCGCCAGAAGAAGGAAAACGAAGCAAAAGGGTGATGTGGAAGCGCGTGTGTGCTAATGGGGTACATAATTTGAACAAAAATGGAATAATGAATAAATTGATATACCAGAGCACAGGGGGGGGGGTGGGGTGGTGAGAGTCGTCGTCTCGTCCAAAGTGAAAGTACTGGTTAATACGTCGTCAGTTCTAAAGTGATTGATACTCCCAGCCCCAAACCCTGACTCCAATACCATTTGTTAAAAATCTCTCACCGCACAGAATATCTTTACCTAAATTTTAATAAATATCATCAATAAAAAGAAAGCATAATTTTTTTTTATAAGAAGTTAATATGGTATTTGTTATCTCTCATATGCAGTGTCATTTGAATGCAATGTCAAGATGTTTTTTTTTTTTGTCAGTCATTAAAGATGAAATAAAGATGACGTTTAATCAAGTTTACCATTAGTGAAAAAAAAAATAAAAAATTCTCCAGAAACTTTTAATATGTTTTTAGCTGCTTATAAACCTGATCAATATTATTCAGTTCGAAATGGTCGCTTTGCGGAAAGTTAGAAAAAAAAAAGAAATTCCCCAATCAGATATTTTATTTAAATTTAAAAAAAAAAACAAACTTTATTTCTTTACTTAATGGCAGTATAATGTTGTATTCGATGTCAACTAGAACTGCAAGTAATCTATGGGCAAGTGCTTTTAACGAAAAACACGTGATTTGCGCAAAATATATTTATGACCATTTGTAGTTTACGCTTATCAATGTATTGAAATTAGTTGATGCTTTTCTCAGGTTTCCGATGTCTGCAGTACATTCGGGTGGGAATGGCATTTGAATTATTTTGATTTTCTCTTGGATACTGTTATTAATGTCTCCAGATTTATAATAATAATTCACCGTTATTTAAAAAAAAAAATTTACTGTTTTTTTGTTGGATTATTATTATTATTATTATATTTTATTTTTAATGATTTTAGAAAGAGGCGAGATGTCAGTGGTTTTTGCATTGCTCGTGAACAGATTTTGTTGGAGATGACTGACTTTCCGGATTATTCTTGAGGTTCCAAAGATGGCTACTATTCGCAAGAGGTAAACATTTTTGGAAGCTACAATCTTTTCACGACATTTTATAATTCTTCCATTCATTACTTCTGTGGTCTCGATCGCATCAGGTGTTAAAACGTCTGTCTTTACGTCTGATTTGCAGATCGACATATTTCTGTATCTTTTATTATTATTTTTTTTCTTTTTGACACATACCGTAGTCACTGTGGGTGGAGACACCTGTCAGCTGACGCGTTTTGCTTTTTCTATTCTTATTAATAATATAGGGTATATTGCACCTGACGAGTCCGCTTGTATGAATCTGTGTATTCCAGATTATGGTCACGCTCTGGTTACCACGTTTTGCTATGAAATATGGACAAACTCCAATTAGCAAATGGGTCTGACCCTGAGAGCAGGGGTTTTCCACTCCTGTTGCAGTATTGCTTTAAATTTCCTTCTATGTGTTGGAAGTCTGTTGCGTCAGATGGCGTCAAAGGTTCGGCAAAGATTGTCCTATTGTACGTTAGTTTACACGATATGTTACCCGATCTCAGTGATGAAGATGAGATTCACCGACACATCTCGCGTTTCTCTACTCGTCGGTGGAATCTGAGTCATTAATCAGGGATTCTGTAGACCACGTACCCGTTGGTCCCAGGTCTGTCTGTCTTTGGCGCTGCCTCGTGATGGGATAAAGACGGGTTAGAGTAGAAAAGTGCATACGACGCCTATCTGCAAGCCTTCAATCCAAACATGCTTAAGGTGTAGCCCCTAACCCCTGCTTGTACCGGCCACAGAATCTTTAGGCTTTTTGGCAGAGCTTTAAACCAACTCCCATTTTATATAAAAATTTACATACCACCATTTTATGAGCTCTGTAAATGTTATGAAATCGCTTAGAACGTCGCTAACGAATATGTCGCCATAATGTTTCGAGTGAAATTTCTTTAAAATGGAGTTTGGCGTTTTAACAAGTTTGAGAATATATATATATATATATATATATATATATATATATATGAAGTCAAAACACCAGTGTCGAGAATCGGGAAAATATAACGAGAAATACCGGAAAAGAGAGAAATCGATGGGATACATGGATAACGACAAGCAAAAGACGAAATGCAGGGACGAGTATGAACATCGAATTATTGATTTACTGCTGCATGACGCCAAGTGCCATTTAAACCGAGGGAGTGCTTAGGAAAGGTGCAAATTTTGTATTTAAATTTCGGCGTGTATCCATCCAAGCCCGCATCAGCAGCAACAGATAATTTCAAGACGTAGGTAATTTATTTATCTTTCTTCGCGCAATTATTTTAAGGAAAACGCTGAAGGGTTTACTATTTATCACCTGGATAACCGAACACCCCGAGTATTTCGAGATCACGATTGGGGGGGGGGGTCGCGAACCTTTCCCTGACTGGCCTACGGTAGAAATCTTCTACACATTTTGTATTAATGCCATCTTTACTGATGATCCAAAAAATCCGCATCTCCGCGTATTGATACGAATAATGGATTTTCCGAAGTGCAACTGACCAACTTAACGCTTATAAAACTGATTCCGGTTTCCCAGCACCCAGTTCGAGGGAACCTTGTTCCGGTCTGTCTGCTTATCGGCGCCCTGGTATCGGCTAATCTCACTTTCACTTACCAAATCCGAATTAAATTAATTCTCATAATTAAAACAAAGGCCTATATCAAAAGTGTTCGAAACTCGGGGTCTGCTAAAACCCTGCCCCTACACACCTGATCAGCTACTTCCGTTTAAAGCGCCCCCTATCCCTTATTTGTAGATTAATTAAATTTTTTTTCTTTTTCAACTTAGATGCCAAAAAAGATAGGGAAGCTTATTATATATATATAATCTTCAGAATGATATTTTGATTAAGGGATACGTTTGCCATACGCCGCGAATGTCTGTCACGCGCGCTCGCTCGTGAAGCTCCGGGGACAGCAGAACGCCGCTGTTTGAGGAAGAGCATTCGACACGAGGCGGTATCGATATCGATCTGGCGCTCCTGCGTTCGGATGTATCACTGTAAATCTGCGCAGCACCGAGCCGGGCAAAAGCAGTTCCTGGTTAAAGTCTGCGAGTATAGATCTCCTGCGAGTTCTGGTTTCTATCTGCCGCGCGCTCTACAAAGCCATAAATTACCGTCGCGTTTATCAGCATCTCCCTTTGTGGTTACCGCATTTGTCTATTTTTGTTTTACTTTTGTCCTTTTAAATACCGTTTATCTCTTCTTTTGGTTAGGCGACGGGATTGGGGGGGGGGGGTAAAAAAACCGTTCTTCGGTCGCTCACAAGGGATTTGTACAACTTATTTTGTTAAACAATAAAAATCAGGCTTCAGATTAACGGCTACCTAACATCTAAGGTCGACCGAGAGACCACAGTTCTCTCTCTCTCTCTCTCTCTCTCTCTCTCTCTCTCTCTACTGACGCCATATTTCTCCCGTGTATTGACGTCATATCTCTCTCTCTCTCTCTCTTCTCTCTCTCTCTACTGACGCCATATTTCTCCGTGTCCGTGTATTGACGTCATATCTCTCTCTCTCTTTCTCTCTCTCTCTCTACTGACGCCATATTTCTCCGTGTATGGACGTCATCTCTCTCTTTCCTCTCTCTCTCTACTGTCGCCATATTTCTCCGTGTATTGACGTCATCTCTCTCTCTCTCTCTACTGACGCCATATTTCTCCGTGTATTGACGTCATCTCTCTCTCTCTCTACTGACGCCATATTTCTCAGTGTATTGACGTCATATCTCTCTCTCTCTCTCTACTGGCGCCACGCCATTTCTATTTCTCCGTGTATGACGTCATCTCTCTCTCTCTCTCTACTGACGCCATATTTCTCAGTGTATTGACGTCATATCTCTCTCTCTCTTTCTCTCTCTCTCTCTCTACTGGCGCCATATTTCTCCGTGTATTGACGTCATCTCTCTCTTCTCTCTCTCTCTACTGTCGCCACATTTCTCCGTGTATTGACGTCATCTCTCTCTCTCTCTCTCTACTGAACGCCATATTTCTCCGTGTATTGACGTCATCTCTCTCTCTACTGACGCCATATTTCTCCGGATATTGACGTCATCTCTCTCTCTCTCTCTCTCTCCTGAATTACCCCCCTTCCCCCACACTCTCCCCGAGACCTCATGCCCACCTTTGCCTGTCTACCCCGCACCATCTAT
This sequence comes from Nautilus pompilius, assembly GCA_018389105.1. Classification (NCBI taxonomy): domain Eukaryota; kingdom Metazoa; phylum Mollusca; class Cephalopoda; order Nautilida; family Nautilidae; genus Nautilus; species Nautilus pompilius. The sequence continues at coordinate 60,289 of JACATO010001447.1, forward strand.
CGTTTTTATTTTGTTAATCTCCAATGGTAAAAAAAAAAAAATAAACGACAACGGATGGACCGGTTTCCGTTGCGATATCACTTCGTGTGGTTTCTCTCGCGCCTTTCTGAAATAACTGACAAAAAATATTGAACTCTTCCACGGTATTCTAATATTTTTGAGATGCACCTGTATATAGTGAAGAACGCGTCATATTACACAACCATGACGTCACAAACTACCCTCATGCTGCTCACACAACAATGACGCACAGAAAGATGAGATTTTGGGTCTTCAGGACAGAAGAGTTAAATGTTTAAACTTGATACAGATTTTTAATCTACTAAACCGAGCGAGTTATCAAAATGCTTTTACTGGCGAGGTTGGTAGCTGATGTTTAAGGAGACTGGTCCACCTTTAACGCGCTGTTTGAAATGAAGATGCCGATGGATGGAATCCACGGTAGCTTTGACATTTACAAAGGTCGTCACTGGTGCGCGAATTCCAGTTCAAGGAAGCTGTTGTAGTCATTCACCTTTAGGTGGCGATGCTACAAAAGGTTAAAAGAAAGATAAATATATGCCGTATTCACAGGTTGGATAAGTTAACCCGATGCACGCAGTAAACTATTATAGAAGATGCATATTTAAAGAGTCCGGGCAGTAATGGCCACTTGGAAAATTCGTTGTCTGGCTACTGTTACGGTCGTGTCTCAAAGTTGGTCGGCTTTGGCTGGGGTGGTTAGAGTGAGGGGTGGGGGGGGACAGAGAAAGGAGAAAGATACTCCCCCGTTGCGAAAGTTCGAGCTAAAAACGAACATCGACTTTTCCTTGTTCTCATTTAGTTAATTAAATCTGTCTCTGCTAATTACTTCCGCGCGCGTACGTGTACGGAATACTGACGAACGGACCCGGTCTTGGTGCCCTGCCACTCCTCTCATTAAACGGGTCGGCCCGAATCAGCTGGTGCGGAGTCGTCCACCCGCAGCAGCTCTTATTAGAATTGGTGCTCGTCGTCATCCGCCTGCTCCTCATACGTCCGGATCGCGGAATCCGAGCCGTAGGCCGGTGGTGGCGCCACTTACATTGGTTTGAAGAAAATGCAAAAAACCTCAAAACGGAGTAAACAGGAAAGAGACGCGCGACGCCTCCTTTGGGATTCTCACCGATTCTCCTTCCTAGATTAGTTATTATTATTGTTTTTGAATTCAAATTCCCCCCCAACGCCATTCGCGATGCAAGCACGGTGTATATAACGAGGATTGAGCATGACTTAAAAGATCCAGTGGTATGGATTCAGCCTAAATTAACCTGGGATCCATAAAAGAAAACGTTTATTTGAAAAACAGAGCCGTGAAAGGGGATAATCTTTATAATAACATTATATTACAACCACAATTATGAAGATGGGGATAAGCACGAAGCCTTTTGTGAACATTTTAAAGCTGTCAATAAAATGTAGAGGGGGCAAGAGAGGAGGGGCAGGTTTCTTCTATCTGTGTCTATATCGGTGCTTTTAGCCTTTCAAGAAAGTGATGAAGCTATCGTCCCCCCAGCCTCCGGGCTGCTGAGTTCCGGCCGGTTTGGTTAAACAAATGCCGTTGCAAGCACTAAGCCAGCCGAGAGAATAACGTTGCTGCGAACGCGTAGCGCCAACCTCACAGCTTCAGTAAAGTAGATGCCGCCTCGATAGATTCATATATCTCGGCACAGGCTGTCTAAGCAGATTTATCTGCTAAGTTCGAGCCGGTTGAGCGAGAGGAACGCAGCCGAAACACCGGGAACTAAAAGGGATTGACGAGAGCAGCCGCCAGTCCGTCACTAGGACCATCAGCTGGTAGTAGGGTTTCGATTTCATTTGGAACTCACGCAACACGAACAACTTCTGGCGGTGTATCTTCTTTCCCAGTCCCTATGTATTGATCTGTGAGAGGCTGCCTGCTGAATGCTTTCGCATACAGTTTGGGCAAATCGTTTAGATCTAATCGCTTCTTTACGCCTTTTGTCTTTTTTAAAGCCAGGACGTGTCTGCGATATCTGCCGAGACGCAGTTACCCGGGGCCATGACGTCCGTCCATTTCACCCGCCTACAAAGGATAATTATCCGTTTTTAATCGCGCCGCTGACGGATTAAGACGGGGCCGGTCTGTAAAGGTAATCTGATGAAATTGTTTTGAGTATCCGAGTAAAAACTATTACATATGCCATCCCTCTGCGGAATATGCACCCTTTAAAACACCTCCTCGATCCCTCGCCGCGTAAAAATAGAAAAAAAAAATATATACATGGATCTTATCAGAAACATACAAAGGGCGTAGGAATGGCTTGTTCAGCTTTGTCGTCCCGCCCAGCCATTTTTCTTCCATGGGGAACGATACCTTTGTTCTTGCCAACTGTGGAAGAACGCGTTTTTTGTAGTTGTTTTAGGCTCTACAAATTTTACTTCGCCGCTGGGTGTGTATGGGGCCGCGACGAACCCCCCCAGAGGGCGGGGTTCGTTATGAGCCGATCTTGACCCCCATGGGTCGTTCCAGTGTCGGGTCTCAGGTACCTGAACACGTGGGGTGCGCCAAACTCGTTCGGTTTTGCTACTTTAATTGAAAGAGGGGCTGAACGGTCTATGAAAGCTCAAACACGGCGCTACGACGTATCAGAGCTTTCAAGGTCCTAAACCTCAACGTCCGATCCCTGCTGCTCTGTTGACGGGATTATCGCGCGTGAAGGTGAACTGATAATAAAACAACAGCGAGAGGGGCTGTCAGGTAGTTCGGTTTTACCTTTAGGACAGCTGACGGAAGTCGGTCGGGTCTTCAGAAAATGTTTAGCCCTGTCGGCTCGTTTCCGATGAATTCGAACGAGGACGGTCCACGATCGCCAGCGCGAATTATCATCTCCTTGTATCTGTTACAGCCCGAAAACCTGTCGCCGACGAGCGATCCAGAATGATTAGGCCTTGATTTGAAAATGGATCGTCGAAGGTCGATCCGAAGTTAATCCGTAATCCGTACAAAACGAAAATCTCGGGTCTCATGAGACTAAAGCAGATTGATGGTCGACGGTACGCTGAAAACCCTAACGTCTGTCTGCAGTTGCCCGTCTTCCGCCTGGTTACAGAGCGAAGCATCCCCTTTGAATGGTATCCGGGTTATGGGTTTCTATGAGACCTCTATCTATCAGTGTCTTTAAAAAAAAGGGGGGCATCCTGCTTATCGCAGATTTTAGAAATTAATTTGATACCTTCTAGAAACTGAGAGCAAACATCCACTAAATACGTTTTACTCGCTCACTGTAAAAACCAGGAAGTCATTGTGATGGCTGTTATTATTCTAATAAAAGTAATCTATTCGGTTGCATCTTTGAATCGTTTTCTTAGATTACCAGTGCAATCACTTTATGGCGTCATCCTGCTTAATGTTGACGAAAGACAACTCCAGGCGACCTCGGTTGACCTTCAAAACGATCCCCGAAAGGCCACGTTCCCACTGCTATTTCGTCCGTCCTCTTTGGACAGGTATTCCCGATGGCAGGTTATTCTCCTAGGCCGAACAACGATTCCGTGCTGGACACAAACGCCTCTTGTTACTTACTCTTTGTCCATCAGCCATTCCTCCGGCTTCTGTTATTCTATTCTTAGAAGTGCTGTAAATAACTCTCCATGACCCGCGCCCCAGTCAGGTCCCAGTTAACCCTTTTCGCCCGTTAATTCTTTAAATCAAAACGCGAATGACGAAAAACGGCAGAAATCACCAACTAAATTAGTTTCTTCAGGTCTCCAGTAAGTAAAAGAACGTTGTGTTTCCACTTTCTATACGCAACCTAAACCTTATATGTGTATTTACAATAAGTATGTTTCGTTCTCGTTGCACGTGAACATTTAAAACTACTCCAGATCGCTTTCATTTGTGCCGTTTCCCCGAGCTTCCACCGACAGCCTTGAGGAGCCAGTTTACGAGTACAGGGTTAACGGCCATGTGTTTCTTTTTGTCACGCGGACCTTCTCGTGGCTCGGTTGGTTGGGCGCCTTATTCGCAGGTGGTCGGGATGTAGCCGTAGACAGCTCGTACTGTTGATGAAATAATCATACCAAACCCTGGTGACATTCTTACATAGACAGGCCTTTTAACGCTTTGTCGTGGACGGAAGAGTGCATTTCGAGGAACTGAAGAAACCTCACTATATGAGGTAGACCGGGACACTACCTCGACCATCAACGATGCAGACAGCTGAACACCGTTTGATTTTTCTCAAGAAAACCATTAATAAACAGAAAAAAAGAGGTTCTTTTATCCAACAAACGATTTACTTGCACAGAACGGCAACATTTGCTCCGGCAAAAACTGATAAACTAAAGCTAATTTTAAAGAAACATTCGTTTAGCTAGTAAATTGGTTGTAGTTGGCGATACCGCGGACTCTGTATTAAGACACAGTTACTTGCCCCTACATTATCAGAGAGTATTTGTCTATATGCTTGTACACAGAATTCCCTCTAGACTTTCTGATTAGCCGTCTCACAAGAAGTTGGAATAACACCCGTTATAACATATCACGATGTCAGTAAATTTTAACAACCACGTTTTTGTTTGGTTTTTTAACTTACCGAGGATTCAGTTCATTAATACCGCAAATCAGTTTGATTGGCAGATGCTATATTAGAACGCCAAACTACTCCAAAATTTTCCTTTAAAATGCACATTTATTATTATTATTATTATTAGTAGAGTAGTAGTAGTAGTAAATAGTAGTATTTGCACTAGTATCAGCATAAACTACATGCAATCATTGACGATCAGCTGTAGGAAGTGGCATGGAAAAAGTACTAACCAAAATCGTGACCATCTAAAGAACCTACCGGAAGTGGCGTTAGGCTGTCGTCATGTAGGCATGCGAAGTGCAATAGGCAATAGCAATATAGCAAAATATTGTCATTGTAAGAGAAGTAGCTATAAGTATAACCTTAAAAGCGACTGAACATCATACAAAAAATATTCACAAAGGTTTACCAAAGAAATTAAAATTGCAATTAATTGCCTTTGAGAAAAAGTTATCCAGAAATAATTTGTTAGGCACTGGCTATTGTTCTAACGAGTTCACTTCACTCTACTCCGGGTATACTAATTATGAAGTATGGGAAGTTAACCCAAGCGAGAAGAAAAGTGGTAAAATAAGATCTGCTAAAAATCCTGATGATATATTGAAAATTTGTGGCAAAGAAAAAGTCGAAATTCTAGTTCCAGTTTAGCAAATTTATGAGAACACATTAATACAATATCTATTACAGAAGATATTATTTGAATAAATTGAAGCCGTTTAATTGTATTAGAGCTACAGGGCCCTACAATGTTTCCAGATATAATAAAAGAACAAGCAAATAATTCATACAAATTTTTGCTTACTTTATTATTCCAGAAAGATCTTAATAGATGGAAATCTGTAGATTATTGAAACATTTTTTTAAAAAAGTGATCCGTATATTTATAGGTTTAACCTCATTAGTAACGCGAGATTTCACAATCTTTTATGAAAGGCAGCTTACTATATTATTTAATTAGAATATTTTAAGAGATTCTTAGCGTGCGTTCCAGACTTACCCAACAAATCTTTTAGAAATCCTCAAGGACTCAACTAAACTACTCGACAGTACAAAATGAACTAATCAAATTCATGTTGCTCATTTAGACTTTAGTAAGGCTTTTCATAATCTTCCACGTAACATAAAAGTTTAATAAAATTACTTAAAGGAATATTTCTGCGCCTTTGGTTAATTTTTAATATAAATAGAGAACGTCTTAGAAATGAAGAAGTAACATATATTATAAAAGAAATGTGATTGTCATATCATTATCAAGTCTCCTGTGGTGTGCCACAGGGTTTAATTTTTGGTCCCCGTTTGTTTGGTTCATATAAATGATTCTAACAGTGACGTTATCATTAAAATACTAATATTCTTTCGTTCACACTAAAAGGGTAGAAACAATGAAATTCAATGATAAAAAAATGGAAAAACATACAAACAGGTAACAAAGATATTTATGATTATTATTTAGAAGGGAAGAAGTAAATTGGAAAACGTGGTTTCAGAAAAGGATCTATGATTAACTAGTAGCCAAATGTCAGACCAGAAGAGCAATGCATTTTATCTATAAGCAAAACCAATAAAATGTTAGGCGTAATGAACCAGAATATCAAACAAATGTTTTGGTTGTCTTGCGCAAATCCCTAGTTCGACAGCATCTTGATCAGGCTGGGCAGGTTCACCTTATTCGAGACAGAATGTTGTTTTATTAAAGAAAGTTTAGCACAGATTTGCTAGACTGTCTCTAGGTCTTAAGCATTTGGAATATTCTAAAAGATCAACATTATTGTATCCACCCAATTTTAAGTATAGGCATTTAAATGGAGGCTGATTGAAAATTTCGAGAGTGGACAAGGCGTAATTTTCCCTTCTGTTTACAGCTGCTTCTTATATTGTGGAGAACGTGCTCTAGTAAGCGAATCGGACCACTGGGAATTTACCGGTACTTGGTAAGAAAGATGTCTGCGCGTTAAATAAAGGCCAAAGACATACACGACAACGTAATGACGTCATCCCGTGACGCGTCGGTGAACCCCTTACTGGAATTCAGTGTTTTCTTTCTTCACTATTTCTTCTTAAACATAACTGCACACGAAACCAATATGTTACTGAAAAATACAGGCCATGAAGATTAACTATATATATATAATTTTAAAATAACTGATGACACTTTTATTGCTGAAATATTATGAGGTCTTTTATTTATATTCGATAAGTAAGTGCTCATCTTAACCACTGAAATTGTCCACCACGATACAGCCGACATTCCGTAGGTTCAAGCAAACTCGTCTTCCATTATTTCCGTATTTTTCTCTCTGTGGCAGCACGATACAACCATATAAAACGGGCTTCGGAGTTTCCTTGCATTTGAAGCTTTCGCTACGACTTCCTTTCATCGTCCACAACTCTACGATTGAACTCTTCTGTCTGGCGGGCCATCACTTCGCACGTTTTCATTACGACGTATTCTCGGTTATCACTATGCATAAAAGGACTACAGAGGGTTAACTTCATCTTCTCCACATTGCTCTAGGCGGCTACCACCTCTTGATGGACATGACAAGCAGAGAGATTACTTACTGAAGGCAAGAAGCTAATGCGCCTTGCAAAGAGACTCGTATGTTCTTCTACATTAAAGGTTTCTCAGGATGAACAACAGATAAATAAATGCTGCTGTTGATGAAGCTGATTGAATTCGTCATCACCATCTTGAAAGAAAAAAAAATCAATGCATTGCAAGACGGCTGAAGAATTATGAAGGGGAAACAGTATGGAATTGTATCAAAAGTGCCACAGTATAGCCCCACCCCAAACGGAAATAACTCTAAAAAGTACTTTATTATTATTATTATTATTATTATTATTATTATTATTTTATTATTATTATTATTATTATTATTATTATATTATTATTATTATTATTAAAGGTTAAGTTAGATTCAGTCCGGTCGTAACATTTCTTCTCTTGGCCGTCTTATTGTCGGTAGATTGAGCGGTCGTATCGCAAAGTGGCTCCATACGCTGCTCTTGCGCCTCTCAGTAATCGGCACAGCAGGTTTGTGGCCAGCCACAGACCTGTAGATCGCTGTGGAATCAGTGATTCCTTCACCATTTCCACGCGGCTGTTTTAATAGGCATTCATCTCCACTTTCTTTCTATTAAAACGCTATTTTTTGGCTTTGGTGTTTGTTAATTAAGGTCCAGTTAGTTGAACGGTATTCGAGTTAACAATTCCCGGAGGAGTCGTTCCCACCGCCGCTCCCCGCACCATCGGATGCTGACAGAACTCATTTCTTCAGTGATTCGCTCCGGTCTCACGTCAGCTGCGCCAAAGAGAAAATTACGCCACAATTCGTGACGTTGTACGCAACTAATTCATGACGAGCTACTCAATAGCTGTCCCCTTACAAGAGTTCAGACGTTCTAAGGGAACCAAACACTGCCACCCCCACCAGTCTCTTTGCTTTCCCTTAAAGCTGAGCCTTCACCCAAACAGCACCCAACTGTGTTCAAATAAAGTAATCGCCATCGTGAGAATATCGGCCAAGTACGAGCCACCTCGCGGCGGAAGCTAAGCCGAAAACAAACAGGTCAATAAAGCCAGCCTTTATGCGTTTGTTTCCCCCGGAATAAAGGTGAACTCTGGTTGTGAGAGTTCAAACGTTCTACCGTTGCTGTTACAAGCAAAAAAGAGAGGAGAGAGAGAGAGAGAGAGAACGATATTCCATAGAAAAGCAATTATTTCCAATCACTTATTGGAACACGAAACAAGATGTAATCGAGTCTCGTCAGCAAACCATTTACCGGTTCGTCTCAGAACCTTGGCTTTCAGTTGGCTACAGCAGCGTTGAGGCCCACATTTAGAATTTTTAAAACAGGACGAAACAAATAATCAAAAAAGAAGATAGAATCCAAAATAATTACAAAACCTTCGGCTTATTTAATTTTATCTTCAAAAGGAAATACTTAATTATTTTTTAAAAAAAAAATAATGTATTATTATATTTTTTAATGGCCGTGTTAACCGCGCGCGACCGGACCCCGTCTGTTTGGGTGATTCCACCAAACTGTCGTGAAAATTCCGAGACGAGCAGCGTTAATAGAAGAGAGAGAAAACTTGGCGAATAAATAAATAAATAATATATTATTTATATATTTAAAAAAAATTATCGCGAACGTAGGGCGAGAAAAAAGAATAAATAATCAATTTTGCTGGTTTTTTTTTTCCCCTCTCAAGCAGAAATCGATTTTTAATTTTAGTTTGTAGGCTGCTGGGGCCCCCCTCCCTCCTCCTCCTCCTCCTCTTCTCGTCGTTTCTTTCGTTGCTGTGAGCCCAGTGGTTCACCACGCAGAAAGTATCCACCCACCCACCCACCCCTCAAACCTGAGCGGTTCTCATTATCTTTACACCGAAAGTCCTCCTCCCACTTCAGCTGAGCGAACGATATTCACCCTGGCGGCGAGTTAAGCCACTTCCGCAAACAGCGGAAGTCCCCGAGGACAGGTATTCCGGTTCCGCAGTTGCGGAGTACCGCCTCGCACCGCGGTTTTCTTACCCCTCGCACCGCGGTTTCTATTTCTTCCCTTTCTCGTGCAGCCAGAAACCCGTATATATATATATATATCCTCGATGTTTCTGATCCTGAACAACAACAACAACAACAACGCTATTGGTCGTTTTAAATGGACGTAACATTAGGCCGCCGTTCTTAAGTCTGCCGAAAGATCTGCTCCGGTTTGACGAGGAATTATCATAAGAACGTCAGCTGAGGCGCTATTTCAGCCACCCAAGAGTGGGAACTCATCTACACAGTTCCTGCAGAGGATTCAGTTCTCGCCTTACTGTGGCTACAAAGTCCACATCTCTTTTATCTGGATGTTCTTTTAGCAAGAACGATTCAGAAAATTGTTGTGGCAATAAATCACATCAATAGTAAATAAATCGTAGATATTTAGGAAAAAAAAAAATAAAATAAAAGCTTCAAAGACACTTTCTCTTGAGATCTAAGGCCACCCCCCCCCCCCGCGGCTGTGAGCCCGCGTAGGGCATCGGCCTTGGTGACCGATCGAGTAGTTACATAAGTATGGTTGGGGGCTCTTGAGCGGTGGCTATGATGCGAGCTATTCACGAGTTACCAGCAAAACCTCTACCAGGTGTACCTGGAGGGCCCTACTAGAAGTCGTGTGAGAAAACCCGCGTAGCCGGATGTAAAGAGGAACGAAAAGAAATGACAAGAAGGTAGGTATGTCAAAATCCGACTGGCATTCGAACTCTGGTACTCGACCGTAGCAGTGTAGTAAGTCTTACGAGCGATTACCCCCCCCTCCTATCAGTTTGTGGTTTATTTCATTTTTTTTTCACTATATATCACCTGAACATTTTTCTTGATTCCAAAGAATTCTTTAATCTTAATATTATGATTTCCCACTTTAAAGGATAACAAACCAGAATTATTCGTTGATCGCGCCTGCAATGTTGGGGTACCAAGATGATTCATTAAAAAATGCATCAAACATTATATATAAGATAATATGCAAATAATTCCGTACACTTTTTACAAGTTAACTTTCGTGGACTTTAATATAAAGAACGCGACTTCAACATATTTCTCATGCAGCCTCAGGGTAGAGAAGAGTTACAAAGTTTGGTTACTGTAATAAGTGTTTGTTGTTGTCAGCGACAAGTTCCCTCTACCTTTACGAGGGCCTCTGTTAATAACTCATTGAGTAACAACTTCATTTCATGTCCACAATTTTAAGTAGTAAAAAAATAGCTTGGCATCTAAGCGGCTTCTTAAGGAAAATGAATGTGCCCGATCTGTGTTGTTCAAATATTTCCCCCTTGTTTACGGTGGTTTAAAGACCTTTCTTTATTCAATAACTGGCTGGGGTACCTGGCTTAGGCCCATGTGCTATATAGCTGGAAACCTTGCCCAGGTTTTTAAAGTACCCTACAACCAAAATCTGGAGCCCCTCCCCTGGGCGCTGCGGTTCGACCGTGCAGGACTAGAAAGCGAACACAAACACTCAAAAAAATATTTATTGGATTCCGTCTTTCATTTCGTTTAAGATCCATGGTAACACTTTCAGAATTAGAAGTATACGCGAATTAAAGGGGCCAGCCTTGAGCAGAGACTTTGCTACCACGTGTCTCTGATTAAACGAGAACTAAAACAGCAAGATCTAGAGTCGATCTTCGGTTCAACAGTTTCCCAAAGTCAGGTGTCACTTTCTAAATTTTAGTCCAAGATCACTTCAGACTTGATACTGTGGAGGGCTGTTCTAGTCAAACGCGGGGTTGCGTCTGCCTGCCCGTACCTGTCATTTCGCTGAACACCGGCATCTTTAGGAAGCCCTGTCTGCAGAGAAATAGCCGGCCGTCTTTTCAACCGGTGTCTCTGAAGTAAAATACTGAAAGATAATAATGACTTTCTGTTTGTTCTCACGGGGGATCTCGTTAACGTTGGCGCCAGCAGTGACACCTAAGTTTAATAATGCAAGCAAAGCATACAAAAGATGCAAAAAAAAGGGAGGGTGTCCTTGAGTCTAAATCGCAAGCGAGATCCCAGGTGTTTATTATCGTAAATACTGAAATAAACCAATTGCTCGAATAGACATCACAAATGGTAGACGTCTGTCTTCTCACTAATTCCACTTAGGTTTAAAAAGACGACGTCAAAAGAAAGCCAGGACACAGATAATCTTAGATACAAACCACCTGTTTCTGAAGGTACTGATGCGGCATAATTAATGACTGAGAACTGTGTAATCATACGTAGCACAGCGTTCACAATCCGGATGCTTTACATAGCCATAAACTCAGATAACAGTGTATAAAACTGACAGTAACTAACAGCATGGCTGAAATCACAACAGATATGATTTTTTTCTTTGACGGTGTCGATAGAAAGCGTAGAAATAAGGGGGGGAGGAATCATGGGTTCTATCCTTAGAAAGTCGACTTTACAGAGTTATCTACCTCGCAATTTATCAAGACGATGTAGCCCTCTCTCACCTCATTAATTTTCAGAACTGTTTTGCGGGCGCAAATTAGGAGAAAGCTATTACTGAGAAAATTTATTGCCGGTTATTTAAAAAGGGGGAAATGTAATAATGGCAGAAAAAAAAAGGGGGGTGGTTAACTATTTTCAACGCGCTGGGGAAAAAATTGGATGTCCGAATAAACAGCTAGGAATGTCCGCGTTATTTGCTGCAGGGATGGGAAAGCCGAGTGTCAAAGATGGCGTGGGAAAGATTTGAAAACTGTATCAACTTTAAACGGATAAACTCCGAAATTAAGAAATGCGAAACTTATCGATGTATTTCTGATATCACTTTCTAAAAGCTGTCATCCTGATTTCGGCTGTACGTTGTTACTTGGCAATAGTCAAAGGTTTTTCTCTTTTTTTTTAAGAAGAAAAAAAAAACGATATTAAATTTAAAAGTTGATTGTCAAATTAAATGTTGAGAGAGGCCTGGGAAAGAACCTATTTGATAAGAGGGCACAGAGCCATGATACACTCCAGATTGTACGCTGAACGAAAAGTATCCTATCATTTTTACTGAATATGTAATATCGTGTAACTATTGTGTGAACCGGGTATTTTGGTTACTTAGACATGTCATACGCTCCCCCCCCCCAGTAAGGGTATTTGGTGACCTGGGCCTCTAGATATGCCCCAAATAACATCTGCTGCTAACAATACTGGAAACCTGGAATAATGACGAACAGGGAAGGTCAGTGAACGTTTGGCCCTAGGTAGGCTCACCCACAGCCCTTAAACTCTCTCTCAGGCGCACCGAAACCCGACCTTAATGTACTTTATTGTATGTAGGTGTGAGAAAATCGGAGATCGCCATTTCTCACGGCCTATTACAGTAGATAATCACATTAATCCCGATTCCGTGTAGTGCTGCGAGTACATTCTTGATTAATAGAAAAATAACGCACGACGATATAAGCTAAACACAACCAGATTTTCCCGGTATTAAGTAAAACCAGAACATTTCAGTGGTAAAGAGTTTTCGCTGTTGACTGAAATCAGACTCTAGCTTTGGCTTGGGCACCTAGACCCCGTATCTTTGGCACCTTTTGGTCGCGCATGCGCATGAAGTCGACTTTGCCAAAAATAGAAGTGGAGGGAGGGGCCGCATGACTATGACAGATTCTAAGCAGCGTAATTTTTAGATGTTGCCCTTTCCGCAACTGCCACTGTGAAGGAGATGACGAAGCGATGCTAAGCTAAAAGCCCAAAGATGGCGAATAGCCACATTGCAAAAATCTTGACTTTCCGCTGCTGAAACATTGGAAGGCAAAGCGGCATAGATCTGTTGATGCTAAATACTGCTGTTGATGGAACAGCACGCGGATGACGTCCTTGTAGACTGTCCCCCTTGAGAAGACATAAGTAGTTAGTGTCATAGTCCTCATCCAACACCGCTGCCGGGGAACGTTTGTAGAATTCCTGTGAAATGTTCAAAGAGGTCTCAGACAGACTCAAGCGAGTTAAAACTAAATGGAGTCGGTCAGGGTTTCATGTGAATTTTGAAGGAAATTGCGGGACACCTTGGCTGGAAGATAAACGGGTGTCTTCTGTATGGAGCGAGCTTGTAGTCAAGAGAACAATTCAGAAAATGCAATTAAGGGGAAGGTGGTAGCGGACCAATCATGGCGTTGGCGCCTGTCTGTCTTCTGACCGTGTGCTTGGCCTTGTGACTGCGTCGGGGATTCTAAACGCCGACAGATACCACAAAACATGTTTAAGAGCGTCTTCGTTGATCACCGCGAGGCTGCAGTAGCGCAGTGGGGTCCCCAGCTCCCTTTCTTTCATGGTCACCTATGATCTTCGACTCGTAATTGATAGAACAGATTTCTCTATTTATTTTTTTTTCAGATTAAATGGTGTGTAGTGCCAAGGAAATAAAACCATATTCAGAATATCGCTGAGCTGGCTCAGGGTTTGGATAATGACACGGGTACATACCATTCGACGAGAAGTTTGGAGGAAACTGCAGATTGCACTTGAGACTTTCATTGCAAATCACGATCGGGTTTCCAAGACACTAAGCGAGGTTTTCATCGTAAAATATCGGTAATCCACCTAAAAGACACGAGCTTCACATCGACACTTTCTCCAGTAGATAGGTAGCAACGTTTCCTTTCCATTAAGCAAAGTGTCGTATGATGGCGGAAAGTGGTGATTTACTGGGAAAATAGTGATAATTTAATCTTTTCCAAAATATGGGTAATCCCAACGGTTTAGTCTGGAATGCGTTTTAGATTATAATGGCAGTTCTGCAGGAAATTTGTATGTGAAAAGAACCAGATAATCCTTAACTTGCGAAGTGTGCACCTTTTACCTTACCACGCTGATAAATATGCGCCTAAAGTTTACTATATCTCAAAATCTACACCAGTCGATAAAACGATCGGAGAACAGTGCTGCTGACGTCCCTTTGTATTTAGTTTTCGTTTACGCCCAAAGGGACGCCTAAGGGATCTCCTCATACATCACACACACACACACACAAAAAACACGGTCGGGTTTATTACTAATTTAATTCAGACTTCCTTTGCCTCCGCTCGCCTCGTCCGCTGCTGCCCTCCCACGGAAGTCCGTCAAGTCGTCCATCACGCAAAAGATGGCCGCTTCTTCTTCGAACCCGACGTCGGAGAACGGGATGCGAAAAACTAGTCGCGTGCTCGCCAACCAGACGTTTGGAGGAGAATCGCGGAGACGAGACGTGAAGAAGAAGACCAAAAAAAAAAAACCAACAAAGATTTACGTAGACAGCTTCCCCAACCGTTCGTAAATCGCCCCGCATTTTCTTCGGTACAGCATACTCCCACCCCTCTCGGGCTGCTTCCGGGTTAACTTAGACTGGACGGGCTCTTAATCAGTGATTGTGACCTTTGCCGTCATGAAAACACACAGTGGCGGTCAAAATTAAGAGGACACCATACGAAAACGCTGGCAGTATTCTAGGAAGAAGAAAGAAAAACGTTACAGAATCAGATAAACCATCCATCAGAATTTATAATTTACAAATTGATAATTGTTGTTCTCTTCACGTTCTTTTTTGGTGTATTTTCATCAATACACCCGCTTTCGATGTAAGAAACTGCCACACCTTTTTACCATCCTGCACAGTAACCGCCACTCCTCTTGTAGGTAGTTCCAAGATTGTCGCCATCCTTCGGCACATTTTCCTTCTTGAAGTTCCCGTCCAAATCTATCCTGCGCGCGTCTAATGGGGTTATGAAACTCTCTTGCCGGGTCTATAATTATGCCAGAATGTTGAAGGAATTTTTCTAACCGTGGTTAATCGAATTTATATGCATGTTATTTTCCTTTTTCCTGGGACTACACATTTTATTTAACAATAAAGTGTTGAAAAAATTATCTGGCCGTGATTTAGTGCGGTGAGCCTCATACTTCTGAACACCGGTGTATATTTTGGAGCGAGAAAAAAAAAGAAAAACCCTAATCCGTTCATCTCATGACTCTTCTTTTCATAATTTCTTTGGTATTATTATTGCTTCTGTTAAAACCCGTCCAGGCCGGTAGATTCTTTGGTAACCTAATACACAGACAGACCCCCCCACCCACCTCTGACTCCAAGCTCGTTATGTTAAAAACGTTTATTATCTCCCCTTTGAACCTGTTCAAATTGAAGTCAGTGAGACGCGACAGTCTTCCACAAGAAGTGGATCTGGACAAATAGGCGAAGGATTGCGACGTATATCAGCTTCATGTGTTGGCCGCGATGGCTTACCGTTGGCATGGCGTTATTATTCAGCAATTTCCCCGGTTGTAATGAAGTTCCCGGTCATAATATGAAACCTTTTCGAGCGGCGGAAGGCAAGAGTTGCCGTTCCGAATCGTTTGGAAAGGCTGGCAGAAGCAGCTGGAAGCGTCAGTTTTATATTTATCCCTTTTTTCAAAAAAAAATAAAAATGTCCAAAGCCGGATACAGAAGGGAGGAAAAAAACGCGAAATTAGCAGTTAGCGCTCGGTTTGCGTTTAGTGAAAAACGCAGCACGGATTTTGAAGTAATTGTACCTGCCAAAGATGCCTGACACGATCGAATGCTTTCATAAAGCCATTTCCATGGCGATACCTATTTTCTGTACTGTTGTTCCGGTTCACGGCAGAGCCAGTGAGCAATCACTGCCAGCTTGGTCGGGAATAATTCCCCAGTTTGATCTCAGCGTTTTGTGAAGAGCAGGATCGACTTTCGACGGGGCCCTGCGTCAGAAAGTTGGGCGGTTCTGACGATACAGCGCAACTCTTCATCACACTCACCTGTCTGTCGACGGGGACTCGATCTGTCAGAGCCACCCACCGCCAACAGACTTACTCACCCTGCGAAGAACCGGATGCCCGGGGAGGGTGCGGAAGTCGCGAAATTTCTTACGAGTTCCATCATAGCTGCTGAAGAGTTTCGCGCGACTGGCTTGGGTCGGTCGCTCTCGAGAATGCACGAGACGTGTCGATTGTGCACAGATATCAGGTGGAAATGTTTCCTCTCTTTCTTTGCGGCCGGACGCCGCCCCCCGCCCCTACGTTAAGATTGACCGCCCGTCAGAACAGGACGATACAACCATCAGCAGTCGGCTGGCTAACTCTGTATTTTTAAGGGTACTTTTCGTCTTGTCACTACTGGGGCTGGAAAGTCATGAATTGTAAATGCTGCTTGAATTCATATTTGGTCTCCAACAGTTGCTACTGTGAAATAAGCGGTCAGTGTTGGTTCATCGGATTCCAACCAGTGAAGTCTCGTGGTTGGAGCCCTCCCCACGAGTTAATCTAATTCGGGACCGGCTCGATTTGGCTCTTCTTTACCGGCCGGACGCACGAATTTCCTTCCACGCCTAGAAAGGTAGGTTCCTGGTACCTGCGATCGCTCGAGAGCCGTACCTAGGAAGCCTGTTTGGTCACCGAAGTTGTTACCCAACACCAGAATTCGGCACCATTCCAGTGGTGACGCGTCCGTCAGATAGATTAAAGACCAACCCTGCCGATGGAGTTCAGACTGCAGTAAATACATCCTGCATGCAAATGATAAATAAAAAAATACGATAATCGCTGAATTCTCATTTAATTTAAAGCGATTAAAACAGTAAGCTATCATTTTGATGATAATCCTACGCACTCTACATCGGACTTCAAAAGTCCATCACAGTGATGGGAAAGTCCCGATCGGATCGTTGGTCTGACTTCCCTGAGTTGTCTGTTCAGATTTCAAGCACTTGCGCCACCGCCTTTTCATAACCGGCCCCTGATCACGAAGGCTAAACTGTTTTAAGTCACACACAACACCAGTCAGAAACATGAGCTTCGCCAACCACTCGTCATTACCCACTTCAAGGTTGTATTATTGTACCTTTTTTATAAATTAAACCTGTTGGCATCGAGGTTTGATGAAAAGCAACCCAATACTTGAGCCGGCCGCCATTACTGTATTGGAAAGAAATCTGTTTTGTTTCCAGCAAAGTTCCGAAGTCTCTGTAAATCACAGCTGAGCAGGAAGAAGCAGACAAGAAAACTGACAACTACAGCATTATGTTGGGAATTTAAAATTTTCACGCACAGTCAAATTTATTGGCAATTGGACGGTTCCGGGCGCTTCAGAAATCCCCCTAATCTCCTTGAATTATAGCAAGGACATGGCTAAAAATCGTTACATGTAAACTCAACAGTGTTGAAAACGCTTGACAGAACTTCTGTAATGGCTTCAGATTTTGTTCTTCCACGCAGCGGTTCAAAAGAAACAGAACTGCACTTTTATCCCATCTGACTAAATAATGGAGAGAAGAGGAATGTCGCTAATACCAGAGCTTTCGTTCAGCACCACCAGTACTCCAGTGTCTGGACCTCCTGCCATGCCACTCAGGCACCGCTCTAAAATTCTTGCAGAGACGGGCATCCCTTTGGTCGGAGAAAAGACCGAGTCGTTTGTCGTGAAAACCGCTTAACAAACAGAGCTGTCGAGAACTTCTACCTTTAAATCCTCTCCATCGGTAGAAGACTCGGCACGCTCGCAATGCATAGAACGACCTTCTTCTGGATCTTTACCAGTCGTTACGCGCGCGGCGCGATAGTGCTTGTTCCCACGGCGATACTGCTCTTTAAATCTCTCCAGTGCCTTCAGATTTGTCAGAAATGGGCTTTCTCGTTCGGGTTTGAAATGCCTTTATACGCCTGACACCCGCCCGACACTTCCATAGCAGGAGGCACGAACCGCACGATCCCTTTTTGGACACAGACCTAAACCGGACTGGTCCACGAAGAGCGAAGACTTAATCTGAATCTGTGGCCAAACGTTTTGATTCACCCCTGCGTGGTCCAGCGGTCTGTTGTCAGTCCGCATGCATCACCGCACCTGCTATCGGGCTGCTGTGCGCATGACTCACTGATTTTTCGTTCTCGAAACCACTCGACGCCCATTCGGATCCGTCCTGCCACTAGAGGGCGCTGGTAGTAACATCGCTGTTGTAGAGCAGCTGATGGACCGTAGCCGCCTCCCCCATCGCTGGTGTAGCATTTTAGAAAGTGAGGCTGACCGGGGCAATCTGCACGTCGTGCAAAGCTTTCCTGGGTGCCATAAGTTGCCGACCACTGCTCTGCACCGTACGCCTTCTAGCTCACTGTTGGGAGATATCCCTGGACCTCGAGATTTCATATAGGGATTCGACAAAAACCCGCCGAAATAAGTTCATTATGTTTTTCATTAAGTGTAAAGCTATTGATCGAATCTGTGTATCAGGTAAGCATTTTGTAGGCGTAATAATCGATGTGTGCTTTTATTACTCACGAGTCATTACACAATCTGGCGATATGAGGTAAAGTGAAATCTGCTGCAGCTCTTGTTATTCGGGGGGGTCAGGTCAAATGCACGTGATGCGACGTCCTCATCCTGAAGATGTATTGACAAAGAATGACGCCTAAAGGTGCCGGCCATTTTTTCTTAATGTCGCCAAGAGGATGCCATACAATAGCAATGCCAATAAATGCTGTTTCTCATGGAAGCGATCCTTTGTTACCCAATCGTTTGCCATACAGAGCAGTCAGGTGCAGTATTTCTATTCAGTCTTGTTTTACCAAACTTTCATAATAAAACTAGATGCTTTCCCGAGCTCGGATGATAATCAGAAACCTCACCTGTGGTATAGAGAGGCCGGGCCGACAAATCTCGCAGTGCCACGTCACTAGGTTTTTCAGAGAGAGTTCCCAGGCATGCGCCAGAGACAGGCCTAACCACGGAATGCGCCTCCTACCGACACAGTGAGTACAGTAACTTTAATTGGCTTTTATTTTCATTGCACACCTATTCTTGCGTCTTTAGATTAAAGGGTGAAAGAAAAATGTTTTCTATAGCATTGAATCCCAGTATTATTACTCTACTCCTTGGGCCTACAATTAATCGTCCACTGATGGCTGCATGAAGGATAAGAAAAACTATTCGGCCGCCGGTGGAAAATAGGAAAGAAAAAAACAACCCTAGCATAAGCAAAAAGCAAAAATAAAGCTACCATTTGCGCTATCTATCTATCTATCTATATAGCTATCTATCTATCTATCTATCTATCTCTATATCTATCTATCTATCTATATATCTATCTATCTATCTATCTATCTCTATATCTATCTATCTATCTCTATATCTATCTATCTATCTATCTATCTCTATATCTATCTATCTATCTATCCATCTATCTCTATATCTATCTATCTATCTATCTAATCTCTATATCTATCTATCTATCCATCCATCCATCTGTCAGATGAGATACTTCACCCTTTCATCTCGCCTACCAGTTGCCGAACCAACTTTTCTCAAATCGTTGTTTCCGATCGATAGCAATAATGAAATCAGAAAGCAAACCTCTACAATATCAACACCAGTATTTCAAAAGAAAGTTCGGCCACTTTTATTTTTAAAGTAGAACCAAGATAAATAAAGTTATATATCAGATGAAGCTGATGCAGACACGACACGATTGGCTATAATTAGTACAACAACACAGAATAAAGAAGTGACTCAGGTAGTCGCGTCATAGCTCGTGACGTAGATTACTTAGAGAGAAACATCACCGGCAGTGAACGTATTTCGTTCTGCAGGTGAAAATTCTTCCGGGATAATCGTTTCTTCATATCTTCCCTTCACTGTTGTGGTTTAGCTGGTCACGAGACAAAAAATAGCCACACTTCCGATAACTCCAAGCCGCAAGAACCCCTTCGATACTCAGAGTTAGCAGGAGTTGTTGACCTGTCAACCAACGCCAACTGACAAAGTTCGGAAATTCGCCCTTCAAGGGTTAAAAGAAGAAAAGGAAATGCGTCGACTTAGCCGACTTTTACGATTTAGAGCAAATTTTTGGGGATTATCCACAGTTTTTATCATGGGAGAGTCAAACGCATTCCCGGGACCTACAGGTCTCCGAGTTATCTGGAGTCGGCAAAGCTAAATAATCAATGAATGAACACTTTTAAAGGACTCAATTAGCGCGCCATTTGCCAGCCATGATTGTACTTAGTGTGATTTAAGAACACCGCAGGCAAAATGCTCATTAAATACAAGTGTTTCCATAAATCAAAACGTTTTTTTATCGAAAAAAAAAATTACCGTAAAAGATATATTCTCGCAGCTAGCTGCATGATGTTTCAAGGACCAGATGACGTGCAGATCCAAACCAGTTAATCCATTTTGGATCATAGTCACGTTGTGGCTGAACAGATGAAAGCCGGTTACAGCACATACCTAATACCGTATAACTTCATCTGTCTCCGGCCATAAAGTTGAGCGGATTAAGAGTGTATTTCTCACACTTTTAGCATCTTTTAATAGCATGTGTCATTTGTTTCCAGTACTGAAGTTACTCGTTACAAATCCGTATAATAAGCAATCAGTTAAATATTTTCCATATCGATAGTTGTCCTGATTGTCATTTCAAAATTTCAGCTCTTTCTAAGGAGAAAGGAAGTGACGTCATACGCGCTATTCGGCACATCTTGCACACCGTAACGTAACGCGCTCACAGTCATTTGTGATCTTCCCGACAGGAGAACTATGGAGTGACGTGCGTAAGTAGCAAAATTTTAAGTCTGCTGCAATTCGCTTGGAATTACGAGAAGAGAGAGAGAGAGAGAGAGAGAGAGAGAGAGAGAGAGAGAAGGAGAGAGAGAGAGAGAGAGATGATGATGATTCTTGATTACGACTTTAGTACAGCTAAAGAGAGAGAGGAGAGAGAGAGAGAGAAGAGATGAGAGAGAGAGAGAGTCTGATCTCATTTCTGGTACTTCAGAGAAACTAGATTAAGGATATAAACGGTTAATTTTTAAAGTGTAGAAAACATTGTTATTAATTAGATGCATGTGGCTATTTCCTTTTTAAATAGCGACTTAGTTTAGTAATAAGTAATAAGGATAAAGCCATTACGACTTGGCAGATATTCGGATTAAAAAAAAAAAAAAAAAACACACACACACACACACACACACACACAGATTTACGCTTTGTTCCTTCTAAATACAATATTAATCATTCCAAATTTAATGCTTATCGATTGTATCTGTTTGTAACTTAACTCCCTGCCAATCCTTTTGTACAACTGTTAAAGAAGAATGTTAAATAGAATGTTATTTAACATTGTGCTGTGGATTATGTCACGCCCTGTAGACAGTAGTAATAGAAGGGTTGAATACTTATTATAAACTTTGAAAGACCAGAGGTATCGGTGGCGTGTTTACCCATGGAATACACGGGAAGCTCGTTTGTCCTACCTATAATTCTAGCCATTAGTACCACTTTCGGAAAATATCCACTCACGTTTACTCAGTATTCAAATCTTATTTAGCTGGCAGGGTTGATTGGATTCCCTTGTCTATTACGTCGGCCTCAGATTACTTATAAGTAATCTACCTTGTGCACGCACTTGTTGCCTGGCTACAACCAATTCGGGTATGCATTTATTTATTCTGCCTGTTATTGCCTTCTTTTTTTAGGATAAAGACACCCCGGTGAGTGTATTTGGTCAGTCATCGCATCATCTTGGATTCCGCTTCGGGCACTAGAGCTGAAAGGATTCTGATGAAGTTTTCGCGGAGGCTGTCTGCCGACTCCGCCTGCCGAATTACTCGGCACTTTGATCGCTATTAGCTTTTCCACGGTGCTGAGCATCGCTCATCGCCGGTTGGCTGATGGGATCCGAAGCGAACAGGAACGATGTCCAGCGTTTCGCGCGTGGAAAGCGAGGAACTCGACCCGAGAGATAGATAGATGGATAGATGCTTTCTCCCCTCCCTTCCACCCACTCCCACCACCTCAGATCCATCACCTCATTGGATTTTGTTTCGATCAGCAACACCGGCAGTCCGAGACCCCCTTGGCCATGTGGCGTGAAATTTCGGATTAACGCACCGAACCGAATAAAAGTCGAGATGGCATCGAATCTCCTCGACATTCGCAGCCCGAACGCTATCGTTTTAAAGCGGCAACACCATTCTCACCTGCTTTAAGAATCCCTTACCTGAAGTTAAATCCATCGGCTTCAACACACACACACACACCCCACACACAGAAAATTAGCTAATCAAAGACAAAAGGCGAGTGCAAATCCGAAAATTCTCAAAACTTCAATTCCTCCTCCTGCTATAATTTCGTGATCCGCTAGTCTGAGCCGCGCTGAGGATGCTGGTAGAATGAACGAAACTCAGGTATTCCTGGTTTCGAGCGTGCTGCCCTAAGTTACCCGTAATCCGTGTATCCTTGTATAAATTCATGACGCCGGGTTTTCTGTTATCGATTTCGGTGCATAAGTCAAAGGCAAACCACATTCTTGAAAATAATCTGATGTGTCGGCTTCAGTGGTGCGAGGGTTCGTAAAATGGAAGATTCCCTCTCGGTGCCGATTGAGGTTATATGAAAATCTACCTTGATGGCTTTTAAATAGCTTACTTATAACCGTTTGCCCATCCCCTAATCTAAGCATGGAGGTAAAGACAGGTACCCTTTTCTTAGTATTTGCAGATATATTTTAACGGAATGGAAGTTCTCATGATTTTTGAGGGATATTTTATGTCTTTGGAAATATTGGTCCCACATCAATATTATAGCATTCACGATGATCACAACTAAAAGGAAAGTTATACCAGCTATTAATAATTTGAACTACCGAATGCCATCAAATGGAGTTTCCTATTATCTCGACAGATGTACTATAGGTAAAACCACATATTCACAAATCCTGATGTAACTAGCGATTTAATATCGAATATTCCTCAGTAATATTACTGAAACTTTGTCTGAGTGTTATACATGCACATCTTTTATAGCTATGCTTCTACTTCAGCTCGAGAATCGTTGTCCCTTTAAGCCTGGGTGTTAGACGATAGCAGCAAGCATGCAGATGTTTAATTCATTTCTCAACCATTTGTTACATAGTAGGCCATTGATTGTGTAGGATGAAATAAAAGTTCTGGGAAATTATAGAAGCGATTCTCTTCCCGGGGCAGGAGGGAGGGGGACTGAAAACAAAGTGTTCTCTGAATGTTATCGGCGCAATTTTCTCTTCAAAGAAACCGCCGTGAAAATGGGTAAAGTCGGCGCTGATAGTCCAGCAGCTTGTGAGCGGGCAATCTCGGGAGACCGGTAAAAGAGAGGTGCTCGCGGTGAGCGATAATGTCAAAGCAGAGATTGCTGGTTAGCGGCGGTCTCTTGAGACGACAGGCTGACGGGAAGCAACACGTCTGCACTTTCGCTGAAAATTATAGAAATTTCGACAAACGTTCAAACGGTAGTCATCGTTATGTGTGTGTGTGTGTGTGTGTCTGTGTGTGTATGTGTATGTGTGTTTGTGTGTGTATGGTGTGTGTATATGTATGTGTGTTTGTATCTGTATGTGTGTGGTCTGTGTGTATGTATCTGTATGTGTGTGTGTGTCTGTGCGTGTATGTGTATGTGTGTGTGTGTATGTGTATGTGTGTTTGTATGTATGTATATGTGTGTTTGTGTGTGTATGTGTGTATGTATCTGTATGTGTGTCTGTGTGTGTGTTTGTATCTGTATGTGTGTGTGTCTGTGTATGTATGTATATGTGTGTCTGTGTGTGTATGTGTATGTGTGTGTAGGTTATGTGTGTTTGTGTGTGTATGTGTGTTTGTATGTGTGTGTATGTGTATGTGTGTTTTGTATCTGTATGTGTGTGTCCTTGTGTATGTATCTGTATGTGTGTATGTATATGTGTGTTTGTATCTGTAGTGTATGTGTGTTTGTATTTGTATGTGTGTGTATGTGTATGTGTATGTGTGTATGTATGTATGTTGTTGTGTGTGGTGTATGTGTGTATGTATCTGTATGGTGTGTCTGTTGTTGTGTTTGTATCTGTATGTGTGTGTGTCTGTGTGTATGTATGTATATGTGTGTCTGTGTGTGTATGTGTATGTGTGTGTATGTGTATGTGTGTTTGTGTGTGTATGTGTGTTTGTATGTGTGTGTATGTGTATGTGTGTTTGTATCTGTATGTGTGTGTCTGTGTGTATGTATCTGTATGTGTGTATGTATATGTGTGTTTGTATCTGTATGTGTATGTGTGTTTGTATTTGTATGTGTGTGTATGTGTATGTGTATGTGTGTATGTATGTATAGTGTGTTTGTGTGTGTATGTGTGTTTGTATCTGTATGTGTGTGTCTGTGTGTATGTATCTGTATGTGTGTATGTATATGTGTGTTTGTATTTGTATGTGTGTGTATGTGTATGTGTGTTTGTGTCTTATGTGGCTCTGTGTGTGAGTGTGTCTCTCTCTGTGTGTGTCTCTGTGTGCGTGTGTTTATGTGTTTGACAATGGATTTAGCATAGAATTTACAAAGTAAATAATATGAAACACTATTTGCATGCATCATATGATCTGTTGTTTTTGTTTAATAATGAGTCCTTCTCATTGGAAGAGAAATAACAGCATAGGATCAGATGCTGTCCGAATTAAGTACAGAGTTTATAACTGCATCTTGTAGAATGTAAATAGGCGAAGAAACCAAAATAAACCTAGAATGTTTTTTTTCCCTCCATAATATGAAAAATAGGCCTCCATATCTTTGTTTTTTAGCTGTAGTTTTTCTCGATATTCTGCAGTATTTACGATAAACCTGTCGAAATAATGAACAAGAATCAAATTAGAATAATGGGGAGTTTTCAAAAAAAAAATCGCCATATGTGATGGATCAGATCTAGCAGAAGTGTGGATTGTGAAAAGTGATTCTATGCTTATTGACGATAAAACAAAGCGGTAAATAAACGGTTCACTGACGAAATTTGTTCGTATCGTATCGTACTTAATTACACAGGTGGAAGGGTACGTCATATGACGGTGTATCGACGACAAAGGGAGTAGTGTCCTTCCCAATCGATGACATCACAGTATTCTGATATGATATAAGATATTCACTTTTCAACAGAGTTATCCTAGAAGACCAGCATCCTTGGTTTTATATGGTTACTTATTAAGGGGAGCAACACAAGTCGTTGTCGACGGAGCCATCAGCATTCGTGCTGACGTTGACGACCGCAAGGTTCGGCTAAGAATTTAGAATTAATAATGGCAGCCCACCACCATCTCCGATAATTATACGAGATGGTTCACGAAGTTTATAAAAAAATATTCTAAAGTTCCTTAACTTGGTATATTCACACAGTAGAACTGTAACAATTGTCAGATACCCGGGTCTATAAACCGAGGTACCATATACTGGTGTATCCATCTTACGCTGTCTCTCAGTGTTCTCGTCATTTAAGTTGGTAAGATACCGGGAAAACTTTCCTCTTCTGTTCGCTGAACTCTCGCCGGAAATTAAAACTTTAAACTATCCACTGAATTTGCTTTTGGATTTTGACGAAACATTTGGCAGTCATTTGTTCTTTTAGAGATGGTCCATCACATTTACGACGCATATATTCTTGTCGGATTTCATCGGAAGCTGCACCGCAGCAGCCCTGATGATAATTCTGTAGCTTGATGCCGTCATTTTGACTATTAATTAGATAGAAATATTCCAAAACTTTGGCTGTAAATCCTTTGTGCTTATTCTGGCGCAAAATCTGCTCAGTAATCAAAAAAAATTAACGTAATTCTAAGATTGACCTTTTAAACATTTGGCATCTATTTCGTGTCATTTAATGGTGGATCTATAATGTTTTATATTTTATGAATATAAATAACCTCGCTACTGCATGGTTTTTTTTTCCAGAATAAAACATTCATCTTAGAATAGTTTAAAAGGCTCCTTTTTTTTTTCAAAAGTCATGGAAGACCAAAACTCTACACACCATGCTGCTTAATCTCGTTGTTTGAGAGAACGATCAGAAATGACATTATCGCAAGATTTATTGAAGGTACCTGGAATTTACACCGACCACTTCGAAGAACGGTCACACATTGCAGCTTAACCAAACACCATTTGTCTAAACTAAGAAATGAATATTAAACAGAAAGGAATTCATCAGGAAATAGATTTGCTTCTTGGTTTAGCTGAGCGTTTCTTTAACAAAATTCGCAAGAAAGTACAGAACGGATTCTAAAATGAACGGGCATTAAAAAAAAAAAAAACGACCCAAACAGAACAATGGAAAGGCCATTGCTTCCTTACATTTAAATTATCGTATTTGCATTGAACGTGGCACGCCAACACCGATACGACGTTCGCTGGGTTAGGCTCTGGAAAACGGGTAAAATAGCGGTAAGAGGAAGTAACTTATGTCCTAAAACGTCTTGTCTTTTTTTGGTACGATCCTATTTCACAAGAATTATATGAAAATTACAGTCCTAAATAAACAAAAAAACGTGATTAAAATCATTCAGTCATTTAAAGAAATTTATTTATCAATTTCGTTCAAAGAAAGGGCTAAATGTCTTGAAAATTCGTTGGTGCAAAGGGGGGCGCTGACTGACTGTTCCCAGCGTTCGTTAGGGGCTGAGAGGTCAGTCCGAGACCGAAATGATTTTTTATTTTAAATTAAAAATTAAAGCATCTTGCTTAATTGAAAACATTCTAAAATAAAGCTTTATCAGTTTCATCAAACAGTATTTGTACAATCATTGATTTTTCTCCCCTGTTGCCATCACTTCCATATTACCCATTATGTTTGTTCTTACTTTATAAGATATATTCTGGGAATTATCTGGCACCTGAACTTCTGCGCTGTCTTGTCACTCACCATTTTAAAATATTCCCTTCCCCCGAAACAGGGAACTGCTCCGCTAACACCCCGGAACATCGTGGAAGTTTCATTATGCCGTTCCATTGACGTCAACATCGTTCTCGTGGGAACAGTTTTACCAATCGCTTCAAATGAACTGCTAGTCTATTCCTCCATCTCGGTTTGGTACTACGACCAGCATCGAGGGATAAGCTGATCTGAAGCACACAGGAGGACTTGACCCATTTGAAACAAACAAAAAAAATTCTTTGCCATTTAAACGGGTGTGATTGCGATGGTTCAGTTTGAAGAGTAAAACATTTTTTTTTGTTGCTTTTTTAGCATAAAAATATTCATGATAGATGCAATGTTTTACAAGGAGTCTAGAAAGTGGGGGCAACAAAGGAAAACGAATCTACCAGTAGTGGTAGCAAAACCACGCCTAAAAGAGAAAGTCTGATATGTCTTCACCCTGAAATTCAGCATAGGAAAAGGAAAATCACCCATATACCCTAGATACGTTTATTTTCATGCAAGGAGACAGTAAGCGAACGACGATGGAGTAATCCATTATTGCGAAAACATTGTAATGGTATACAAACGGATAACGAGTTTGCCGCTCCGCTGGAAGGAAAGGGTGCATGTTAACTTTCGTTAAACAAAAAAAATGATGGGAAATTGGGAGGCTGGGTTTATACATCCGGAGAAATAAACGACCCGACGTGGTTTCAATTCGCTTGGTTGAACGCCAAACATGTAATGTTCATTCGTGAATTGCGAGACTACATCATCTTAATAATAATAATATAATAATAATAATAATAATAATAATAATAATAATAATAATATAATAATAATAATAATAATAATAATAATAAGATAATAATAATAATAATAATAATAATAATAATAATAATAATAAAGCAACCTTGTTACTTTTAAAAAAAAATTTCGTCGATTTATTATTTTTTTCAAAGACGCCAACGAGAAGCTCAGATAGGGTTATAGAGGGCATACATGCCCACTATCGTCACCATCACGCCTAATAGGGGCTTTCAGAGATTTTAGCATGAAGAAGGCCACGGTTTTCAATGGAGACTGACTTTCATTCTTCGACAATGGCGGGGTTTGAATCGACTCGTTCACAAGGGTTTTTCTGAGGTATGCGCTTTCCCAGCGGTTCAGCTGGGTTCTGAGCTATTACCCCCACTCTATCAAGTCAGGTGCGTGCTCCTTCTCGGTTTTCATGTAAGAAAGCGAAATAAACCACTCTAAAATTACTCTTTTAAAGCTCTTATCAATAGAAATCATGAACAAACCACACCTGGCATAAGTATATATATATATACATATTTTAAAAAAAATATATGTTCACATTTAAACAGATCTTAAAATATAGCTAAATAGTTATTTGACAGCAATTTTCAAGCCACATTAAACCAAACATAATTGGTACACACGCCAGTTTCTTTCTGTTATTATTGTTAAACATAAAAATCAGGCGTTGTAAGTTTACGTGTATATAAATAAATTTCAAAAGTAGCTTTCTCAAAAGAATTTGTGATTATGAGGTGACAGAGTGCAGTTATGATTCACTGAGCAAAGAATCAAATAAACTTTCTGCTTTATATTCAGAAATAAGTCTGGCGAAAGAGGTCACTCTGGTATTTATCATACTAAGAATTTTTAAGCAGCGTGAACTATATACTTGCGTACGAATTATAAGAGAGAGAGAGAGAGAGAGAGAGGGAGAGAGAGAGAGGAGAGAGAGAGAGCGAGAGAGAGAGAGAGAGAGAGAGAGAGAGCGAGAGAGAGAGAGAGAGATGAGGAGAGAGAGAGAGAGAGAGCGTAGAGTAGATAGATAGGTAGATAGGTAGAGGAGAGAGAGAGAGTAGATAAATAGGTAGTAGGTAGAGAGAGAGAGAGTAGATAGATAGGTAAAGAGAGAGAGAGAGTAGATAGATAGAGAGAGAGAGAGAGAGAGTAGAAAAATAGGTAGATAGGTAGAGAGGGGAGAGAGGAGAGAGAGAGAGAGTAGTATATCAATAGACAGAGAAAGTAAAGTGTGTGCATGACTCTGTCAATACGTGCAAAAATCTAGATTCGAAGAGTCACCTAGTGTTTAGCTGACCGTAACCGATCGCTTGACTTCTCAATCATTTAGACAAAAAAGTGGATGTGTGTACTTTTCTCATAGCGCCTTTTCCTCTAAGTCTAATCTTGAAAGCCTAGATTAACTCGGCTTATGGTCAAATAGCTTTCCATACAATACTAAGCTTCACAGTTTAAAGAATCTCGGATGTTCAGTGCCGGAAAACATTTATAAAATATCCTTCATAAGCCAAGAATGAACTGGTAATGTACCTTGTCTGCGTAGGTTGTGTGTGTGTGTGTGTGTGTGTGTGTGTGTGTGAGAGAGAGAGGAAGAGGAGAGAGAGAGAGAGAGAGAGAGAGAGATAACGAAAATTCGTGTATAAGGATTGACATCATATTTATGTGATTTACTGTCATGTAAATACAAGTAAAAATGGTATTTCGTGTTTCCTTATATAGTGCAGTCAGTTTAAAGATTAAATACAAATGTACTTCCATCCGGCAGAGTATGATGATGCATGTTTCCACTGTTGTAGCAGTTGAAGTTTTTAACGTGCCGCAGCTGGTTCCGGAGCAGAGATTAAAGGGAAAACCTCGCAGATGAGGAAGCAAGACTTTTTTCGTGTCATCAATTTCGTTGCAAACAGCCGCGAAAAGGAAAAATAAAAGCTAACTGTTTTCAGTACGACCCTTAAACTAAGACATATTATTTATAGCAATACTACTTTTGTCAGTTTTACTGGACAATATATTATATATATCCCAACAGCAAGGACTTTTAACAACAGAACAAGTCAACAGCGGACCGAAGACTTCTCGCGAAGACGTTTGGCCATCTAAAAGTCACGAGGGGAAACTGTCGCCATCCGTTTGTATCCGAATGGTCTTGTTTACGTGAGTCATAATTACCGACAGCGTTTTGAAGATTTACCTGTTATTTTATAATGAAAAAAAAGGCGGCATACCTACAGAGCTTCAGATAATTCTAAAATAGTTATTTCTTGTTGTAATCTATCACCGAGAGATCCACTTGCAGATAAATTTGTGACAAAGAAAGTCGCACACATCTCCGGAGGGTCGTGCGTCTGTCTCCAACCAGCTCCTATTTGTCACGACGCCAGAATTCTCCGTGCTGGACGGTATTAAAGTGGAGATCTAACTCCCAGTACGTGGGGGAGATGAAAGCCGTGCTACATCCAATTATGAGAACCCGATCTGCTAAATCTTCTGGGTAAAACGAGATTTTTGTAGCTGATCGGCTGGGAGATGCAAGGATGCTGAGAAAACTCGCGTCTGCCTCCTCATCACAGCATGTCCAAGGTCATCCACGTTTTTTTTCTTCTTCTGTTGTTGCAGAATCCATAGAGGCCTTCGCGGCTGCCAATCGATTTGAGCGCGAACAATGGGCTCGATTACCGCACCAGCCCTCAGTGCGTGCGCGCGCGCGCTGTTCAGAAAAAAAGAGAATTTATTTAAAAATGTCTTACAGCGGCTGAATGTTTTTACTCGATGATTTATTAACGCTGATCTGCTACTGCAGAATCAATCTATTACGCCGTCGCCCCGGTTTCTATTGGAAGTCTATACATCTGTTAAGCCTTTGACCGAACGCCTTTCTTCTGATTACCACTTTTCCTTTTCTTCTTCTTCTTTTTTTATTTTTAGAAATTAGAAATCATTCATTTCCTGCTGCCTCGTTCTTCGGTTGATCAGGTTTCCCGCCCAGACACACTTTGGCTTCATGACATTTGTCGCGTGAGGCAGTCGTCGTCGCATCGAGATCCTTCCCAAGTTTACCTTTATAGCCGCCTGGCGAATTGATGGCGGCCGAGGTCAAAGGAATAGATTTCCTTTGATGATCGACTATCAGTTGGTCGGAATGTTTTTATTCCCCCTTCTTTGATTTGCTTCCAGACATTAAGCTAAACTCGCCCAGCTTTGGAAAATAAGCAGTCAACTTCAAAAAAAAAAAGAGGAGCAAAATCAGATATTAGCGTGTTGAATACAGACCGGGAGGAAGACGGGTGGGCATGAGCTGAAGGAGAAATCAAAGCAGTATGGAAGAAGACAAGTCCTCAAGGAATAGAGCGCAGAAAGTGTCTTAGAAAAACAACAACAACATTTCAGTAAAAGGATGGGGGAAAAAAATAATAAAATTGAGTTATCCAAGCTGAAATCGAGAGATCAAATAGAAAGACATTATCATGTGAAGAAAATTACTACTGGACAAACATTTATCTATAATAAACTGACATAAGAACCAAGTGACAGTCTCCACGCGGTATTTACTGGCCTGTACTACCCGCCATATTTAACGTTAAAACCGTTTTATTTTTTTTTAAATATTACTTTACTAATTTTGCTTTTCACACCCCGACGCCCGCCAAGAACGGAAACCGTGGTAGCGTCGTGCCGAAGTCGTCCGTCAGAAGGCGTTATTGTGAGTCCTGCGCCACGTGGGATCCGTCATTTCCGAGTTCGGCAGAAAAATCTTAAGAGATCCTTTTTTTTTTTTTTTAAGACGTGAGAAAACCGGAGTATCCCGGAGAAAACTCACGAAGCCGACCGCTGGCGATAAGAGCCCGTGCCAAATCAAGCAGATCCCAACCGGTTTTCCAACTCAGACCTTGGCAGGGATGGGTGGGATCCAGCACGCTAACCGCTGGACCACAATGCTACCCTGTTTCGTTTATTAAAGATGGCTTTGAATAAATTGCCTTTTTTTCTCGCACCTACAAATTCTAGACTCGTCAGTTAGCAATACATTTTCTTAGTCTTCGACGTTCAGTTTAATTCCTATCATTCCGTACTCGTACCCATCTCCCTGTTTATCTTCCTTGCCCCCCCCAGTCGTGGTTTCTTCTTCGCTACCCGCCACTAAGGCCCTACATCTTCAGGACCTTCTGCACGGCGATCTATCTGTTTGTACAATCTGCGGCTTTTTCTTGGTAAGGTTTTAGATGGCCTTTCATTATTGTCTCAAACTTACTAAACCCCAGATCTCCTTCCTCGCCTTCGGATGGCCGTACCATTATTTTTTCCCGCCCCTTTCTTATTCTCTATCCTTCGTGGTATTTCATCCAGATCCTACTTTCGGAAACTCAGCATTCCAAAATGGCCACAGTGAACAAAGAAATCTGTGTTCTACCCCGAAGACAGGATCCTTGCTGGCAGATTATTAATCTTTTCCCCTTTATTATTTCCAATGCTATACTATGTGGGGCTTTGCATTTCACGCATCTCATTCCCGTGTATCTAATTGGCATTCGCGCAATAAAAATAAATAACAATAATAATTTTGTTTCTCATTTTTTTTGAATAACCAAATCTTTTGAAATTTGCATTTATATTGGACTTATTTTTTATTTTCTATTTATTCCGCTGTTTGATATGAAGAAAAAATTAGAAAAGAATTTTATTATAATTGGTCGCTTTTAAGAAAAAGAGACAAAAACGTCCTAACACAGGAACAGCTCCGATATGTATTGATTTAGATAGATGTATACGAACTCGATACCGCTAAAGCGGCCTCCAGTGAGAGAGTCACGTGCTAACGAGGTTATCTCGAGCTGATTTGTAGACGTTGTGAATTTTGCTAACTTACATTGGCGCCGAATGTTTCAGAATCGATCTCCAATTTATTGGTCTGGTCCCGGACTCGAGCACGGCAAAGAACGTAGATTTGAAGGCAGTTTTAAAAGACTTGCTGAAAATTCGAAAATTTCTTCAGTGGCCACAGTAAACCGGACACAGTAAGGAACTGCAAACACTGCTCATTTCTTATCTGTATTTGCACGGAACGTGTCCAAAGACAATGGAGTCATCGTGGCGTGACATTTCTCCGAGAGTAAATAGTTTAGCAGCGGAGAGAGGCGGTCAATACAGATCAGGTTTCGCGTTCCAGCTTTGACTGGTGGGGATGCGATTTGGTGCCAGGAACCGCGAGGCCAGACGGAGCCAGCAAATGACATATGAGCAGGAAGTCGTCACAAAGATCAAGAGGCGGCCGCCGTAGATCGGTTTGACAAATATTGGGAACTAATCACGCGATCAGCTCTTGACGTTTCCAAAGATTTTCAAGATCGATGGGGGCCAGAGACAAAACTCGTCGGCAAGCGAGACGGTCGTGTCGAAAGCCAGCTGCGCCTGTTTGACGAACGGACAGGCTACAATTTCATAGCAACTAATTGTACAATACAGCATAATTTAATCTACAATGGCCAGCTAAACTTTGAAACGCGGCCAACAGATAACTTCTGCTCTTCTGCCTCTAGATAAAATAACTATTAAAGAGTTTGGATAACCCTTCTCGCAGCTTTAATCGTAACGATGGCAAACAAACCTATGTTAATTAACATTTTGAAGTGATCAAATCAGAGATATTGTCACCAACGTGACCTTTTCCATTTTCTATTTTTTAACCACTAGATCTCGCATCCGCATCCGGGTTGACGTCAGCTCATCACAAACTATCTTCCCTAAAGATGCGTTGCACGAAACTTATTAGTTACCAGGCTAAAGTTCCATTCGCACCATTTAAAAGATGGGTTCGGAACTATTCATATTATTGATTCCTTGAAACCAAAAGTTCACTATTCATTTTACAGTAAAATTATCGATTTATTGTAATTTTTGAAAATTAATAACACAAAATTATAAAGAAATCCAACTTATCCTTTACGCACGAGCAGTAATAGAAAGATGTCTGTACTGTATTTCACCCTTTTTCTGGCTGTTTTATTAATTTTTTTGTTGTTGTTGGTCTTTCGGCTAAAATCTACCTGTAATCTGACGTCGGAGAGGAAGCTGGTCGCGTCTTGCGTCGAGTGCTTTGGAGTTTAATTTTCGATGTGGATGCTGAGGAATACTGACAACCGTCCCGGGGGGTGGGGGTTTACAAGTACCTCCGAAGTACTGTCTTAACAGGCTTCCGCTTTCCCATTTGGAAGGCGAAACGAGATGAGACAAGATAAGATCCGGGAGTAGCCAGCGGAGCTTGTCTGGGAACTGGAACGACGAGTTCCATTGTCCGTGGTAGAGAGGCTGATAGACCTTGACGCGCCCAGGGATGGGAGAAAGCGGTGGCTCCAGAGGCTTCCAGGAGTTCAAACCCGAAGGCGATCCCGACCCCTGACAGTCGTTGCCTTTTAATTTTAACCACCAGGCGACCAGACTGAGATCACTGTCACCGTCGTGATTATAGATAAGAAGTTTAATTCTATTCCCTTCAATAGTCGGGGAATCAAGAGTAAATCAAATCTTTATCCGTTTTTCTTTTTAAATATTTGAAACCAAAAGATCAATTTGTTTCTTTCTAGCGCCAAAAAAAAAAAATTACAAAAAAATGAGGACACAAAATGTAACAAAAGAAACGTTTTAACCCTAACCCTACTATAGAAAACAATAGAAACACCAGGTTAGTTTAAACACCACAAATATCCAGTCAGATAATAAAATGATAAGAGGAGATAACCGCATCCTCGATCATGGCTTTGATGGACAAGGTCGGACTACCGCTGTAAAGGTAATAGTGAGGGCAGTCTCTCTCTCTCTCTCTCTCTCTCTCTCTCTCTCTCTCTCTCTCTCGCTCTCTCTCTCTCTCTCTCTCGCTCTCTCTCTCTGTACTGACGTCATCTCTCTCTCTCTCGCTGTCTCTCTCTCATCATATCGCTCTCTCGCTCGATCGCGCTCTCTCTCTCTCTAGTCTCTGTCTCTCTCTCTCTCCATCATATATCTCTCGCTCTCTCTCTCTCTCTCAGTCTCTCTAGCATCTCTCCATCATCTCTCTCTCTCTCTCTCTCTCTCTCTCTCTCCTCTCTCTCCATCTATCTATCTCTCCTCTCTCATCATATCTCTCTCTCTCTCCCATCATATCTCTCTCTCTCTCTCTCTCTCTCTCTCTCTATATATATATATATCTCACCTCACTAATGCGTATTGACATAAATATTTGCCAGGAAGATCGTGCAGCCATTATTCTGATGGATACATGGACAGATCGCTTGCGTCTTTCAGGCTGCAGGTATCTCGAGTACTCGCCACCGGGTTCAAGCCAGTGTTTGGCCAAGAGATGCTGGTAGCTGGAAACTGTCAGAAGGAAAGTATCCCGATAAAATGGAACTGTCGAAGTATCGAAAGATCGGTGTAAATAGATAGAAAAAAAAACTTTCTTTTATTTTTAAACAGCCCACTACTGCGGGTCAGAGGAAAATGGTGCTTGAAGGACCAGGGAAAAGAAGAAACACGTATATTTAGGGTAAACAGACCACCTTTCCTCGGGAAGTAAGTCTAAAATGGCGAGATGTTTTGCTATGCTATCTAAATATCGATCAGGCGGGAGACGTTCAAAATAATTAACCCTTACGATGCTGGAAGCAGGTTTACCCCACTGCTTCAAAAGGTCCCCCTGTCTAATGTAATAAGAGGGGTAAGTTTTGTAACTTATGATTATGCAATAATTATTGAAGCGTCAAAGAAAAGACTATCACGAGTAATGGAAACGACGATAAACGCACCAGATCCCGCTCATTTCAATGGCGATCCGCATAATGTTTTCTTCTTTCCCCAAGCTAACCAGAACGGTGTCAAAGTCAGGCAAACTCGGACACTCTTCCCTGTGGCGGTGCTGGACCCAGATCGGTTAAAAGCTTCGGATAAAGTAGAACGGAGATGTCTGTTTAATATACTTCAAGCGCCTGACTTCGGAGGAGGGAATGGATAAAGCTTCTCTATACCGGAACTCACGTAATCTAAACACTCCAGAGGTATCAGACAAAGCTGTTCTTTTCATCGAGGTTCTATGTGAGTTTAGCCGATACGCTGCGCTGACGATACAGAAGGGAAAATTAAATATCAGGCCTAAAGTCCATGGGGCGTGGAGCGGCGGACAAATGGAAACCATTCAGCACGCAGGCGACACCGTGATCACAGTAAGTCAATGAAATGGCATTGGAACGATTCTCCAAAACCGTCCCCGTATTGCAGGTTTACTTAAGTAGGTCCGGTTCCCGAATAAACACCTACAAGAGCCGGAGAGATCTCACTGCCAGCCTTAGACTGCTGATGGTCTCGATATAAATTGGCGAGGTGCCAAAACAAAACAAGAAAAATGTTCCATGTATATATATATATATATATTTTTTGGCGAACAATGCAATAAAGACGAAAGAATTCCATTCCAGAACATAGAACTGCGGTGAAAGGACGGGGTGATCGCGCAACTTTAGCTTCACAAAAGTGAAAGGCGAAAAAGAAAAGAAAAGAGACGCGGTAAATAACTGGGAGTTACAACAAGGAAATGGGAGCTTCAGAAATTCCTTATTTTTAAAAGCAGTCGGCGCCTGCAGATCAAGAGGCGCGGACTCAATGGATGTCAAGTCACCCGGGCGAACCCGGTCTGTGCAGACTCATCTTTGGTTTCATCTCTACGCAGAGCAAGAACGTTTTATTGAACTTCCTTATCTAATTTGCAGTGGTTATAAACCATGGAGGATGTAAACAAAATTGATCTCCATCACTGTAGTTTCTAAAGACTGTCCACGACATTTACGCCAAGTTTTAGTTCACCGAAATTGCGCCTCGTGCTCTTTCCTCCTCCCCATCTTCATATTAAAAAAACCACACGTTTTTTTTCCTTATGCCTGTAATTGTTCTTGCATATTACAAAATATGTAGAAACCATTTGGTTCATAGCCCTTAAAACCAACCGTAATTTACAGTCGTTTTATTAATTTAGTTTAGTATTTTGGCTGATAAGTGAAGACCTCGGACTCTGTATCACAAGGTCTCATGATTATTGAATCTATAGCAATCTGTTAAGAATTTTCGGTTAGTGTATATACGTTTATATAACATGAAATATAGATTGTATAAAGTCTGATAGATACAGCGCCAAGTACCGAAACAATGGCCTGGTCTATAAATAATGTTGGTTCTCTTCCCCGTCGGTTATTAGAAAAGGGCGATAAATTAGATGTACGCTTTGTTTATGTGAATCTTCATTATACCAGAACAATAAACATGGCGATGTGAAGCAAACAAAAGGACGCCATAAAAAGTAGTTTCTTTTGCCCTGGAAACCGATTTCATGGATAATTAATTATGAGGACAATTTACACTTGCGCCGTTTGATTGCCGAGATGTTTTCAGAAAGAAAAAAAAAAAATTAGACGAGTGAGATTGAAAGTAGCAGATAAATCACGAGGTCACCAGTAATTAGCAGCAAAACAACCGGTGATAAAAGCTTAATTGAAATATGTGAATTACTGTTACAAAATAGAAAAAAAAATAATAAAACTTAATATTTTGTTTGTAAATTCAGATTTAATAAAAAAACCCCGAACATAAAGTTGAATTATTGTTTTTAAAATCTTCGCGACGTAGAAGGGAATGGTTTAACTTTTGGTTTAAAAATGTTTCTTTAGGGAGTCTCTTCTACTCGGGTTTGAAAATAAAAGCGAGACTGTATGGGGAAACTTTTGATTTTTTTCGTGAAGATACCGGAAGTAGGGAGTCAGAAATGGACCATGTATTGTTTTTGGTAACACTGAAAAAAAGCAGTATTAGTAATGGTCGTAAGAGACTTAAGTAAATAATGGTCTTACCCGGAAATTACGATAATTTCAAAATTAGAAACGGCGAGCAATTACATAATAATAATAATAATAATAATAATAATAATAATAATAATAATAATAATACTAATAATCATAATAATAATATATAATAATAATAATAATAATAATAATAATAATAATAATAATAATAATAATAATAAGTTAAATCTTAAGAGGTTTGATTTCCAATCGGAGCCGCCTCTGTTTGGGCTACTTCCCCCTCTGCCTTGGTTTCCGCTCGCTCTTCTTCGCCAGCCGGCTGCGTGGGGTGGATTCTTTCCGGGTGCTGCGGTTTCTTCCCACAATTAAAAATGAATATTTCTAGTAGGGAAATTCAGTAGATTTGCACCTGAGTAGAGCGGGATGAATATAGGAACCCGCCATGCGAGTAGAGTGCCCTTTCTTCCTAGTCTATCTCGAGTCATGGCTGGTGATCCAGGACCGTCGATGATGCGTCGTCAGATGACGTCAGATACTCTATGACTGTTACGTCAGAGGCACTGCTTGATATTACATGCTGGAAGATAAGTTATAGATCAAGGCAAAGTTAATTACAGTATTTCCTAGCATATTATTACCAATAGTAAGTTATAATAATTTGAATTTAGTTTTTAAAATGCTGCATTACGACAACAGAGTCTGACATTCACAAACAAATAGCAAGACTGTGGAATAGATTTTAAAACAATACATTTTCTAATTTTAATTTTTATTTGGGTATTTTTGTTATAAAAAACAGACATTTATAATATTTATTTCAATTATGCAAATTTCTTCCAAATATGTATTAGAAAATTTTGGATTAAGCAAACTATTCTAATAGCAGAAGTGCATAATATTTTGCAAGCTTAACTCTCTGAATAAAACCTGGGGTAGTTTGAATCTGCGTTACCAAGCAGAAATTGAGCCATAGGGGCTGCGACACGCAGTACCTTTCTTATAATCCCTAGTAACCAAAAATCTATGAACCAGCACAAGTGGAATCAGGTACCTTCCTTCCTCATTAACATAACCTTTAGTGACGACAAGTCTGTTAAGCTCCAGAGTCACGTGTTGTGCATCACAAGTGTGACTGGTTTAATGCAGCCAGCTCAGTACAAATACTAACTGGTACCTCAGGGTGCTCTAAAGTGAAAACTAGCATGTATATGTGGGGAGGGGATTAAAATTTTATTTATATTCTGCTTTTACGGTACATCGACCAAAACGTGAACTTTCGCGAAGTGCTGGCAAAGCAAAAAGTCCATGCGAAACTGAAAAAGAAAAGCCTACTGACACTGGAGTGTCGTGTGTGACATCCCAGTTCACGTGGTTTGCAGAATCACCAGTTTCAAGAACGCATGCTAGTTCACCTGTGGGCAAAAAGTCGCCAGTCAGCCATCCGTAGAGTCGCTGCCTCTGCACCCATGTCCCTGCGGAAGTCGCCGCCATTGCAGAGATGCTCATGATGTTTATTCAGAAGAATGGTCAGACAGACCGCCAGGGTCCGAACTCGTCACGTGGGATTACGCGTCAGAGCAGCCTTCACCGGTGCACGTGATTAACCGGTGCCATCATTGACGGAAGAACCCAATATAGGCAAGTGACGTTTTTATCACACGAGCCGGGTTCTGCTTGGAATTTTCTGACGGGAAGTGACGCGTAAGTGGCGGGCGACAATGGGGAGGGAACTCGGCTGCTACCACTGTCGTCGGCAACGAATTTAATTCGCATCACGTACGGCCCTCGCTTGTAGTTTGTGAAGCAGTCTTTTTAGGCGCGCTGTTTACTCATAAACGTGCCGCTAGGTGGCGGAAAATGTGTGTGTGTGGTGTTTTTGTTTCGGATAGTTTCTCGATACGCCGAAACAGAACTGGCAAAACCAGCGCGTGCAACGTCACACGGTGTGATAATTGATGGCAAAATGTCTTTAGTCCGTCATTAAGATTAGTGTATAGTGAATGAAAATCTTTGATTAAGATCGGTAATATTTCTGTAACTAAAAAGGTGGAGAAATATTAATGTTCATCAGTTAAAGGCAGATCTGTTGGCTGGCTCTCGAGGAACCAATACTCCCATAATTCATTTAGTTTGGCAAACAATTTGTCGTTTTTGGCTGACGGGAAACTACTTAATTGAAACCCACCTTTAAAAAATCAGCTTTAAATTGCAAAGTATGAGCTGAAGAATGCTCACTTTGGTGAATACAAGAAAAATTTCCAAACAATTTATTATAGGTCTACAATGCATCTTGCATTCCATCAAAATTCCTCTCGCGTCTTCTTTCCAAAATATTTGCTGCTCATTTATGTAATTCGTTGATGTACTTAAGAACTCAGCTTCAATGTTATAAATATTTAAAAAGCAACAATTTTTGTGAGATATTCTATATAATCTTTTCATATTTTCGGTTGCCTTAAAAATACTGTCACACACACACACACACACACACACACACACACACACACACACACACATACACACACACACACAAAATTGCAAAATTCCCTTTTACAAAGGCAACAACGGATTTCTTTTGCAGAAAATCTTATTTATTAATAAGTTAAATGAAGAGAAAGTTAATATAAAAATTAGGATGAAATCTCATCATCTCCTTATCTACGGAATCATTGGCTATTTTAAAAATAATATAGCCACCGCATCGGACACATTTAAATGGCTCGCGTTTATGACAAACACGAAGTGAATATATGCGCTGAAATTGTTTCCGTGTCAGTCATCTTCATCATCGAATCGCGAAATGATCACAAATTTAATATTAATAGCATCCTCTCCTTTCCTGTGCGATTTGATATCAAATTCGAAATTAAAGTCTTTGCGTCCTCAGTCAATCTATCGATTAGATTTGATCCGATTTGTTTCTTAGATTTCAGAATTCAGCAGAATAAGTCCAAAGCTTCTTTTGACGGAACTGTTTGCTTACTTTCTGCCTGTGATGTTTGTGCGCTTTGTCGTCCAGTCGCCGAGAGCAAATGTATTTATTTCACGAGTAATTTAGCCTGCTTGTTCACGTGTTTGGGGGCTAACCCTGCTTTATCATCTGTTGGTGGATCTTTTTTTTCCATTTATTTATTTCCTTAAAATTTAAATTGAAAAAAAAACAAACAACAACAACAACAACAACAACAACAACCTAGGAACTGCTCGGAGTCATCTTGCTCTTCCACTGAACTTTCCGAAGTAAAATAAATACATAAAATAGCGAGTATATATAGAAAACTGCTCCAGGCTGTCAGGATGCAACCCGTTTTGTAGCAAAAAAATGACGATTGAGTTAGATACAAAATTAAAGGGAAAAATATACTTTTGTTTTACTTATATAGGTTGTTTACAACACAGCACCAAGATTCCCTTTAATCTGAATCTATTTTCGAAGATAGCGTTATTATCTTTTACATTTTCCAAATAAGTTTCCCTCAGGACGACTTCTCGTCTAACGGCGACCGTTCACAGCCATCCGACCTCACCCGCGAACTTCCAGCTCGTTATGGCGTTTATACGTTTTAATGAGGACCCTAATATGTTCTCTCCACTTGAGATTTTGAAACCGATTGTATCTCTCGTTTTTCTGAACGGTACCGCGCGCGCCATCTTTATTACCGTGGAGTGTACCGACAAATCGAGTTGCTGAATAAGTCTGGTGATTCACTTAATCATTGGCCAATAAACGACGCTACGTTTTTGGTTTTGCTTTTTCCTATAAAGACCAGCAATGGTTATTCTAGTTGATAATAATAATAATAATAATTCTTATTAACCCAGAAAATACCAACGTTCACGCGTGGA
Organism: Nautilus pompilius; assembly: GCA_018389105.1. Taxonomy (NCBI): domain Eukaryota; kingdom Metazoa; phylum Mollusca; class Cephalopoda; order Nautilida; family Nautilidae; genus Nautilus; species Nautilus pompilius. The sequence continues at coordinate 101,532 of JACATO010001447.1, forward strand.
AGATGCTCTGTGTAGTAAGTATGTTGGCACAACATGGCGTCCACGCACCCTGTCTGAATGCTTTCAACGAGATCAATATTTCCCTTTATCTGGTGGCTCCAGCAAATATCAATGCATCTCAGCACGGATATTAGTATCGATTAGTGCAAATTAAAATTTTATTACAGAAAGGGCTGGGTACCCAAACCCGTGCGCCGACATACGTCCCACTAATACACGAGAAACCAAGAAGCCTCCTTGCCATCTCACTATCAGTTTCTGTTCAGATTTACTGATAGTAAAAGAGTCCGAAATCATGTGTTTTTTTTCTTCTTGTGAATTATACAAAAGAACCGCTAACAACGGAAGAAGGAAAAGTTTGGAGCGAAGCAAAGAAGAGCGTTTTAGACTACATTATAGCTAAGGAGTTATGGCCGTTCCAGAGATAAGTGTCTTTAATTAAGCGACATCACTTTCGCTTTCAGTAATAATAGAGGTGGGGGAATCAAAGTCACGCAGCAAATCGGTAATAATCATCGGATTAATTCTGCTTAAGTGTAAGGCGATGGTTCGAGTGTTAAGTAAAAAAAAAAGCAGGAACCGAAACTCGTCATACCCCGAGTTTCTTTGAGGGTTACTCCGCCTGTTACCAAAGTTACTTCCCTTGGCCAGGGGACATTTTTCATTCTCGTCGAAGTCTCTCGGTATCCACTTGTCGCTGTTGTTGTTTTTATTTTATATATATATATATCCCTTAAAGACGATAATTTGTGGAAATAAATTCTCTTGACAATCACTGATAAATCTTGCAATTAAGTTGACTCATCACGGCGTCCGTCACCCCAAAGGAAGAATTACGTCGAACTCCTTTTTTTTTTGTTGTTGTTGTTGTCGTCGTAATTTTTATCACCGCTCACCCTACAGCTGAACTCTTCCGCCCGAGAGTGGAGATGAAAGCCCCCTTTCTTCCCCTCTTCCCGTGTGTCAGGGCCGTTGGTGATCGTCAAAGAAGCAACAGCGTGGTTCACTCCGATTGAATCTTCGCTTTGCCCCCCCCCCCTGGTGGAGAATAATGGCGAGTAACGAGGAGAACCCGCCGGCGAAAATCAGAGAGGTAGGGAGAGACGGAAAGAAACCCTGCAGCCATTTAATTCCGGGGTATAATTATCTTTTTGAACTTTAGATGGAGAACAACGCAGCCAGAAGAAAATTACTCCGCAGTTTGTGAAAATACGTCTGGACTGTGACATCTGCGAACAGCGTGGAGGAGGGCCTGAATTCTCTCCCTTGTATCAGTTAAACGCATATTCATGCTTTAAAAAGCAGCCGCGCGCGAGATAACGCTTTGTTCCTACTAAAGATAAAAAAACCAACAAAAAAACAACTTATTTATTTATTTAAATACTCGGTTTTCGCCCGGAACCTAAGAAAAAGTCATTCGGGACATTTTCAGGTTTGGGGGTGGCGAGTTATCTCCCCCGTTGTGGTAGCGCGTATGCGCGTCGCGACGGCGGCTGGTCGGTCTCCTTATTTGTCCGGGCCTCGCGATGTCTGGCGCTTGACAACATTTCACCTTTACTGACAGCCAAAGCGGCGTCTCTACCTGGCGTTCGCCGTTGCTACCTTTTGGCCCCTCTCTCTTTCCCCCTCCTTTTCAGCCGCCGGTATAGATGACCTTTAACTTTCTATCGCTTCAGCGGGGGAATTCCACCATCATCTAAGCAAGCCCCCCCCAAGGGTTCCCGCATCTCCTGCTATCCGGCCGGAACACCTGTGTTTTCTTACCTTGTGACCCCTCCCTCCCCCCCAAACCCGACGGGGGATTCCGGATATACAACTTTGACTTCTATTCCATAACCGCACAAAAATGCATATTCACTAAGCGACATCGATTAACAGCCGGAGTGGCGACAGACCTGTCTGCACCACTGGCTACAGACACCTATCCGTAATCACGGGGGGGGGGGGCCAGGTCAATTTTCGGAATATGGAACTATTTTGACAGATTAAACCCAATTCCCAATTCAGTGAAATACTTGAATTTATTTCTATTTTTTTTTTTTTTTTTAAATATCAAAATAATGTTAAACGCAAACTTCGGCGTTTCCGGTTCTTCTGTAATTATAAGAGAAGATTAGCTGCGATTAATCTTACAGCGATAAAGACGAACATTTCCAGTCGAGACCGTCCAGCCGCCTCATCTCCTCCTCGCACATCCTTGGCGCTGTCGCGCGGGTGTAAGTGGAGCCGAGATCGCCACGGTAAAAACGGTGCGCGCGTGAAGAGAAGCGACAACTCCGTAAGTCCCTGACGATCTCCTCGGCGTACCAGTCAAATAGTCTAATTTGAAATAAAACTGCGATCTTTCGCGACAGTTATAGGGGTTAACCCACCTGGCCGGGAGTACGTATAGCATGAAGTTAAAAACCAACTGCTCTGCGTTTGTTTTTTTTTTAAAATAAAAGAGCAAATAGATTATTCCTTTGTCTTATGAAAACGGTTATTCTCACCCCGTCGAGCCTTTAACTCAAAACACCGATGCTTGTGGTATTTGATTGAGGACTTTGTTATGAGGTTCCTTTAATTAACTCACAATCATCGATATTAAATGTAGAAAAGATTAGTTGGAATGCAGGATTTTAAATAGGAATTTACGTCGTTGAAGGGATCTCTGTTAATTCTAAATGCCGTACGCTTGATTAATTTTGTTTTTCCACCTTTTAAAGATTTTAAACGAAGCTTAGCCTGGTAGCTCTAGTTTTGGTGGCTTTGCCTGTCTGATTGATGTCTTATTCCATTTCGGTTGTGATTTATTCATTTACTTACTTTTATGATGGTTAATTGTTATAATCAAAGCAATTTCGTGCAGTATTAATGACAACTGATATTTAAAATTTAAATATTATAGAAGAATGAATTAAAAAAAAAAAATATTTTCAACCGATGACAAGAAATTCTGCTTATTGTACGATATCAGCTGTTAACTAAGGTCTCTGAAAAACTTTAATGCTTCTGCAAGACATTTAAATAAACTGACACTGATGGTTGGTCAAAGTTTCTTACACCGAATGCTGCTCAAAGATACAACAAGACTACTGAAGTCACATGGAAGGCAGATCGAAATCTCATCCAGATTATTGCCGAGAGATACTCAACATAACTGGGCGATTTACAAAAAATAATAAAACAGAATTCGGTCTTTTTTTTTTATCTTGGTACTGTTAAACATGCACTGGTGAGGTAGTTGTTAGCCCTTGAGCAAGCTTAGCACCATTGTTTATCGGTGTCGATTGCTTCGGTCATTTAAAATAAAAATACAGTTATTGAGTTTATCGTCAAACGCGTTTTCCGTTTTTAAAACAAATTTAACCTCCTGACGAAATTACCCGAGCAATCTGGTGTTCCTTTCCCTGTCTCACTTTTCAACAGCAGTCATCATGAAACGTCACCTCTGTCTAAGATTTCCTCTACGATGCGTTAATCCTAATCCAGCTAATGCGGGCGGCCTAAGTGATAATCGGCTACCGTTTAAACTCTGAGTGAAAAACAGATCTCACGAAATAGAATTTCTCGGCTCTGTCTACTGATGGCGAGTCTCTTAGTCCAGTGATTGTGAATATTCTTACCGGTCAGGTTTAAAGCTGTTTATTATTAATGAACACGATGTGCCACAGGTGATTTCTGGGAACACGGGGAACCAGACTTTAGCATGATGTTTGTTTTGTTTTTTTTTAAAACCGTGATTTAACGCGGTTAATACTCTGATACTATAAGGGAATACACGTCATCGCTCCTAAACATCCTTAAACTCGTTTCGCGTTCTTAAGGTACGTAGATGCGCATAGCCTGTTCTACATTAAAGAAGAATCCGTTACGTACTCTACGGTTTACTTCACAGTATCGTAATAGTCGGTTTCTCTACCAACAAACTAAGCGGTCACGGACAAAGAATCGCATTAGCATATCGCCAGCTGGCGGCTGTCGCTCAGAGATGCTGCTTTTAGAAATATTCTAAAATTCGGTCACATGACATCGGTACTATCAGAGATGGTTGATAAAACGTGAACTTTTACAATATTATTTGGAGTGCAAGTGTCTTTTTTTTCTAAACCGAAATACAAAAAACTTTGGGTTATTTTTCTTTATGTATAATCACTTTAAAAAAAAACAGATATTTAATACGGTTGCCTGCTTAGTTTAAAATGTTCATTCAATGTGTTTTTGAAGTCAAATGTATTTGTTTAACAGACAATCGGTTAAATGCAGTGGAAGCAATTATTGAATGCACAGAACAACAACGTTTTAACTTTAATTAACCCTTTGAGAAGTATTTTAACCCTTTGAGGATCACACCCGAATATTTACGAGGCGAGAATATTGATTCTGACAAAGTAATCTCGTAAATATCGTCTCCAAGTGTTCAGCAGGCTGTATTGCACAGTCAGAATCAATATCCCACTTCGCGCAAATACACCGGCATGCCCCCCTCAAAGGGTTAAACGGTAAAGAAATAGAACTAAGAGTTAAAAATCATCTTTTTTACCTTTGCTAATTAGTTTTTGCCATTGAAATAAAAACGCTGGGAAATAAAGTACACTGGTGGCCAAAATTATTGAATTTCCTGAAATGATTCTGATTGTCTGTCCAAATGCAGTTAGCTCTTATTTTGATTTTTGCTTTATCATTCACGCAAAAGATTTCGTCACCTTAACGTAGATTAGTTAAAAACGAAAGCAAGGTGCGCATTGATGCAGGTTACTGGCCTCTCGATCTGCTGCCGCGTCTTCTCCACAAGATGTTCTGTTCAGAGGCCAGACTCCAATTGTGCTAAAAACGTATTTTTTTAATCCCATCTGTTGAAAAACGAAGTATTGCAATAATTTTGGCCGCTAGTGAATGCAATGGAGCTTTCCTTTCTTCCTAAGCAAAACGAAACCAACAACAACAGGCGAACAGAATAAAAAGGGCCTCCAGATCTCTTCCTTTTCTTTTTCAGGCCGGGTTTGTACACTGGAAATTGAGCGGAGAGTTTTGTTCTGCTCCAGCGAAGTCGCCGTCTCGTTAGATCACAGCACCCTTCAGAGTTAACCGAGCCACCAGTTTCGAAGTCGTTCTGCTGTCGCGAACCCGAGGAAGCACTTTATACAATTCCGTTTTTGGAACTCCCGGCCAACAACAACAACAACAACAGAAATTTCCAGCACATGCTAACAAACTAGTAGATTCTAACAGCCTCCCTTGGTCGTTATGAGAGGCACTGAAGCTGACTGGGTCTCGGTTTTAAGGGGAATATCTGTTTGGAAATGCGAACGATCCTCTGCTAAAAGGATTCTCTCTCGACAGGTCTACGAGGATCTGAGTGGATAAGCGCAGGGATTTATTAAGCTTATCACATTTAAGATAATCTAATGTATAGCATTAAAAAATCTTCATTTTTTTAAAAAAAAGATAATTTCTTTTGAAATACAAATGTAACATAAAAACCTTCTCGTTTGTATGTATCTTAATTACGTTACCTCTCGTACATGTAGTGTCAGGTATAGTTTTATCCCTTAATACGCTGGCCGCGAGGCGCCAGACAGTAAATTATCCTTGTCTTTGCCGGGTGAAAGTAAAGTATAAATAACGAAAGTTTGATATGTCACCAGAGAGAGTTCTTCTGGTGCCGGACTTTTCTGACACCTAATAAAGACAGATGAACTACTGCAATAAAACTATGAAGACGGGTACCCCAGGGCTTCAGTGTCGACGGATAATGAGGCAAACAATCGTAATTGAACTGAACTTCTTTCCTTTCGGCTCTGTGGCGATACGTGGCAGTTCTAAATTTAGGAAACAGAGCAACAATAACAACAAAGAGAAAAAAAACAACAAACGAATATTAATATGGCTTTCATAGAAGTTTGGCCAAATGAATTATGGCGGTTTGGGGATGGAGTGAGCTTCATAATTATGTAATGGTAGATTTTTGGACAAACTAAGCGATCACGAACTGGATAAAATCTTTAAAACGATTTGGATTAGAACCTCGCCCAAAGAATCGACGCTGTCATGGATAGCGGATTCCCATACTGAAAATAGTAACAGAGGCGTGATTATCGTCTCCAGGGAATTTAACGGGAGAACGGAAAGAGAAAAGAGGGCCTAAAGATGAGGAAAACGAAAGGATGCCGAAGGCTTTGTATAGAATTTATCGCGGAAATGATTTCAAGTAAATCAACACGGCGACCTTCGTCGTGTAGAGAAGGAGGTTGTTGTAGCACTGATGATTCCTAATTAAATATATGGGTGAGCTATAATCGACGTCACGAAGACCAAAACGTATGACGTCGTTCGTAGCTTATCTCAACGTTCAATTAGAAACTACTCATGATGTAATGGCGCACCTCTTGTAACAGACACTGGCGTTGCTCTTCCTTACCAATTTTTTTCAGTGTTTCGACTTTCCCAAGTATCATAATTGGCGGACAGATTACAAAAAGAAAAAAGATAAAACATTTCCATTGCCTTTAGTGAAAATACCGTCTTTGTTGAGACAAATTTTATAAAGAAGCACCTGTTTGAACATTTATGGGATTCCTTGAAGCTACACTAATAAAACATCTGTATTTTGTAGGCTTTGAAGGTAGAGCGAACACAATGGATGAATTCAGACAGAAGTTTGCGGTTTGAAGCATTTTCTACATTGTAAGGCAGAAGTAACACGCGAAATATTTACTGCAGGAGGCTTTCCTGTCGCTGCCATGAGAAGAATGGTTTTGGCATGCGATTTCATTCTTTCGCAGTCGGTCGTTTTCTTATTTTTGGAGTATTCAAGTGGATAAAGCTGGTCTCTCCAAGAGAAGAGCTTTAATAGGGTTTTCCAGATGCGTGTCGTGTAGACTCGGCGGGTGACTTTTGACTGGCTCGCACCTCGGCTACCGCTCCAGAGCCTTCAACCATAACTAGGTAACTACTCGCTTGGTCTGCAAAAACCGATACTCCATTTCACCTTACCCTTCTGGTGCTCTGCTGCAAGAATTCTTTACACCTCGAAATGGTTCACCGAAATATGTCCTTCTCAGGAGTAATACCTAATAATGGCGACAGGGATAAATCACCAAAACACTGGTCGATGAAGTACTTATAGTATTATCAATAGGAGGATGGAAGATACCTAAATTAACCCTCTGACTTTCATAAATAACAATGATCGATATATTTCTGCGTTTTTTAAAATTTTTTTTTTTACATTGAGCACAGAGTTTAACTAACATATCCAACTTTGAAAATACCTTACTGAAACTCTATTATTCTTACCCTTTATTAGAAGCTCCTCTTCCTGCCCATGTGAAGTTTACTCAATTTACTATTTAACTTCCTTCCTTCTTTCCGCTACTCCACTCTTTCACTCATGAAAAATTAATTTAGTAATTAAATTTCTCTCTGTTAACAAATTGAATTAGCCTGTATTAGAAACAAATCTTTTCGTCACAGACTCGAACCAATCCGCTGGGGTTTTGTTGGATTCTTTTTTCTCTCTTCAAATTTAATTACTTTATCTTTAGTAATTAGGCTTCTTCTCCTTCCTGAAGCAAGAAAATGCATTTTAGATTACTACTCCGTTTGTTGAGTTATTGTGGAGGTAGGACACAAAATCAACCCTAACCTATTTTGTCAGGCATTTGTCAACAGGCGAGGCCATTCGCAACTGTCGCCTCCGATCTCCATTTATTAAGCATAGGGGCCGGATGGAGAAATAAAATTAGCTTCGGATAATTTCAGTAACGTTTTTGGTTTACACCGAGCCTCCAACCAACACAGAAACATTACAATTCCAAAAAAAAGTTCCAAATGTATAGTCACAGGAAACCACACGCGAAGTGTGTCATTTAATTAGAAAACTCACACCTTTAACCCTACATATATCATGTCAGTTTTTTTCCTCTTACTTTTGACATCAAGAATGATTTGGAAAATTTTTTTTGCTGTTTTACGTCTATAAATTAAAAAAGAAAAAGATGTTGCAGATTCTTATATACACATATATACACATATAGCGCGCATGACATCATTATTTAGCTTATAAACATTCAGAAGTCTTCCCCATGAGGTTTGCCAGTTTTTAACTCGTTCTTGGATGTCACTGCATTAGCCGATTAAATGAGGAATTTGTCGCCCGAGGTAGTAGAGCAACAGGAACCGTTTTAGCCGGCAGGTTGATGCTAATCCAGAGACGTGATTCCCGGAGCTGGTGAAGTTTATTGGCGTTGACGCCTTCCCCGAGACAACGGGATGAAGAATGCAAGATATCTGAGGAGATTGGTACGCAACCATTCTATGTCTTTGAGGCAAAACTGAAAATACTCCATCCAATAAGAGCGTCTATCACGCGAAACTCAACCGATACCACACCTAACAACTCCGGCTAATGACTCTAATGACAATAATTTCCTACCATTCGCTCTCTATCTTTCTCTCATTCTTACACATAATGTTGGTGTAAGCTAATTGCAAGCGACTTTTATCTTTGAGGCATAGCCATCAACGCAACATATACTGGCTGCTACTTTGGTGTCCATCTCCTTCTGTTTCCCAGCATTTCATAGGATAGAATTCCTGGATGTAGAATGCTGCAGCGTAATCGAAACTATACAGAAAGTATAGTTAAATAGGACAGAATCATATTCAACACGAAAATAACAGATTTGCAGAAGGATTCTCTACTTAGTTTTTAAATCTTTTTTGTTTTTTTCATTTGAAATAAATTAACACTAATACTTATGTCAAGTATGTCAGATAAGACTAACTATCTTTACCATAAAAGAAAAACTAGAAAAGCAGTAAATCTACTTTTAATTTATAAATGGCGTTTTTTTTTTAATTAATCATTGTGCATAATCAAGACTCCCGTTTCCTCATTCTGAAAAGGCTAAAACATATTATATATGCAAAGACTGACTATATCGTAAATTAATCTTTAATGTACTCTAATGGTTTATACCTGTTTTTCTCATTTTCCCGCGATGTTTTCTGAGTACATTCACTTCTGTTATCCGCTATAGTTTTTCACTCAGGCATTGGTAAGTTTAAGCGAGGTGTACATGGGAAAAAATTACTCAGATTAATACTTTTAAAAATCACAATTTTATTCTGACAATAATGAACGTTAATATTTTGTTCTTGACTCAAATGCCTATCATTTGAAATATATTTATCTCCCGACCTTCCATTGAGAATACAGATGAACTACATTTCTGACAATCAGGGGGAAAATATGTGTGGTTTTAGAAACCCTTGAAGTTGTGAATTTTTCTTATGATGACAACAAGCACAAAGACAAAAGTTAATCTAGATTATTACCATATGCATTAAACATAAGATGGCATTCTAACGTGAAAATAAATTTAAAAACGTTCTTTTACATATACGGAAGTTGCAGTTCATTGTGATAAACTATCAAGCAACGTCATCTCTGGCATCTTATATACTATCGGACAACAGCTGCTACTGCACGTGGTGTGACTTGAGACAAAGCTTCATCGTTAAAGACTGACAAAGAGAATCAAAAGACCGTTTTTACGTGGCATTTAATATCATTTTATTTAATGTTGTTCAAGTATTATGCACATTTAATACAAAAACAATGCTGTGAGTAGCCATTAAAGATGAGATATAGATTTTTTTTCTTCTGGTCTGATGGCAATTTTTGGCTCGTTAGGAAACGGTAAATAATGCAGCTGGTGCCGTTTTTACAGCTGATACTAACGAGAGAGAGAGAGAGAGAGAGAGAGAGAGAGAGAGAGAGAGAGAGAGATGACGTCTATACACGGAGAGTTATGACGTCAGTAAAGAGAGAGAGAGAGAGATGACGTCTATACACGGAGAGTTATGACGTCAGTAGAGAGAGAGAGAGAGAGAGAGAGAGAGAGCAGTTCTTTCAGTTATCAGAGTTGGCAGGTGACAATGGACAAGTTTGGTGTTTGCTTTTTTTTTTTAAATGACTGCAACGACTGAACAATACGCCATCTTCACGTGACATCTCCCGCGTAATTTACCGCCCTTTATATATACGCACTGAAGCTCGTTAGAAACTCACTAACGGTAAAGCTGACTCGTCTTTGCGTAGATACGTTCGTTTAGAGGTTAAAAACGACTTCAGGGCGCCCGAGATCGGCAGCAGAACAGCTCAGCTGGAGGAAGCACCGGGCCCCGATTCATGCCGCCCCGACAGTTAGAGCGGGGCCGCAGAACAGTTAACTTGTACAACGAGGTTAACGTGACGAGTTGCACGGGCGCCAATGTAGGTGGCGCTGGCTTTACCACACCTTGGCAGTAGCGCCAAATCTGGCCTCCAGACCGGCTTAAGCGGTGTGCAGTCGACGACGGAAAAGGCTGCCAGCGTTATCACGGAGTACGACAGGACGTCCACGCATCGGTCCAATCCACCGCTAACGGCGGCTTTTAAATGGCCAGCGAACTCGGCCGTAGTCATGCGCAGTGACGTCGCATTATATTTATTTATTTTTTTTTTTTGGCACTGTAGGTCACCTGTCACGCCTTCACTATTGCGCATGCGCGGGCTCTCTCCACCGAATGACGTCAGAGACCTCTGGTAGCTGGAGTTGAGATACACGGCCTGTCTCGTTAGACGGACGCAATAATAATCGGGCATGAAGATATTTAAAAGGACACGCTCTACTTGTGACGGAAGGTTACAGATTTTGCAGTGAGTTCTGTAGCAAAACAAATTGTATTTAGTTAACCGCTTTTCCAGCTTTGATCAACAAAAATTAAATGTAGCTCCTGAAAATGTGAAACGTAGCTACAAGAAGTAAAATGAAGCTGGAAGAGACTAGAAACTTGGAAACTTTACCAAGAAGACAGTTTCTAGAGAAAACCGAGTTCGCCGGGGCTCGATAGGATGGGATACCGTTACCGAACCTGCTATGAAACAAGTATCAAAGTCGGATAAATGAATATCTTGCTCGCTTTCGGTGGAAAATCAGAGGGCGGGAATTCGAACCATTTGTCTTAAATCTCGAGATCAGTCGAGTCTGCCGACGGCTTTTTCTAACTGACAACTTATAATAGAGTATATATTTTAATAAAATATATATATGTGTGTGTGTATGAAAGTCCACCTTACACTGACAAACACGTATAAGTTTGTGTACTCGCACGAAACTGATCTGGATATATATTTCCGCGTATCGCTGGTATCCGCAGAAATCCAGAAAAATAGCAATAAAATTCATACTCATTGTATTAGAAAAAAGAAAGTGGCTTACAATTCTGAAGATTTATGAGGTCTTTTTCTCTCATTTTTGGATGACAGCCATTCTTTTAAATCAAAGTTCTCCACAGTCTGCTTTTAAATATACTGGTTGACAATTATGATTGTCGTAAAAGTAATCAACACGAAGCGTCTATTGCTTAGTTTCGGCTTCCTAAATAGGTAAAAGGTGCCCGCGCATGCGCAGGGATAAAGCAAAGACGGAAACTAGCACAACAGTGAATAAGTGATGTGTGTTCGAGAATGGAATCTTAAACCCTTGCCAAAGGTAGAATTTGCAGAAAGTAAAAAATTACTAAAAAACGACGAGCCATTAACGAGTTTTGTTTCAAAAAACGAGCGATAGGAAAAGATTTAAAACAAGAACTAAGAGGTTTTTTTGAACCTTCAAAATAGCAAACGCGCTGGGGTTAAACTGAAGATAGTTAAGATTATAAAGCTGGCGTAGAAAACCATTTATAAAATAATCTTGGTTTTAATAGGGAATTCTGTTTTTGAGATGAATGGGTAATATGGTTTTTCTTCTGGTTAGCTCCCCGCTTTCGCCTTTTCGTGTCCGAGGATTGGTCACACGAGAAAGTGGCGACCTCTGCCTGCCGAAGAACGATATGACGGTGGGCTTCTGTACTTAGTCGGTAAGGTTAGAGAAACCTGAAGCTCATGGAAGACTTCCAGGGAAGAGGACCAGGGTATATGAGCTGCGTACACAGTTCTTCACTGTCAAACCAGCTATACTCGCTCTACTCTCTCTCTCTCCTCTCTCTCTCTCTCTCTCTCTCTCTCTCTCTCTCTCTCTCTCTCTCTCTCTCTCTCTCTCTCTCTCTCTCTCTCTCTCTCTCTCTCTCTCTCTCTCTCTCTCTCTCTCTCTCTCCTTTCTCTTAGCCTATCTTAGATTTATTATCGTTCTGGAAAAAGAGGGAGAGATTATTGTTCTGGTTTTGTGCCAAACGTTGTTATTATCGCTGTTTAATAGATACTATTCGTTCTATAACTGAAAACGTTCCCAGAACCTGAGAACAATAAAGAAAAATAAGAAGAATCTCATCTCACGCTGATGAAAATGTTTTTCAGATGTGTCAACATATCAAGCAAAAAACGTGGAGTACTTAAGAAAAATACCTAATATCTGCTACTTATTATGTTATTTGTGTGTGTGTCGTCATCTAAGTTTTATTTAGTAGTTGAAAGAAGGTAAAAATGCCACTATAGTTTATGGAGGCCCTCTTGGAGAAAAAACGGCCCATCATTACGATCCTTAGGTTGATTAATACCGTCAGTGTCAACCACTTGGCGGTAATTTAACGATTCTTTTACTAAGGGAGTACTTCCTGGTGTATGTAGTAGGCACACCTTGATAATTGATTAGCTAAGTCTTACCCTCCTCCCTCCATACCCGCCGTCTCGTTGCTCGGCAGATTTTCTTTAGGAGATCAGGGACTGGAGAACAAATTTTCACAGGGCTATGTTTGCGTCTAAACTAAGAAAGGGAGACTTTATGAGCCGAGAGGGGATCACGTCAAGATAATAATGGGAAACAAGTCTCCTGATGTCTCAGGGCGATGAACGGATCACCTGCCTAACAGAGTTATTACCTATGCTATCCACCCTCAGAGAAACATTACAAATTTTCATCTACTATTTTGAAATTCCAAAGATTTACGAATATCTGTGTGCGCGAATTCTGCGTGTTCTTGTTTTCTTCCACATCTAAAACTGGAAGGTTTTAATAAGGGCTTTCCGGGTACCTGTAGAGTGCGAGTGTTAGTCTGGATGTTCGTCGATTCCAGGTCACGGGTCACATACTGGGGTTGGGGGCAGCGGCTTCTGCACCGCAGACAGACTCAGGTGTCATCTTCGGTTACAAGGGGAGACTATTATTATTAATATCATTATTATTATTATTATTATTATTATTATATATTATTATTATTATTATTATTATTATTATTATTATTATTATTATTATTATTATTATTATTATTATTATTATTATTATTATGTTGTTGTTGTTGTTGTTGTTTTGTTGTTGTTGTAATAGATCATATGTATCAAAATAGGAATATATTTTCTAACCTGCAGAAATTATTTTCTAAGACGCCAGCCCAGATCAGCAGATCGTCATGAGGCGTCGACAATTGTTGGTGAGGTTTCCAGCACCTTTCTAATACTACTGCGAGAGGTATTTTTAAAAAAGGAGCGGAAGGCGAGAGAGAGAGGGGGAGAGAGGGAGAGAGAAAGAGAGAGAGAGAGAGAGAGGGAGAGAGAGAGAGAGAGGGAGAGAGAGAGAGAGAGAGAGAGAGAGAGAGAGAGAGACACACACAGAGAAAATTATATATATATATATATAAATATAGAGAGAGGAAGAAAATCGGAGAAAAAAGAATATGTAAATATATAAAAAGTAAAATAGTAAAATATTTTCGGGTTAATTATTAAAGAAGGCGAGACCCCAACGTGAGGTTCCTGCTGCTGGCTGTGAACGGGCGCCCAGGGCTGAGGTAGTCGACAATCAGGACGGTGCAGGTCCACCGGATGCTGTTTAAAAATCGGTGCTCGCTGCACAGATTCTGCAGCAGCTAATCTCTTCGGATTAAACCGAGAGGCTATTTGTTGTTCCCCTATAACTGCCCGTTGGTGGGACCTTCCAGAACCACGGCACAACTCTGCTGGACTTTAAACTGATGTAGCACTAATTTTTCGGCGGGTAGACCAGCGCGACCGCTTCCCATTTTAAAATAGACCGCTGAACGACTCTTTTATTGGCTGCAGCCGCTATAGCACGTGCTGACGCACTCGGATCGGAATACCTGACTCAGCCGGTCTTCCTGATTATCTTTCTTCTTTTATTCCATCGATCTGACCGGTTCCCCCCCCCCGCGGATATTTCAACCGGCCCCGTCGACGCGTCTCGGCCGAGCCGTTCCCCATCTCCCTGTAAACACGTCTTCGCTAATCAGTACCTGCCTGTCTGAAACGGCCAAACGGCTCACGGACGGGAGCGTAGCCGTGTCAGAAAGACGCCCCTCTCCAATCTCTCTCTCTCTCTCTCTCTCTCTCTCTCTCTCTCCCCATCTCTCTCTCTCTCTCTCTCTCTCTCTCTCTCTCTCCCTCCCATCTCTCTCTCTCTCTCTCTCCTCTCTCTCTCTCTCCTCTCTCTCTCTCTCTCTCTCTCTCCTCCTCCTCCTCGGCCGTATTACCGGCTCATATCAAACGTGGAATGTTTCCAATTCTCGCCGATGACTAAGATTATTAACAAGACGGCGATATCGACGAGCGCCCGCTCGATCCGAGAGCAGCCGCCCGTTGGTGGGGTGAGGGGGGGAGAGCCGTGGAAGTCTTTAGCGGGGGGAGAATCAATAACGAACGCACGTATAAAGGAAAAAGGCGTAGAGGATGTCTAAGCGACGGATGAGGCCACCAAATCAATTCATCTTTAATCAGCACGTCGCTGAAACCGCGGACAAACATTGCAAGGGGCATATTTAATTCCGTGATTGTTGTTTGACCTTTGACACCAGCCAGCCTGCCGTTTCCATTCGTCAATTCTGGATCACCATTCCTCTGTAGCTCACATACGAACACCCGCAAACACACACAATATTTATATACACGTACATACGTACGTACGTATGCACACACACACACACACACACACACACATATATATATATGGAGCAAGTGCACGTGTATGCCATACGTCACCACTTCCCTGATCGCTGGCTAAAGCGAAAACCGTAATCTAATTAAAATTCAGACGGCAGGAAAGAAGGACCCGAAGAAAGACTTCCTCGGCCGGTGTCGAACATTCAAAGACAAAGTTACGGGGGGGAAGAAAGGAAAGAAAGATAAGAGAGAGAGAGAGGAGAGGGGGGGGTCTTCGTAATTAGTTTTTCGAAATGACGTTCTACGTTGGAATCTGCTAATCGAACGGTCGCATCGTGCATCGAACCTTTGGAATAGAGTCGGACCAAAGCCGCCACCCTGCCTCAGGATGTACCGCGACAGCTCCGGATTCGTCGTCTCTTGCTGTCTTCTCTTTTCGGTCGCCTCCCTAGGTAAGTGCTCGACTTTATCCTTCTCCCTTTCGTATCCACCCCCAACGGTTCCTTCCGTTCTAATATCTGCCAAGTAAACCCCCGTCCCGGTTCCGTTTTTCAGATGAGCCGAGAACCTAAAATCTAAGCGAATAAGTGAAATTGGGCTGCAGGACCGGGGTGGTGGGTGGGGGAGACTGCTGTTCGATGTAACCAAGGCTTTACTCACCATCTCTCTGAATTTCTGGCCTTCATGCGTGCGTGATGGATGCGGGTTAACTCTTTCCATCCCAGTATCAGGTGTTTATTCTACCGAAACGTTACCGGTCACGTCACCCGCAGTCTTTAAAGAAATATAAACTGTAGAGTTTTTCTTTTCTGCCCTCCCCAGATTTTACAAGCACCGCTGAAGATATATATATATATATATATATCCTCCCCCCACCCGGGATGGTTGCTACGCGGTACCGACGAGAACCGAAAGGCATGGGAGACGGGTGGTCTTCAGAAGCGGTTTTCCTCAGCACAGATCCCGATGGATGGTGGCGGGAGGTAATGGAATCGAAACACGGGCTTATTGTTCTGTTGTGCGAGGGACGGACGGACTCCTAGACCCGGGACCCCTCCTCCTTTTATAGGGGGTGGGGACTTTGGCGCTCGGATAGTAGTCTGTGTATTGACGACTGTGAACTTAAATCGAAATTCTCCGAATAAAGAGAGAATAAACGACACGGCAGAGCTGGTATCAGCCCCGCTCCGGTTATCTGACGTCTGTCTCCCGTTACTTCCCCAGCTGCCAGAACGTGCGTCAGTGACACAACACAGAGACTTATCCATCTTCCCCACCTGTATCCACAATAAATATCGACGTTTCTTCGCCTTCCGAGATGAATTCCGAATGAAAGACACGAACGAGATTGACAACGTTTCGAAATATATATTTTGCGTAAAACAATATAAAAAAAAATCGGATTCGAATTTTTGGTTAATTTACCTAATATTTTTGAATAATTCTAACTTATTTATTGCTTGTGTATGTATATAGAGGATCTGATCGCTAGTAGATATGTCTTCTTACTTTGTAACATTTACTTTCCTCTGCTAACTTTCTAAAAATTCTGCATACAATTAAAATGTATTTGCTGTAATATAAATAAAATTAACAGGCCAAATTAATGTTCAGACAGGTAAACTATAGGAATAAAACCCAGGTAATGGTTAGGGAATTCCTTATTTTATCTTTTAATTCATTAGTTTATCTATACATGGAAGAGAATTGTATCCAAATGTTTAGTTTATTAAACACTATATTTTGTTATCTATGTTTAATACATTTAGAAACAATGAAAGGAAGGAGTGAGTCTCTGTATGTAATTCTTGATATATAAAGTTGTGCTCTAACTCTAATCTGGCGAATATTCAGAGTAGTAAATCAGAAGTTTAAACTACACGAATTACTAATGATAGATATCATTTGTCTTTTAGGTAGAAATAATGTGATAAAACAATGGACGATAATTAGCATTGTTTTTTTTTTTAAAAAAAAGAAAAGAAAATAGATACAGAAAACAACAAAGCAGTTGGTTAATTATCGGCTTGCAAAGTTTCGGGATATCCGTTGTAAAATATTTCAAGTCAGCAATACCAAAAAAAAAAGAAGCTACAAACAATAGTTAACTCTTTATATACGGCGTAGGCTTTTTTAAATATCTTACTTCTATTTCCTACGATGCATTTGTATACCAGCCTAGCAGCACCAGTTAGTATTTGTCTTAAACTGGCTGCTTATTTAGGCAACACAGTCGTAATGCAAGAGAGTGGAGTTCGAGCGATAAGGATTTTTATTTACAAAGAGTTAAATCAACCAATAAGGTACTATCCGTCAGAGCCCTTACTGTTCAACTGTGCTGAGTAATACCGATTTGACCGGGGTTGGGGCCGAAATGAAGCGGTTTTCAAAAAAAAAATGAGAGTCGGAAGCAACGCTACACACGGTTTATTGGGTTAACGTCATCCTCGACAGATTCCCTCGCTTTGGTCAATTGGAAGAATCGGTCAGATGTTTAGGGAAAGGAAGTCTGTCTTGCTTTTCTTTTCTGGTGAATTAAAGTGAAACAAATATTTACAGAATTACGAAAAAAATAAATATATATATACTTTGACGAGAGGAATCTAGGACTAATGGTTTAGGTAGGGTACATTTTATTGGAATTACTACGACTGACCAAAAACGTGAAGCGATCGAGTAACAAAGGGTATTCTGTAAAAACTCGTAAATTGCACAGGACAAAAGAAAAAGAATGGTTAGGAAATCAAGTCTGTTTCTGTACGTATCTTTCACGAAATATTTTTAAAAAGTAAACAATAAAAAAGGAAATTGAATTAAGCCTGTTCACATTGTTCCAAGTTAAGGGTCTGGGGTTTGGGGCTTGTGAACTAACCACTTACAGCGGTGTGCAAAAGTATTGGATAAAAATGGTTTTTCCTGTAAATTAGCTCGCATTTTGTCGAAAGCAGTTGTTATCAAATCTTGTTCATTAAAGTATTTCTATATTACTGTTGTGCCTCTATTCCAATAACATCAAGCATATTGTTTCATTGTAAGAAAAGTTATAAAATTTAGAAAATCATTTGCATCAAATCAACGTGAGCAAAAGTGTTGCATGAAATCTAGACAGCTGTCTAATCAATTCCAATTATGCAGAAAGTGATCAGATCTATCAGTAATGAGCAGAATATCCGAAATTTTTGATAACTTGTTCACTACCAAACGCTGACAATTGTCACTACTGAACTCCGACCAGGCTTCCTCGATTTTCCGTTTCAAATCGGTTTTATTTTTCGGTTTTTTGGCACTAGCGCTGAGTTTAATCGAGTGCCAAATGTTCTCGATGGGATTGAGATCCGGGCTTTGAGCCGGCCTGTCGAGGAGGGGGATTCGCAACTCTGCCATCAAGGCCTTGACACTCCTAGCTGTGTGGATGGGGGCGTTGTTCTGCTGATAGATGGCCGTCAGGGGCATGTGGTCACACACATACTGTTCGACAATGTCCGAGACGATCCTTAGCATAGTCATGAGCATTCATTCCACCCTCCACGTGATGCAACGGACCGACACCGGACGATTGAAAACAGCCCAAACCATGGCCGAATCTCCCCCTGTCTGCAGAGTCGGTCGAGTGCAACTAGGATGGTATTTCTCGGACACCGATCGCAGATCGTACACCCGACCCGCCGAGTGGACCCTCACGAATTTGCTTTCGTCGGAAAACAACACTCGGACCACTGGGCCACGGTCCAGTGGAGATGGTCTCGAGCTCACTGCAGTCGCTTTCGACGATTGTCCAGACTGATGAACGGCTTCTTCTGTGCCGATCGCCCGAACAGTCCCATGTGGATCAAACGCCGTCTAATGGCGCACGAGGCCAACTGGATCCCATGGTGCCTTGACAAGGCGGTATGGATGTCGGTGGAAGTGCGGAATCGGTCCGAGTTCGACATGCGGGCGATCAGACGATCCTGTCGAGCCGTCGTTTTCCGCGGTCTGCCGGCTCTGCGTTTCGAAACTAGGCTCCCATCGGCTTTCCAACGTTTCAGGATGCGAGATGTCGTCGACTGATTGCAACAGATACGATTCGCAACGAACCACTCAGTTTCACCATCTTCTTTCATGCGAACGATTGTGGCCCGCTGTTCGGGGGTCAGATATCGGGCTCTCGGCATCACTATATCGAACAAAAATGAACCAGAATAGTAGAGAATGACAGTTTTTCATATTTATATTCTACTCTCCTAAACTATTATAGCACAAAATATACATTCTAATTTTTTGTAGTTTATGCAACACTTTTGCACTCGCCGATTTCATGCAAATTATTTTATTAATATTTAAATTTTGACTGTGCAATTACAAAATGGATCTTAGTGTTATAAGTCGTTTAAAGACACCGATACCTTTCAATTAAAACAGAAAACAACACACAATAGCTACTAATTTCTACAAAATGAGAACCCATTTTCTAAGTCTGGTCATTTTTATGCAACACTTTTGCACACCGCTGTAGCTACTTCGCCCGTGGAAACGTAAATAAGAGACTGGCAAGAACCATTCGATTGGAAATACAGTAGACAGGGGGGGGGCACATGGCGCCCCGTGTTTGTTCCGAGGTGGGCAAGATACATTCTTCAAGATTATATAGGTTAAAATAAATACATTTTTGAATAGAACAACGAATCATTACGTAAAGACAACAAAATTTCCTTTAGGTTTATTAGTAATATTCTTTATTATTATTATATTATTATTATTATTATTCCGCAGCCGTGGCCCAAAAGTGCTGTATTATTTTAGTAATATAGGATTGAGGAATAAACTTAAACTAAAATTATATAATTTTAAAAAATAATTTAGCCAAAGAAGCCACAGAGCGACATCACACACACTGGTCAGGCGTGGGCGGGGAATGTTCGGAAATTATGTGTTTGTATATTAGATTTTAAATCGCCACATTTCCCCCCCCCCATTTTGATCATTTTTTGCTTACGCCCGCCGAGACCCGCCAGGTGGCGAGCTCCGCGATCCGTTGACGTAGCGCTATTCCGGCAGATTTGGTAGGGTTAATTAGGCTTAATCAGTAAAATTCTTTAAAAAAAAAAAAAAAAGGAAAGAAATTCTAAGGTGCTGGCAAATTTTTTTGGCCATGGCTGTAGAATCAATAATATGCGATGGAAATGTTTGTGTAGATGTTAGCCGTGATTAGACTGAATGGCAGAACCGTAAGTCGGAATCGTTAGTTCAAGATGAAATAGTTGGTCGGGTATCTTCTGGTCAAAAACCGGGAGAATTTAATCTTTAGTTTGTTTTTAATGACCGCTGTCAATAAACGAGAAAAGAAGATAAAAAAAAAAACGATCTTTGCAGCGTATAAAATATGGAAGATGATAGAGGATATTGTGTGCAACCACGTAGAGACGATCTTCCGGTCGTTAGCGATAGGACAGAGGAGATCTTCCGAGTTGTGAGTGGCTGGCCCCGCTGTAAGACGGGCGCAGGGCTGTCCACACCTAAATACGTTTCTCCGTGCTGCATCAGAAAACGGTCGACTACAACTATGTCAATACATCAAACAAACAAGGGTAGTGCTCTAAATTCTTTCAAAGAATTAATTCCTTTTCAAAGTTAGAGTTTTAAGAGCCTAAAGATACATAACAGTCGCATTAAAATTGGATAATTTTAGCGGACGCTATGTTTTTGTAGTAACGCACAGAGGAAACTGTTATTTACCAGAAGCAATTGGATGCCGTGGTGACCCGGTGGCCCAAGTTCGAATCCCGACTGGGACAAACCCGGTTTTTCGTCGTACCCCTACCTGGTAGGGTTTTTTTTCTCTCGCTCTTCTTCACCATCCGACTGCGTAAGTTTACTCCGGTATTTCCCACATATCTAAAAAAAAAAAAAAAACAGAAATTCTTAGTGGGATTTCCGGGTACTTGTAGTGGCGGTTTTGTGGGTACCTCTTGACTGGCTCGCACCTCTACCACCGCTTTAGATCTCCCCAAACCGTAGCTCAGTTACCAAACCCGATACTCTACCGTACCTTGAGCCCATTGCTGTCAGATTTTCCTCGAAGCCAGCGTAGCAAGCGAAGGACAATGTAATGGAAAAATCTGTAGGTCTTTGTTCGTAAAATATAATATATCCCGAGGTTTCTTTTTGTTTTTATATCCTCTTTTAAACGCTTGCATAAGAATCTATTTCCGTTTTACTGTATCGTGTAGAAATTTGGTATGATAATCACTTATGAGACGTTAGAACTACACCCGTCTTGTCTCTCTCTCTCTCTCTCGTTGCTATTTCTGGTAGATTTCCCTTTTGAAACTGTTTTTATTTCGCTCTCACCAAAAATTTATTTTCCAACCGGGATCAACTGACGACATGTAAAATTGTATGCTTTCTCCGTGTAATACAGTACTTTACAACAGGAAGAAAGAGAGCAGGTCTCTTTTGAACAGCGATAACGATGCGGCCATAACGGGCAGACATTTCTCACCTGTGGATACGACGTCACTGTTTCCGCAGGGGCCCGATAGACGGCGGCGCGTTCGCTGGCCAGCCGAACACCGCGCAGACACTAAAATTTACTGCAGTATTCCAAACCAATACTGCTTCACCCCTGACAACACTCCTCTCCTAAAGTTATCAATCTATCCGGTCCCGAGAATTACGTGGGCTCAACCGCTGTTATTTATTACGTGTGAAGATTCCGATAAATCCCAATAAAAGTCACGTGGCAAAAAGCCGAACTTCGGTAATTGTCTTCCTTTCGTCTCGACTCATCCACACCTTCTTACTTTGGTCTTCATTTATCCCTTCATCAAAAACAAACAAAACCGATCTAATCCTTACGACAGATACTTCATTTCTGTATTTAATTATTCAATGAATCTTAATTCGATTTATGATTCCCACAACCTAACTATATTTCCTTTTGTTTTTTTTACCTACTTAATAGGTGATTGATCGTAATTTTGATGTCGAATTTCTCTTTTAAATAGCATCAGAAGTTAACTAATTTTGACAACATTCGTTAATGTCGTGCTTTATTAATTTCTAACAACACTAATGTCCTTTTGGATTCTCTCCTTTTCCGTAAAAACTGTCAATCTGTCAGGATTAAAGCTGTTACCTTTGAGTTTTAATATTTTAACGGCAGCAATTCCACTTTTTTTGTTTTTTTCTTTCTTTACACTGAATTACAATTGACAGCATCGGTGTGAGTTTCGCTTCTTGAACTCACAATTACCGATGTTATTTTTACCCCGTAATACCGATTATTTTTCGTATCACCGAATGGTAAACCATTTCGTTCTTTTCTCCCCCCCCCGCAATTACCCCTGGTTCGGATGCTCCGTACGGAAAATGAAAGTAGGACATTTAGCGATTTGTTGGACGGTCGGATAGTATAGTTTATATTCGCGCGATCCTGGCTTTGTTTTTGCTGTACCGGATAACTGGGTATTGAATGCTTTACCGTGATCTTGCGTGCCGGCTTTTGTCCGTAAGCGATGGACGGATGCTTTTCCTCGCCCTCGCTTCTCGCGTTGTCGCTCTCCTTGGTTTAGAAAGCTCAAAAAAACAACAAAATTGAACTCGTTGCACGACAAAAGGTGGCGCTGGTGCAACGTTCAGCTCCGGCTTCTCCCAGCTGAACAAAAGAACCCGAGCGATAGAAAAGGAACAGAGGCGCCGACAAGCTGGCGCTCAACGGTAATAATGATAACGGGAAGGGAGAGGGGACTAAGAAGAGAGAAACAGAGAGAGAGAGAGAGAGAGAGAGAGAGAGAGAGAGAGAGAGAGAGAGAGAGAGAGATGGCGTCACTATATCCGAAAGATTACGTCAGTAGAGAGAGAGAGAGAGAGAGAGGAGAGAGAGAGAGAGAGAGAGAGAGAGATGTGGGGGATCAAAAATTTATCCAGAAATTAATCAGTGAGCCGGAGAAGAAGAAAATAACACAAAAAAGCCATTAAAGGTTCAATGAGGAAGAAGAAAAAGTGTGCACGTTGAAAGAAACGGATTTTTTTGGTCCTGCTGATTATAGGATCTGGAATGTTTTTTTTTTTTTCCTTTTCCGTATTCGCCACATATGTTTGGCACCATCCGCCAGACCTGGGGTGGGGTCTTATTATCGCCACGTTGAAGCAAGAATTCCAATGACAAACGGCTGACAAGGAGTTTGATAGTTCTGCCTGTTTACTTGGTAATGTTTCTTTTACCGGATGGACTCTCCGAAATAGATGCTGGGTACACTAAAAAGACAGGAGAGAGCGGTGTCAACAAGAACATTATTCTTTAGAAATGTCGTTAAAACCAGCAATGCATCTTGGGTCCTCGAATGGCCGACGTCTAGCGAAAAATATTTGTTCTTTGATGGTAAGTAGATGATCCTTAA
This sequence comes from Nautilus pompilius, assembly GCA_018389105.1. Lineage (NCBI taxonomy): Eukaryota > Metazoa > Mollusca > Cephalopoda > Nautilida > Nautilidae > Nautilus > Nautilus pompilius. Next base: position 124,770 of record JACATO010001447.1, read on the forward strand.
AGGGGTGATTGTATGCATACTAATAATGGGTAGAAACTGGATAAAGGGTCAGTTACAGATGTTCTGTAGAGGGTCCGCCAATACCAACCTTTGTTGTTTTATACATAACTTTGTTCATTTAGACCTTTGATAACAATTAGTTAAATTATCTTCATTGTATGCGCGATCGAGATATGTAAGATAAACGGAAGATGCATAACTAATTCTTTTATTGAGCATTTGCGGTCAGCGTTGTTTGTGAACTTTCCAAAATGTCCCCACCCCATTTCTTTTTTTTTCAAAATTAAATTAACTGACAAAAACTGTTGTAAAGTCATTTTCAAGCTCGTTCTATCATCTGACAGGCTAGAAACGATGATATGAATTTATAGAGAACATCAGCAGGTGCTCACAGGGCAGGGAACGTTCTCTCACGCCACGTCACGGTGGGAAGCGGAAAGTTCGGTTAGATAAAGTTTATCTTCAGGCCCTTTAAATCCGAAGCGCTATGGTTCGTCATGAGCCGGGGTGTTCGAGGCAGTCCAGCCTTGCTAGCAGGAAGTAACGACCCCCCTTTTTTTTCAAGAGTAGCTGCTCGAGACGACGGTAAACGGAATGGTGGAAATATTGGAGGAAAGTCGCTCGTTTGTTATCTCTTTAGTCAGGGGCGACCCCGGAGTCGGCGTCGGTTCGTTCTCGCAAAGACGGCGAACATCGCTAAACCGAGTGTGGGAGACATTTAGAACGTCAGGGGTACGGAAATCTGTGCAAAGATCGCACATTCCGGAGTCATCAGATCCATTCCATTTCAGAGCAGACACGAAAATCCAACAATAAGCGACGCGAGCTGTTCCGCCCTTTCCCGTATATCTACCTATGCACAGTGTTTAATGGAATACAGTATAAAAAAGAAATTGATCAGCCATCCAACAAACGACATCTACATAGGCTTTATCCTGATTGAAGGAAATTCTTTATGTTAGTGCGTGGTCGGCCATCTCAAGTAGCGCGTAAAGCCTCTATCAACCTTGTCTGGCACTGAATTACCGAAATCTTGAATCGCGATCTCATTCAGACCTTCCTTTCTCCCAATATCCGCCTCATAAATTCCTTTTAATTCTATCATATTGGACTAAAGAGGTCGGTTTGCTCTCGTGTGGACCGTATTCTCACAGGTGCGAGAAGTGAAGATGGTTGCATTAATTCTTCATCCAGGTTGGCACAAGAGAAAGGTGACAATTGTCGCATCATCTTAAAAAAAATATTAACAAGAAATTTTAGGACGTCTTTTTGGTACAACACCGGTGTATCTTTAAAATAAGAATGTACCCAGTGGACTTCAGACATTCTGCCAGAAATACATATTTTGTTTTTCCACCATAACAGATTGCAGCCCATACCATGACGCTGCGCCGCTTCCACATTTGACCGGCTGGAGATGTTTTGGGTTTAAAGTCTTTATCAAAATTTTCCCAAACACCAACCATGAGTGGACCCCAAGACATGAATTACTAGAACCTAAACTCATCGGAGAAAAGTACACGCCGCCAGTACTGCAGAATATTGCCAGACAATATTTTTGGCTAGATGTTTTGACGAGTCTTATTCCCTATTCTTCAGGGGGTTTTTCATGTAGTCAAATCATCGGAGATGGCGTTGGAGCTTTTTCTTTGCGTTGAAAGTGCGAAGTTAGCAAGCGAATCCAATCTCTACTGCACGTGAGAACTTAAAACGTAAGCACGCTGTTCTTGCCGAGTTGTTCCCCTTTGAAGGCATTTCAGGTCTCTTTTCAGCATCAATAATCGCTTCTATTGTCGCTTTCTGTACCGTCGGACACAGCAGATTCACCAGAAATACCGATACCCGTGGCCGACTCTGAACACCTTATAACGCGACCCAGGGTGAATGGAGAAATATTGCTGAATCCGCTTCGATACGGAAAATGTACATCCTTATTATCTTCCCATTGGATATTCACTGTCTACATAATCGCATGTGAAATAAGCAAATTTCGGTCAAATTTATTCCGTTACTAAGTGACTAAATAAATTAAGTAGAGCACATTTAAATACCATGTAAAAATGATGTTCGAGAATTTTTTCAAGCAATCCTAAATAATGATATTCAAAATTGTCCGAGCCCAATTTATGATTCACTATTTTTCATCTAAAAATTGTTTTAAATTGAAATTATCAAAATATTTAAATCCATAAAGCAACATTGAGCCATCTAGAATGGTTTCAGTTATCCAGAAAAATAAAAACAATATTACTATTTTGTATTTTTAAACGCATTATCGTCAAGATCATGTTGTATTTTATTTAATCTCTATCGTAAATAAAGTTGTACATTTTAAGTTGGCCCCGAGTGAGGATGACGGAAAATGTCAAATGACATTAGAAGTAAATGTTTCTGTTCTCAACACTTTGTCGTAGTATCCAAAAGATGGATCCACGTATCTGATACCAAAAGGTGTAAAATGTTCAAAGCTTTTTTTAAAAAAATATACTTATTTTTAATACGGTTGATCGTAAATCTATTACAAGTTGTTCAACAACCCTTAAGATTTTCTTAAAATTAAAAATCTATTAAAGTATCATCTTGTTCTTAAGATTTTTCTTTGACCAAACATTTTGCGTTTCACGAGTGCATTGCAAATACGAGAGAAGCCAGGTTTCTATATGGGTGGAACTGGAGAATGGCTGTCTTCCGGTGGCTTCTGTTTAACAGGCCAGCTGTGGGCACAACTCGCTTTTCCCTATAAAACAAAACGAGACGGGCTGCCGCGAATGTTTCAGCTGCTACCACTTTGGATAAAAAAATACCGTTGGAAAGAAATTCACTCCAGCGGCGAGGATTTCGGAGGTGGGTGGGGGAGGGGTTAAAAGAAAACGAAATTAGGAGAAAAATACGGTTTAATTATTCGCCGTAAAGCTTTTCCTTCAAAGTTTCTAGGATTTGTTATACTGTGTAGAAAGGTAAAACCTGTGGAAATCTGCAGCAGACATAATTGCAAATTTCTTGCAGCAGAAAACCGATGTACATAGCAGCATCATTTCTACATTGACAGGTAATTTCGTATTCTCTATAGAGAAGACCAATTAGTCGACGTGTTGCGCATGCAGCTCACTGCCTTCGTGTAGGGAACACGTACCTTGCCGCTTCTACCGTTGTGCTAATTTCTCTGTGGCCAGAATAATTCCCGACAGATGAATGACGCACGGATATCGTGCTCTCACATCCATCGTTACAGGCCCGCCGACGCCGTTGCTATGATCGTGCCAGTTCCATATTTGGGATCCCTATTTGTTGATCCAGCTCACTCCGCGTGAACAGGCAGAAAAGCAATCTGATGGGAAACCTTAGAGTTTCGTTGTAAGGACGCTTGAGATCAACGGGTTGGGGGGTGGATATTTTTAATTTCCCCTTAATTTCTCTAGAATCTTGTAATCTTTTATAAGAAGAAAATCAGTTTAATAACCATGGACCTACCTGAAGGATAACAGGCCTTATTTTTATTCTTACGCAATGAATCAACTGTTTATTTCTCTGGGACATGAAATATGGGCTGACTCAACCATCCAGCGCATTTAATGTACTAGAATACGTAATCCAGGCTCAGGAATCATATAGTGCTTATAGCGTTAGCCGTTAACATACGGGTATTTTCGTAAAGTTCACGGCCTTGCTTGTTTGTCTATGGCAGGTCGATTACCTGTTCTGAGTCACAATCTGGCATAGACAAGAGGGTTCTACACGGAAATCGGGGAGGGCACCTTGAAGATTTTATAAACGCGAGAGATGACACGAGCAAGTCGCTTCGGGTCAGAGTCACGACGACATTCCTGCAGCTGAAGCCCCGCTTGTATTCAAATCTACAAAATGGCACTGAGCGCACGCAGTTAAGCTGGGGTTTTAGATCCTTAGGCACTCTCTGGCTTGGGTTGTCCATGTAGTCTCCGTGGACTGCGTTTGGCACCTGCCATCCTTCCATCGCCTTACTCAAAACCCCCTATCGGCTGGTCAGCACTCTTGGTCAGGAAGGCCAAATGCTTCTCAGGGTTCGCCATATTCGTTCGCCTCCCTGCTGTCGTCTTGTCAGCATCCCTTCTCGTAGTTGTCGAAGTATTGCCTTACAACCAGGCATTTAGATTATCAGTCAATTTTGACAGAAATTGTTTTGTTTTATTGATTGACATTTTCTTTTATCGATTGGCACAACTTCTCAGTTTTCGGCTAGTGTGACAGTCTACTCTAGACAGAACCTGTGGCTCTGGACCGTTTATAAGTCTTCTGTTTTCCACAGTCGTTTCTCTCCTTCAAGTTCGGCCGCATGCACAGAGAATGACTTTCTCTCTGTAATAGTTAAAAAATGTTTGAAAGCTCATGCAATGCATCATACATTAATCCATACTTACCAAGAGCCCGAGGTAACGAATTCTTTCCAAAAAACTCAAGAAACATTGACTGATTCCTTTTGTCTCTTTGCGGATTCCAGTTTTACTGTGAAGCCCACAATGAACACTCATCATTCCAGACTGCTGATACAGTGCGACACGAAATCGTTGCCTAGTAGACCCCAAAAAATAAGCCTAAGCCCAGTTTCTCTCAGAAGCTCACTAATTTCTTAGGAGCGTTCTCTCACTTTTCTCTTCCATCGAGGAAGATAACCGCCGCGAAGCCTGTACGTTTAGTTTGTCGAAGAGCTGCCGTAAATCATTTACAGCAGTTACTTTACCGATCGCTTCGGCGACCCCTAATTCCACCCTGTGATTCAAATAGCGCCACACACTATGACACCTAGGTACTTATCGACACGGTAACTAGCTGCACCAGATATCCTCCTCATCGGAATGCTGGCAACCATGTCACAATATTTCTTCTCAGAGAGACGTCTTTAAACCCATAACGCCTGAAGCTTTTCAGCGTGGTTTCCCCATCAGCCTCCGCCCTGTCATCCTTTATTTCAATCAAGTAAAGAAACATAAAAAGAGAATCTTCTTCCTTTGAGATCTGACAGTCAGGCTAGATAATAACTGTTACTTGAATGCTCACATCAAAAAGGGGAAGTTTTTTGGTACTGTACTTAATCTGAGCCTGGATCCCCCCCGACAAATTTCGGACGAGATATGGTTCATCGTGTCCCTATCGTAAACGAAAATTGAATCCAAGACTCACCACTAAGATCCTGTAGCTGGATTTGATTAGGATATTCGGAGTGTTTGTGACGGGGGTCTCTCAATTTCGTCTTTTGTCTGACTTTAACTGTCGGTTCAGTCTCTGAATTTGCAATTTTCTCACTCGCATATTCCATTGTTTCTCGTTCTGCCTTCTATATAATCGTCACAGCTCGATTACGTGTTGACGAGTAATTTCGTTTACCTAGTTTCTTCAGTACTGATGCTAATTTGGACCCTGACCCGGAATAGCTCACAGAACAATCAGCTTATTCTTTGCTATGGAAACGTCTTTTTTGTTGCGCATGCATCATTCTTCTCTTGACCAACAACCAGCATATTTCTGCTCCCCCCCCGCATAGCGTTTTGTCTTTGTTGTTTTTTTCTCACAGGTTTCTTGGCTTGGTGCCTCCACCTCAAGCAATCGACCTCTTACTCTTGATAACGATACCTGGACACCACCAGCTGCCGTTAATTTCTGGTTAAGCACGTCATTAGTTTTTCTGGAATCCCGTTCGCTCATTTGTATTAATTTTGCATCATCTCCGAAGTGATGCTTTCCCCGCTTTCTTCCGCATTCGCCTTCTTTCCTTGATGGGAACATCGAGCCTGTGGTTTGTTTCTTCTCAGTAACCATAATGACCATTTCCGCGCTAAATATGACTTGGTTGTGTGAGAGAGATGCGGGGCTTGTTTCAGCTGATTGTTTTAATTTTTCACAATATTATATTCTAGCGACAAGTTATTGGTTCAGGGTGGAATTCTGCTAAATTTGGCTAAAACCCTAACCTACTATCAGCTGCTGTCCAATGACAGATCTAACGTCTAATGTGTAGGAAACAGATGAAAAAAAAAAAAAAAAATTGCCAGCACACGATATCGCATGACAACATCACCTGGTCAAAGTGTGGAAATGGTACATAAGCGGCTCAGGAATCGTATAGATAACCGAGCGAGTCAGGTATCTTCCACGAGCCTCTCCTCGGCCACCAAGGACCGATGTGAACTGGGTAGTCACGGGCCGAGTCTCACGCACAGTATTAAGAGAGATCCTTTTACTTTGAAGTTTTCGAAATTTTCAGCAAAATATCCCCAAGTCTGTAAGTTGCACGATTCCATCACAATTTTCCACAAGAACCCTAACCGTCCGCCAGAGGAAAAAATGATGCTTTCGATGCAGCGGAGGAGAAAACCCGGTGAAATAGTTGCGTGTACTACGTCACGTGGGGGGGGGGTGTTTGGAGAAAGCAACAACAACAACAACAAATCCCCAATATGTCGCCGCGACACAGGCACGAAGAAGGCTGCTTAGCTTTTAGCGAAATCTTTTACGAAAAGAACTCGTCCATCCGTCGTTCAAGGTCTTCGCGTGTTTTCGGCAGAACGTATGACGTCAATACAGAGAGCAGAGAGATGATGTCAATACACGGAGAGATATGACGTCAGTACAGAGAGAGATGGCGTCAGTACAGAGAGATGATTTACACGGAGAGATATGACGTCAGTACAGAGAGAGAACGTCAGTACAGAGAGAGATGTAGTACAGAGAGAGATGACGCGTACGAGAAGATGGCGTCAGTACAGAGATGTCATTACACGGAGAGATATGACGTCAGTACAGAGAGAGATGGCGTCAGTACAGAGAGATGATGTCATTACACGGAGAGATATGACGTCAGTACAGAGAGAGATGGCGTCAGTACAGAGAGATGATGTCATAGAGAGATATGACGTCAGTACAGAGAGAGATGGCGTCAGTACAGAGAGAGATGGCGTCAGTACAGAGAGAGATGATGTCATTACACGGAGAGATATGACGTCAGAGAGAGAGAGAGAGAGAGAGAGTAGTAATTAAAAAAAAAACACCTGTACTGTATATGGTAATTAATCGGAATTCTTGTAAAAAACCTTGTCGTTACTGCTCGGGTAATGATGATAATAAACAATCTCTTGCATCTCCATCATCGCTTCTCAAATAAAACAAATGCAAAATTAAAGCTGATGTGGCGGTTTTGGCGAAATAATGTGATAACGTCGAGAACGCATTTCATTTTATCGAAAAAATAATTAATTGCTCAAGAGGACCACAAAATAAGGCCAGCTGTTTTCCTTGCAATTCCTACGAAAACTTTACAAAAGCCTTTTCCCGGAGAGAGAAAATTTCCACCAGAATAAGCTGATTGCTAAGACATTAAGCTGGTTATTGTCAACGGCTATTTTTTAGTGCGCCCGAAAGGCGAGAGATAACTAACGAGGAAGCTGCCGTGGTGTGACAACAGAGGATAAGGCCGACATCCGCCTGACGGCCAGCCAGTCAGCTCGGCACAGGTACGGAAGAACGTCACACATCTTCCTCGCCGCGGTCCTAAGTGGTGACAAGCCGCGCGTGTTACCGATAACGCGTTCTGTTTGTCTGCTACATTTGCTTATGAAACAGTAACATTCCTCCCCCCTTCCTGTCTGTTATCGATGAATGATGGAATTCCTGGCGAGTTTTCTTAATTTTAGATATTTGGTGGGGGGGCATATTAAAGGACACAAATTTACACTGGTGGCAATAAATAAACTAGATAATAGGCCACGATACCATCAGCAAAGGTTAAATAAGTCAAATAAACCAAGCTTCTCATTTACATATTTTTTTAGTAAACTTTTAGGGTTGAAGAAAAAAAAATTTTTTTTCTATTGTTTTACGGTTAGAAATATATAATTTATATTTTAAAAAAATTGAATATGAATTTAGTTTCTGGGTAAAGGTATAAATATCTAAAAAAAAAACCTAAAAAACTAAAAATATTACAGTTATCTCCCCTGCGCTGTACTTCAGCTGCAACTCAGCGTGGCTAGAACTAACGTTAATCTACTGTCTAACCACCTAGCTTCGTAGGTGTGACAACTGGATGCGGAGGCAGAATCCAATTGTATTTCCGTCTTGTTTGCTGCTTTTGGCACGGGGAGATTAGGATCTACTGTAGTCGTCCATCATAATTTTAAATTTTATTTCGAATAATGAATTATTCGGTGCACAGAAACACAGAATTATTATAAAGTGTTTTCTCATTCGGCAGAGTCTTGGTCGACTGACTGGAATCATTATTCCTCCGACTAATTTTAAACTCCTGTACTGTCGTTTGAAACCATATGGATTGATAAGCATTCAGTTCCTACTGCCTCTTATTTGCTCTTTAAATGACACCAAGTATTTCTGCTAAATTGGTCATACGATACATTTACTATAATTTGCTTTCCACCGATCTCTTTAGAAGGACTAAAACAAGTCATTGTCGAGAGGGGAACCAGTTTTATTCAACGACAGTGGTCTCAGATTATTCCTTGTCCTTATTTACTTGCTTTCCTTACGCGAAAATCATGTATCTACTAAAGAATTAACTTGGAAAAATACGGTGGGGGGTCCTCGCCTGATCAGGGTGAGAGGTCAGGACTGACGTATTTCATGCCCCAGTTTGGTCTAACTAAGCTTGACAGATTTACGGTGTATATTCGAGTATTTTCGGCATTTTAAATTACTAATTAAAAGTAGCCTATTTTTAGTGCGGAAGGATTCCCTGTTTGTTTTATGTTTTCATAAGGCTTGAGGGAAAACAGCTAAAAGAAAATCGAAACTACTTTTTGTTTTTAAAATATCTTTGCACTCGCACCTTCAGTTTATTTATTACATTCGTGGGCTGATCTGTATGACGTAGCATATATATGTATGGTATGCTTGGATTTGTTTGACTCGGCAGATTTATATGTTAAATTTGCATAAGTTAGTAGAGTCGTATCTAATCGATATGCTGTATATTTACACGACTATTAGATCTTTTGCTACTTGCCGATTGGCTGTCCGTAAAACGCGGCATGACGTATTCTGGCACGTGGAATCTTGGCAGTCGTATTTCAGGGGTAAGCGTAAAAAAACAGAAATCCGAAACAACCGAAACGAGTTTAAAAGATATTTTCAAAACAAGACAAATAAGTGAAATGTTTTTATTAGTCATGATGTCATATATTTAACTCTCTGCACAATACCCGACTCTACCCTTACGATTTGTGGCCCTGATACACGGTACCTTCGTTATTAATACAATATTTTTGTAGCGAAGAATCCGTGTAATGCCCGACCCCACGTATTTTGTATCACGAGTGCGGACTAAACACACAGCAAGTTCAGCTCAAACACTAACTAGAGATTCCGGACCGGAGTGGTGGCATAAGTCAGATAAAAGCTGGTGCGGTATATGAAGGGTTAAAAAAAAACTAATCCGGCGAAAGAGAAACCAACTTAAATTTAAAATAATTGTCACGCGGTTTTGGGGCTGTACATCTTTGAGAAATTAACCGGCAAGACTTCAAGAAACGGGACCTGTTTTAATATATTTCAGCCGTTCTTTTGAACTAATTCGGTTTTGTGGTTACCTCGTCTATCCGACATGCACCATATCCGGTAACTGGCTTCGCACGACTCTCCTCCGGGACGCCATCTTCCTTATTTAGCAACGGATAGAATGTCCCCACCCTACGATCAGCCGATAGCCGGCTTCTACGGAAACACACACACACACACACACACACACCACACACACAACACACACACACACACACACACACACACACACCACACACAACGCACGCACACACACACACCACGCACGCACACACACACACGTGCTCTGTTGTTGTTTTTCGTCCAAAACAAATCGAATGCTGTTTTTATTTGGCTGCGGTTGCAATAATAACCCTACACTGTGGTTGGTTGATTACAGGGGCCAGCCATAAGAACTCCGACAGAGACACACCTCCCGTGTGATCAGCACGGCTGTACGAGACAACCTAACGACTGGTCCGTAGTTCCGAAAGCCGGCGCCCTTACAACAGACCCGGAACAGCTAGCTAAAGTAACCCCTCAATCAGCGAACACCAAAACCTTAAAATTACACCCAAAACCCCCCGTATTACGCGCACTAACGCTCCCTTTATCCTTCTCTGGTTCTGTTTTCTTTTTGGTATTTCAGCGGGTTCATTATCTCTTTTATTTACTTATTTTTTTTTTAAAATTTAGCTGAAAATTAAGGCTGAATGATCTAGACTTTAAAAAGAACACCAGCAGCAGCAGCGCGAGGAAAGTCTCGGTAATGCCCGTAACTAAGGCGAATAAAAGGAACGCCCCCTAGCCAGGCGTCGATTCAGTCCGAAGAGTACAAGTGACGAACTCACAGAAATCCGATGATTGAAACTCCGACACAAAGATAATTGAATGCCACGTTTTACCTTTGAATTCCATGTCATTAAATAAATGTCCTTTTACGCACTTTGAAGAATCCGTATCAAGTTCGAGGCGGTTTATATAATCGCAGCTGCTTGTTTACCTAATTTTGCTTGTCTTTTTCATCAAGGACATTCTGACTTAAAATTTCTCGGGTCACAGACTGCGAATCGGTTATTACAGGTTACAGATGAATTGGATTAAATAGTTATCGCCCCTTCTGTCACGTGCTGCAGTCCCGTCACCGCGCCCCCCCCCACCGAGGTTCGGACAAAGGACATTCTTCGAGAAGGAAAACGAAAGCAGCGCGCTTCCAGTTTACGGAGGCAAAAACGGCGCCAGAATGTTCTCGGCACTCTTACCAAGCCCGCGCGGTTACCACGGCGACCGTGCGGTAGAAGACTGGGCAGATACAAGTCTCGGTTTCAGTGTCAAACATTCCGAAATGAGCAAATCGAGTAAGAGTTTCTCGGGAAAGACCGCATCCACCCAGCACCCACACACACACCTCTTAACCGAGAGGAAGTGGCTTCGAATGACCCGGGCGCACAAAATACCGTCCATAGTTGGCCGTGTCCTTTCCGTGGAGCTGATTCTGAATTAACTTAATACAGATCTCCTGAAACTGCTACCCGGCGGGGCGGGTTGTTTCCGGCTCCGCCTGTAGGATGTAAAGCGCTTAGACGATGCGCTGGAAAATGAGTAGATTTATTATTAACGGTGCGTGTACTTCACGGTCAAGTCAACCCTTTCTGGGCTTTGTTTTTAAAACCTGCTGCGGCGTCGCGCTCTAATGATTCTAAGCGGAGGAGAACAGTCTCCGATAATCGTCCAGCGGGGCTCGCGTCCCAGACGATTGTAAAATATACAAACCTAGCAACAGGAGAGCGAAAACAGACTTTTAAAAAAAAGGTGTTTTATTTATATATATTATATATGGTTAAAAAAGGAGGAAATCTGCGTAAGTCCTATTGTTTCGTTTCGATTTAAATTGCACGTAGGGGCCATCAAGGGCTCGTGAATTATACACAAAGTCTGTTTGCCCTATGTTTGTTTTCCATTATTCAGGCGGTCGTCGTGACTAGGAGCCATTTAAACATCGCTGCTTCAGCCCGATTAATTATTCAGCTTTAACACACAAAAAATATTCTTTTAAGAAAAAACACAATCCAGAGACTAATGGGAGCTACTCGACTTTCACGCGGTTCGTGTTTAATAATGGAAAACAACAGCAGCAGCAGCGGGCAACGAGCTCGTTGGTGCGGAAGGTAAGTTGGGCTCAGAGCAAGAACAGGAGGAGCCGCCCCATTGACGCATCGACCCAGAAGGGCGATTACAGGCCGCGAAGGCAGACCACCACCTATCACCCACCCACGTCTACAGCCACCCCATCCATGAAGAGGAGGATGAAGAACTGTCGAAAGCCGAGGAGACCGACGTCACTCGCTTCCGATGTGGACACCAAAACGCAGCTCCGTCGATGGCAGCACCCGATCGAAAGGTCGGAGACACCCACCCCTCTGTCGGCTGTGTGAGGGAGAGGAGGAATCATCGGAACACCTCTGGCTTCGCTGTACCAGCCTTTGCGGCTGACCGCCAACGCCTGGATACGGGACATGAGACGAACGAACTCGCACGCCTCCCGAACGCATCGCTAGCGCTGCTGAGGATCATCCTCAGGCGCCTGCGGTGACACAACAACAACAACAAAATACTGCGAATATTTTATTGCCTGCAAAAAAAAAAAAACAAACAATAAACAAAAACTCCACAGAAGCAGAAAGGGAGGCTTTTAAAGACAAAAACCGCGCCGATTCCCCAAGATTTCTGCTGAGTGGCCCCCTCCCAAATCTACCCGTCGTCTTTCCGGCCACTGACTGCAGTTGGTAGTTAATAAACTCCCCCCCCTCTCCAGCTTCGTTGCCAAACTGCGGCATTAATGACACCGTAGTACACGAGAGAATCCAGGCGATCGCATTAGTGTAAAGATACGGTTGATGAGGAAAATACTAATAGGGGTTTACTCCGGTTATTTACACCGGCCTTCAGACATTTTCTTCTGCTTTAAATATGTCAAGTTTTTTCTTCTTCCCATTAATGTATCGTTTGGGGAAATTGAGGGGTGTGACGAGTGCATTACGGCAACATGTTGAAAAATGTGACACTGACGCGGGAGTAAGTGACCGGGCGGCGAAACAGTTGGCACAGAGCGCATACGGAAGACCTCGCAGATAGAGCGAGAGAAGAGCGAGAGAGAGTTACGGGTGTGAAGCGTCTCTAAACAGCTCTCGAGAGTCTCTCCGAGCTTCTCGCTCTCTCTCATCTCTCTCTCAATCATCGGCGATATCGCGAGTAATGAGAAAATGTCAGATATCGTCTCTACTCAGAGGCTTTCCTCGCGGCTCTCCTCTCTAAGTGAGCTCTCATCTCTCCTCTCTCAATCTATCTCGCTAGGAACTCTCTCTCTCTCTCGCTGTGTACTGATGTCATAGCTCTTCCCCCCCGCGCTCTCTCTCTCTCGCCATCTCTTGCTCTCTCTCTCTCTCTCGGTACTGAGTCGATCTCTCCCCCCCCTCTCTCTCTCTCTCTCTCTCAATCTCTATCTCTCTCTCTCCCTCTCTCCTCTCTCTCTCTCTCTCTCTCTCTCTCATCGCGACAGAAATGAGTATTAAAAAAACAAACAAACAACAGACGTCTCGTTTAGCTACTGAGGCTGAGCAGCTCAGCTCGTGAGAAACTCCGTCGTCATTCAGTATAGAGATGGAATGCTTGGAGAGTCTCTGGTCAGACGAGACGTCCGGTGAGACCTTCCAGTATTGGTGGCATTCACTTTTCTCCGACAAGTCAAGTTTTCAGCTATTCATATTTGGAGGAAGTTTGGAGGAGACCCACCGTAATGCCTCGCTTGTAGCGGCATGCCGTTATAGTCGAGATGTCAGGGCAGCAAGGATCTTGAACCCAAATGTCTTCGTCCCAGGGTCAAGAATGGAGACGGGAGCATTAATGACTTTAAATAAAGTGCAATCTATTATGATGAAAAGGAAGAACAGGCATCTGTGAAAGAACCACTCAATTCATCTGGCTGTATGGCCATTTTAAAGAGACATCTACTAGTGTAATAAACAAAGCATGCTGATATCCGTTGCTCATGTTCGGTCAGTAGGATTGAGCTGTTTGCCACACCTCTCGTGTGGTAACAGTTTGGAAGAGTAGTGAAAGTATTCAACTCTTTGTCTGGGTATCCAAAGTTACAGATATCCGATCGAGCATTTGTGGAACTATCTGAATCTTCAGCCGAGAGGAACTCGTCCGTGTCATGCCAATATGATAGAATTAACGGAAACTCCCTCCCAAAAATATGGAGAGCCTCGACCAGACCGTGATACGAAATCTCGTTGATTCCATGCCATGGTAAAGGCTCTTCGTGCTGCAAAAGTTGGCTCGATCAAGTGCTACATGATAAACTCCACTCAGTTGATTCTATTTATTATTCGTTTTAAGCAACAAATTGAAATAATAACAGCAGAATTCCAAAGTATTGTGGCAGGATTCCCGTATATTACTCTGATCATGGCAGATTGATTTAAGATAAACCGTTGTGTGTTTTGTTTTTTCATGAGTCAAATATGAAAAAAATATTTCTAACATTTAGAATAAAAACAGATTGTAAAGTACGTTAACAATCGAATTTTGGTCAGCGCCTGAAAATGATAATAGCAAAAATTTTAAATCATAACATCTAATAAATGTTGATTGACTGATTGAATGTTTCTCTCTATTTGTATCGACGAACAGATTATTAAATTTTGATATTTAGTTTGAAATTCCATACCCAGATTAGTGATCCTTTACAAAAATCATCCTAAAATCATAAATTATTTTAAGAAAATTCAGAAACTGATTTTGAAAAGTCATCGTTAATTGAGTATTTTGTCTAAGGCAAATATCTAACAATTATCTCTGAATCTAACTTGGGTTGTATATAGCAAACGAGAATAAAGAGACAGGGAAAAATAATTGCATTACTTCATCAACTTCTTAAAATACAATTTCTAATACTTTTCTGAATAGCAGCCGCAATTCCTGCGTAGTGTTAACTTCATAGCCGACGTCATTGAGCAGTTTTCTGGAGACAAAACCCCCAACAAACGATGGTTCTCAGATCCGCTATAAGTTAGCTCGGCCATCCGTCGAAGTCGTCAGGCTCTACTCCAAAAACAGGGATTTCCAGGCCCTTTTAAAACTAAAAGAAAACAAAATGGTGACGATCCCGATTTGGAATTGTTGTTATTCGACTTGAAGGATTTATATTATAAATTATATAAGGTAACAAAAATTAGAAACGGTGCGTTGGTCCATTTGGTTCGAATCCCTGACGGAATCGGATTTATATGAACCACCCTCCCCGCATCAGCTTTTCCCGGATACTCCGGTTTTCCCCTACATCTAAAAGAAAATTAAGAGCTCGAGTTGGGATTTTCCGGATAGTCGAGGTGACTGATGTTCCTCGGGTAAAATTCGACATGTTTTTATTCACCCTGACTCCCACCACCTGGTCGCCAAGGCTGATTGCCTTATGCCTCCACATCACCCGCTCTATAGCTCCCTTACGGGAGAGTTGCCCTCAACCTCGAGAACGAGACTGGGGTCAAGAAAAGCGAAGAGAAAATCAGCAAACGACTGGCGATTTTAGCCGGTTCCTTCCTCAAACAAGGATTTGTACACCAGCCGTTAAAGTTATGGCGGTCGCTTACGACCCCACGAAATCCACGCTGTTATTCATCGAGAATACTAAAGTCGCGGCGAGAACGGCATCGGAAGTTCACGGAATTGAGCCAGAAATAAACAAATACCCGAGCGGAGAGAAAGAAGAGTATGTAGAAAACGGAAGGAAAAAAAATCCCATTGGTTTCGATGGTTCGCTAATATTCGCATACAGCGGTCGGTAATGTTTGCGGATTCGGTGTAGGCGGAACTCCCGGCGCTGGGATGACATTTAAACTCGACTAAGAATATTTGAGGAGCGAGGGTGATCAGAAACAGGCGCGCTCTGGCAGATCCGGAAGTAGAACCACAACATACATAAATATTCTTTGAGTAAATTGAAAATAATAGAAAACGCTCCGGGGGAAACTGCTCGAATTTCTTTTTATAATCCAAATAAACGAGTGTGAAGCAATTTTATTTCATTGTGGCAACCAATCAATACATTTTGTGAAAGCACAAACGTAGTAATTTAGGTTCCTGGTTTGTGTCACTGTCAACAGTTTGTGTGTGCGCGTGCGTGCGCGTGTGTGTGTGTGTTGTGTGCGTGCGACGGCTATGTTTATGTGAGGTTTCACCAGACCTCTCTTTAGAGGACGGCGGAGAGATAGTCAGTCGGGCCGTATTGCTGCTGTCTTCGCCGGCCGGAAGAGCCACCATAGATCAGCTGTGCCGTGAAGATAACTACTCATATTAGGAAGGCAGAAAGAAAACGCAATCGGCCGAATGCTGATGGAACTTACCGTTGCGTTATATCGAAATCTTGAAGCGTTAAAAGGCGAACTATAAATGTTTTTGTGCACACCGTGTAAAGCGGTTTGAAAGAAATTATGGGGTTTAACGCGATGGATCGTAGAAGACGGAGAAGGGGAAGAGGCTGGACGGCCGAGTTTGGCCGATGGATCGTAGAAGACGGAGAAGGGGAAGAGGCTGGACGGCTGAGTTTGGCCGATGGATCGTAGAAGACGGAGAAGGGGAAGAGGCTGGACGGCTGAGTTTGGCCGATGGATCGTAGAAGACGGAGAAGGGGAAAGGCTGGACGGATGAATTTGGCCGATGGATCGTAGAAGACGGAGAAGGGGAAGAGGCTGGACGGCCGAGTTTGACCGATGGATCGTAGAAGACGGAGAAGGGGAAGAGGCTGGACGGCCGAGTTTGGCCGATGGATCGTAGAAGACGGAGAAGGGGAAGAGGCTGGACGGCCGAGTTTGGCCGATGGATCGTAGAAGACGGAGAAGGGGAAGAGGCTGGACGGCTGAGTTTGGCCGATGGATCGTAGAAGACGGAGAAGGGGAAGAGGCTGGACGGCTGAGTTTGGCCGATGGATCGTAGAAGACGGAGAAGGGGAAGAGGCTGGACGGCTGAGTTTGGCCGATGGGAGGTGGCTGGTACACTGACGTCGACGAAACGGCTGCTGCGCTCGAGGAGAAGACAAAACGGTTGAGCTGACACAATGGCAGCGAGGGAAAACGGAAAGTGGAGGATGGCATCCAGAGATTCGCATAACAACGTTTGTACAGTGCGCATAGAATAGGGACCAGGCGGGGAACTGGGGACATTTAGGCAGTTTTAAATCGCCAGCCGGCCCCCACTGATTTCCAATGCTCGATATGAGCTAACGTGAGATCCGCTTGAGCTACACCGCTTATGATGATGATGACAACAGAAAATCCGCATCATTACCACCAAGTAGTCTCTGCCATAAACGCGAACTTTATGTCAAGATTTTGTCCGTGAAGAAAATCTGCGCAATAAACGACATCGTCTCACCGATAACCATCGGAGGGCTCAAAGAGGCAGAGCCTAACATCGAAAACTCAGGCGTCGGACTTTTCTTGGAAACTTGCCATTTCCTTTTCCAAGTAAGGATGAAACTGTACCCAGACTGGCGCATTACAAACAACCAAATGATCCCTGAAAGCACTTAAATGGCAGAAGTTCCGCGAGGGCGTAATTGGCCATGTACAATTATGTTAACTCCTGCTAGTCAGATACAGAGGCAAGCGAAGACCGACCAAAAGGATTCCCAACACAACAAAATAGCCAAGAAGGTTAAACCAACTCGACAAAGCACCGTCTTGCTTATCGATCTCACAGAATTTGCCCCGGTCAGGTCGCTCCTATTTTCTTTGCTTTCGTAATTGCTTTACAGATTTTTAATTCCCGGGCGTGAAAAATATGAGATTGTACTGAGAGGGGTGAAAGGTGGGTGGGGGGTAAGGCAAGTTTCGCACCGATTGTGATTGACTGTCTGACTGGCGTAGAGAGGTTAAAGTCATTGAATATCGCTGACTAAATTGTAGCTGTTTCTTCCTGTCTTATTTCAGCTACACCGGAAGATCTAAAAGAAAATTTAACTGTATTTTTGCGTCGTCTAAAATAATCTTGTTTATTTTTATAAAAAATTTTTACATGTAATAAATTCGTTGGATTAAAGAGCTATATTCTCGCCCGGACAGATCGTATCTGGCAGAATATAGGTCTTTTGAAACCGCTTGCGTAGGCAAAATTTTGTGAATCCACGAAGGAAGCGACTCATCACGCATAACTGCTGCCTAATATGGAAAATTTTGGTCGTTTTGATTATGATGATTTAAATATCAATTATTATTGGTTTAGATGATGGCTAGGCGTTGGTCGTATCTTGTAGAAATTAAGAATGCAAAAATAGACATGAATTCTTATTCATGAACAACTAAAATCCACTTTGAATACAGATCTTTCTCATCTTATTTTTCCACTTCGTTTGCATCGGGATTCGAACTTGGATCTTCGACTTTACCGGATTAACTGACTGGCAGTCGAACTACCGCGCAGCCTAGGATATCTCCCCCAGGAAATGATAAAGGTTACTGTGAAATACTCGCAAACATCACGAGAAATTTTTGCCGCCGTCCACATAAAAACTTCTAATTATTCCCCAAAAACACGCTGTTAAAGACCTCTGGTAAAACATCAAAAACTCAATCTTGGTTAACATGATTTTAATCCTCCAGTATATTCCAAATTCTCAAAACCTACGATAATATTAGTAAATCTATGCATCACTTCTCTCCAATAAAGATTCAACGTCTTCACAGCGTATTCAAGATGTACGGTGAAATCATACAATGAAACAGAATTTTTTAAAAACTTTTATGGTTGATACTTAGTTTAAGTCTTCCTAGTATTTCATTTCAGTTTGAGTTTATTTGCACTGCATTTGAGATTCGGTTAACCCTTACCTGCAGATCTTATCTGAAACAACAAGTTTCAGGTAGTATCACCATGTACAATAATGATCATAATTTTCTATTTTCCCGTTTCCATAATTTCCAACTATTATCGCTACGTTTTACTTTTTTTTAAGATAAACGACCAACCTAACAAACTATCTAAATATACCTAAAAATTGTCATTCTTTTCAGCATTACACACTAACGTATTTTTAATATGAGCTGCAAACTTTGAAATATTAATGACTGATCCCACTCTATAGACAAATAGCAAAACTAAACGGGTCTCATGACCGAGCCCTGTGGAACACCACTATTAATGCCTGATCCCACTCTATAGACAAATAGCTAACTAAACGGGTCTCATGTCCGAGCCCTGTGGAACACCACTATTAATGCCTGATCCCACTCTATAGACAAATAGCTAACTAAACGGGTCTCATGACCGAGCCCTGTGGAACACCACTGAGGATCTCATTTAATGAAAAGTAGAAAAAAAATTTCTATTTATTCCCAAATTCTCTTAAATTCTGTTCCTTTACTATATTTTCCTTAACTAAAATTAGGGAAGAAAACAGCCAAAATAAAGTACGCTGTAATGTCATAGAATTTCAAAATTGTCCAATCAACTAAATCTATAGATAAATTTCAAAATATATCTCCAGGAAAGTCAACAAAATGAAAATATGTATAGATCTTGAGTGGGTCATTGATGCCCTTCGTTCCGATGTTTCTGAAGCAAGCGATACACATAATTGGACCTTCTTGGCAAAAATCTTCCTGATTTTCAAGGTCTAAGAACATTCCACAATAGTTTGAGGTGAGAATTATTACTAATCCTTGGTGACCGAGTGCGTTACCTGGGTGCATTTGGAGAAAGTGCAAGCCACTCAGAAGTTACCTGAAAAACTCTCTGCTCCATTAACTCGGAAAAAATCTAGTGGAATTCTCTCAACGCGGCAGGTTGGTGAAGAAGATGCCGAAAGAAACCGTGATGGATGAGTACTGTAAATCGAGTTCGGCGCGCTGATTCGAAGTCGAAATTTCAACATGACAGTCTTGTAGTGTAACCACGGAATCGTTTGGCCGATATGTCCTCATGCCTGGTTTAGAGAAGATGGGTCTGCACCAGCAGAGATCGCTTTCGCTTGCATGACTTCTTCTGGCCGGCACGCCAACACGTGATGGGATTCCCTTTTACGGTGCCGTAATACCAGTTAACACAAGGCAGGTGGATGGCCATATTTAAAGAGCCAATACTGTGGCATTTAACACCATTAAACGAAAAAGAGTTCTTTAAACTTTAATTTAAAAAAAAAAAAAAGTTAACTATAAAACAACGAAAAGGTATAGTAGTTACCGCATGGGATTTACATATTTTCGTAAATACTCGTATACCTGATTTTGCGATCTCGCTCTTGTCAGCGAACTACTGCAAATGGCGATACGCTATCACGTGATCACCGCTTTGGGTGACGTCGTGAACAGCAAATCATCTAGAAAAAGTACTGTCGCTGAGTAACGTTCGAAACGTTGCAGTTATAGTTGGATTATTGGTTTTTTCCCTTTTAACTTTGAGAGATTAGAGAGATTCCAACAGAATATGACTTAAGCTAATCAGCTACTGAATTGTATAAACGGCCAAGAGAGAATTCTGTCAGCCTCATAATAAGGCTAGAGGCGGTTTGTTTTCTCAGTTGACAGGAACAACTTTTTAGAAGGAAAAAAAAAAAAAAACGTATTCCGGTTTACTACGGGAGGCATGTGTGCCCGACTACTATCAGATCTGTATTATTCAATACAGGTTCGGCCATAAGGGCTGTGATACAAGGTATCTTCCCCATTGTCAAAACCCTTTGTAACGACAATTTCCGCTTTCATGTGTTTTGCATTACGAGTGTAGAGCCAAGACTAAATATACAGCCATCACGGCACGAATACTAACCGGTGAGTCTAGGCTAGGGGCGGGGGTGAGTAAAGTGAAAGCTGACCCGGTATACGGAGGGTTAAAAAAGATTATCCAAATCAGAATGCATACGCTAAACAACTGAAGACCTACCACTCATGCTTGTAGGAAAATTCTTAAAACGAAAGTTAAAATTCCAGTAATCTTAATTACAAGTAAGTTAGTATTTAATAATTACTTTTTATTGGTAATAAGATAAATCACTTCACTAAATCGCGTATTTCAGAGACTGTATACTAATGAAATGCGTCTGTTTTTAGCATAATGCGTTTTCGAATTAGCTACAAAGATACTTAATTGAATAAAGCCACGAATTTACTAAAGATGGTTAAATTAACCCTTCCCTTAACATATTCTGATGTAAATGGACTTTACTCAAGTTTTTTTTCTGGCCTGGTGGACAGTGGCCAAATACCTTTTTCTGCCAATAGCGCAGCTTATCTTTTGCGCTGTCTAATCTTTCTCCACGACTCCCTGGTCTGCCAGCGTTGTTCCAGTTAATCGGCGGTTGCGGTTCTCTCTGCTTGCAAACAGAAAGTGCGCATTTATTCGATTTTGCTTTTAAAAAAAAAAAAATTAAAATTGTTTGAACTACTGCATTAAGGTGCCCGCTGCCTACGACATCACGCACGCGGAACACATTATATATAATCCATTTCGTCCACTAAACAGTTAATAAAAATAAAACAAAGCCATAGAACTCACTCTCTCCTCTCTCTCTTCCCCTTCTCTGCCAATTACAAACAAATTATCTTACGATCTTAAATACTTTGGTCGAATGCGTGCAGTTTTGAACAAATAAATTTCAGTAATTAAAGTCCATTGTAACCAGACACACAACAAACAGCATCCATTATCATCTCTCCATCGTATATGACTGGTTTTTGATTGACTGTAGGTCGTGGGCACCAGACTAACATCCATTGCTGCAGATGCTGGCATTTTTCTGATTGATTAATAGCTGATGCATTTACCCCGAGCGGATATGAAGAAACTTAGTTAGTTCTTTTGATCTCCAGCTATCGATCTGAATTAATTTGACGTTTTATTTAAGAGTATACTTTATCATAATTTGGTCAACATTCTAATGTTTTTCCTTAATGCTGGTCCATTACTAGCAGCGGATGCTGATAAGACTAGAATAACTCTTTATCATGTCCATTCTATTAAATCAAAGTAAAACAGCGAGGCCGGCACGATACCCGTATGGAAATAATACTACTTGTTGCCAGACTGGTTATATAAGTAAAAATTACTTCAGTAAAACAAAGTCACACTACTGAAATTATTTTCGTAGCTTCTGACTCCATACTTCACCTTTTAAGTCGTAAGTAAAATTAAATTAAAGCGATTTTTACAAAATAATTTATAACCGAACAAGACATGCGTCGAGAATTATTCCAACAAGGAATCAAAAGGCAGAGCTTATTTCGTGTTTAATAGCAGAACTGAAACATTTAGCTAGCAGGTGTTAAACTTATCCCGAAACGTTCGAATAGTTTGTGGACTAGATGACGAGTCAGGAATTTCTGCTTGATTTCATGATGCTATCCGGTCCAGAAAACCACAAGAAATAATATTTAAAAAAAAAAAAAAATCTCGTTTTGATCTTTAGATAGAAAGAGCTCAAGTTACAACACAAGAGTACCTGTTTGTTAGTTAAGTGGTACCCCGGACATTACAGGTTATTACCCTCTCGCAGTCCACAAACCCTACAAGAGACCAACGTTCGACCTCAGAAGCTGCCCCCCCATTTTTTAAAATGTTTTCGTAAAGCATTCCAAGGATGACGCTCAGACAGATCTGTCCATCTTGGGTATCGTTTAGTAGTTTCAGCAACGTTACAAATGCGGAATGTCTTCGAAGTAGCCACGTCTGTTTTATGAGGATGGGGTGGGGGAAGAGGTCTTTGTAGATCTCTGGGTTACTTTCGAAAATCCCTTCTGAAGACATAGTAAAATCTTTAGGTTTGGTGCAGATATCGGTATTCACTGACGATGACGTTGTCTGGTCTCGAACGAAAACGAAGATCAAAGTAGCAACTTCACGAAACCTCTTCCGTGTCTTCATCATCGTCTTGAGCTAAACATTCAGAATGTAATTGCAGAAAAAGTAGAGATTTGCTGGAGAATTTTAACGGCTACTTTCTGTAAATAAAACCCATTTTTATTTTGGGCTGAGCCCCAGTTGTCCTGCAGTCAATGACATGGCTTGATCAAGGACATTCTGAAATTTACCAAAAATTCAATATGTAATAAACTAAATCGAAGGCTTTGGACTAAAGATTAAGTGTCGTGAATTATTTATAGCAAATATCATTGTACAGGATCAGCGTGGAACAGAGTTTAAGAAATAGATCAGCAGACCCGCAAAATTATCTGGCACAGCGACAACAGCCTACATGTTGCATAAAATTTAGAATTGAAGTTAATTTAATGTCGAGTTATTTTTGGCTTTTTTTTTAAGATCGATAACGGATTTACCAAAGATAAAAATGTATAATAATTTTAAAAGGGCACTCCCTTGCGTCTTATTTCCAAAATTAAGTTTCATACTGAAAGGCTTAGAAGGAGATAACGGGAGGTCATCCCGCAGACAGACAAATGTTTATGGATAGTTACAGTTATTAATACTAGAGAGACGTAATTCCAAGTTAGCTAAGATTCCAGAACGGATATGAGAAAGCAGCCCCCCTTTTTTGGTAATAGTACTGATAAACATTGGAATGAATTATCAGTAAGTGTATAGTTAATGTAAGAATTGTGTTCATGGCTGTTTCTCTTGTACAAGCTGCCATGGCTTCTTGGATCGTTGTAACTACTAAACCAAAGTAAAAATTCTACAATCTATTAACCCTTTGATAATCAAATAAATTTTGAATAAAAAGCAACTATTAGTGAGTGTAAGCTAGAATGTGGTCAATAAAAAAAGGAATATACAGGTTTAACTCCTAGAGCAGTGTTCTGCTGTATATTAAAATAATGTAGCCATAGTTTGCTTTTCCTTTGTGTGCGCATGCGTCGCTGCTTTTACTAAGCTGAAAGCTGTCTTCGGGCGTTTAACTGAATTTACTGTGCTGAAGTTATAGCAACCCTTATTGAAATGAAATAAATTTTAGTTTCCCCCCCAGGATAATCAATGTTTTCAACGATACCGATTTTTAAAATTGCATTTTAGTTGTAGCTACTTCGCCAGAAGTTTAAGTCCTGATAAATTCCAGGCAACAAGATTCCGGCAGTGGGATCGTTCTCCCACTTAAAAGTCAGCGCTCCTGGCGGGAGGCGGCGGAACTGCTGCGGAAAAGAAGTTAGTCGAGTTGGTGGAAGTATTTCACTTGGGCTTGCATCTCGTCCTCGTGCAGGCATTATTTGAAGGAGAAAACGGCCCAAATGGTTAAACGCCAACAGGGGAGAAGGAAAATCAAATCGCTCTGTCGGAACATTTCCTTTAACAAGTGCGAGAACCATCATTCCCAAAAGCACCATACAATCTGATGATTTCTGCTTCCTAGGTTAAAAATTGTACGTTATATTTACTTATGACAAAAGATATTCCCGTTTCTATAAAGATGGTGGTGATGTCATTGTTCCACATACAATATACTTCATTTTGAGAAAGAAACACTACTGAAGTGGATGCGTTGGTTTAGTAAAGAAAACGTCTATCCTCTGGAAGTTCAGCCAGTGCTTTCAAACCCAATCTTCATCCTTTGCTTTATTATTCTATTTTTTTTTTTTTTTGTTAAAGAAAATGATTTTATCGATGATGGCTGACCCATCTTTAAAAGGAAAGCCTTTGTTAGTTTTCCTTTTAAAAAAACAAACAGTAAAATACAGTCTCTTTTCTTTACACGCGATTATTAACCACGCCAGAATCGTTTAAAGGGACACGCAGATGAACCGCATCACCGGTGTCCAAGAAATGAGAGAAGAGAGCGCGGTGCCATCTCTCCACGCTCGAGTTTCGACAATGCAGACTGAAGCCTCGCAACTTTTCCACGTTCTCATAACCAGTGTTTCTCGCTCCGGTGCTTGAGCGATCGCCGGACGCACAAGACTTCCTGACAATCTGTCTCGGTCTGAATGTGGCCTCTTCTCTCTTCCTTTCTCCAACTGTCGACAAGCCTCACCAGCCCCCTTTCCTTTATCACAATATTCATTCTCGCGAAGTGTCAGTTCTTATGTGCTCGCGATGATAGCTCCACCGTCGTGTTATTGCTTCTTTTAAATACATCGCTAATAACTTTCGCTCACCGGGAGAAATCGTTTTCTCCGAATATGCCCCCCTCCTGTTTCTCCCCCTCCAAAGACGATCCTCCTCCTGGTGCTGTTTCACTTTCAACTTCAGATTTGACGATACCGCAGGTTTCCCGATATCGACTAATACACAGGATGCCGACAGAATAAGCTGTCTACCGGTTCTGTCTCTGAAATATTTAATTAAATAGAGTTTAATTATTTTTTAGCACAACTTTTGGCACCAGCAGTTTCCTCCTGATAAACCGATACTAATTTTATCTTCAGCGATTTCTGTCATTTTTCTATTTTACTGTGACCAACGTAATCCGTCCTTTCACATTAGATCGGCAAATGTAAGGTTTGCCTCTCAGAATTTCTTTTATTTTAATTGGATCAACAACAGAAAAGATATACTTGTTTCCTTCCCTCGAAGGCTGAACAGGTTTCTGTAAATGCTGAACATCAAACACTGTCGAAAAATAACGAATGCTTCCGGTTTTCCAAATGAACTTCCTTCATGTCACGTTGCTTCGTCAACCAGTGAACACGAAAAACAGACTAATCCATTTTAGCGGTGGTCGCCAGCTTGTTTGTTCTGCTGGCACCAGCGTCAATAGGCATATACACTGGTGGCCATAAGTGTGAGTGCGCCAATGAAATTGCCCACCAGAGCATTTTGATGGAGGAGGGGGAGAGTTCTTAGGTGACACAAGTTCGAAAATAAACTCTCTGGTGCATTCCCTATCGTGTCAACAGCACGCGGTGTGTTCGCGTGGTCTTTCCACTGTACCCAGAAGATAACCCACTGGAACATTTCATCTTTAGAGCCGGAGTTCTTGGGGGAACTCAAACGACCAGCTGAAGAAGTAGACGGCGAATAAACGATGGTAAGAATGTACGCCAAACGGAGCCAGTTCCAGACGGGGGTTTTAACCTCGGACCTTAACAGTTTAGTAGGCTGGCCCCTGAAACACCGATATCTTAAATAAACTGACTACACGTATAAATTTGTTTTATTGGTGAGTTTACGTAATGATTCCAACGTATTTAAATGATGACGTTATGACAAAAGGGAAGCCAACCCTGTCTTATATTTCGTGATGTCCAGGTAGAGTCACGGAACACAAAACATTGAATCACCGTTTATTTTTTCTAGACGAATAGTAGCATTGCGTCACTTTAATAGTATCTGCCGCAGCATCTAGCCCACCTTAATCCCCTTCTTCTTTGAGACCAACAACCTGCACAAACATCTCTGAGGATCAACCTGCTTTTGCCCCCTCCTATTAAGGTGTTTATTCTTTTGTCTTCACCCTGCAAGTATGCTGACAGTAAACATGACTTATGAAGAGACTAAATCTTGTATCAACCGGATTTGAACCATCTTTTCCCGTTGATCTGATAGCTATCTCTTTGTATACCGCCGGGGGTGGCCCTGACCATCAAGTCTGTATTACTCAGCAGCTGTAGGCTTTGTGACGTTAATAAAACCTTTTATAATGACAAATCTGTGCTGCTCCAACCTCGCTTTCAAACCACTAAGAAATGAACATGTAAATATGTTTTTGTTTTTTTTTTTAATTCTGATTTATACAGACCCGGCCGACATTCTACTGGTATCCTGATTAAATCCCCTTCTAAACGTGGAACTTCTGATTCGCTCCCCTATTGTAGCGAGAAAGGGAGGGGAAAAGAAATCTTTTAATAGTTTTAACGCATATAAAATAGTTTCTAATTCCGTTATCTTTAAACATTAATACTGCGAAAAAAATCTAGTTTATTGATAAATTGAGAACCTTCTCAATCTAAATATGCGCACCGCCAAATCGATACAGAGCCGAGCTGAGATCGCTTCAAAAGATGAAAGGCAAATTCGTGTGACAGTTTCAAAAAGGCAGCAGAGAATAAAAGACGCCGTTATCCTGATTGATTGCTCGCTGTGTTCAGTGTTTATTATTAACGTCGAAAGTGACTTTAACGAACCAAACCGAGAGACAAGGTGGGGGGAGGATTGGCCATCTAAGGCGGGGCTGAGGCCCTGATCACAGAAACGTTCAGAAAGCTGTAAATAGAAGGGGTGGTAGTGTTATCTCGTCATTATCGCCCGTCGATGGGCTGCTTTTCCAAAGAAAACGAGTGGACTTTTGATTTTTTCCCAACAGATCTTGATATGTAAAATTTCGGTTTTCCCTTTAAATAGTTAAACGTCAGTCGTGGTATCAACCGTTTTAGATTCTTTGTGTGGACGAGCAGGGAAACCGGAGGCTGCGGTTCGTGAGGGTTACACAATGGCTGGCGAGAGATATGCGTAGTTTGAAGGGGCCTCGTCCGGAAAGTTCAGCGGGAGAATAAACCTCAATATTTAATCGCGCTTGCCATTTATTAAAGTATCCTAAAGAAATACACCCACGTGGTTATGTCAGGGGTTATATATTTTGGCGTTTCGGCGAAAAAGCGACACAGCAGCTTTAATGGGCGAGGAGAAACAGCGGTGATGGACGACACAGAATACAGTTTTGAATTCATAGTTACACTCTTTGTTTATTAGCACAAAGAGAGCATTCAAGATGTCTTCTGAATGTAAGTCCGAAGATATGCTGAGCCTTTAACCGAACGTCTGATAAAGTCTCAGGGTCTGCTAGCGATCCGCTTGCCAAAGAGTTAGATTCTTAGTCAGAATTAACGAAATTCTGCTTTCTTGGAGCGATTGTCTCCTACCCGCGCGATGGCTCCGCCACGCGATTCTCCGGCCGCACCCTCCCACCGCATCTCTGCCACGTTTCCTGTTTGACAACGTTCGTCATCAGGCACTGCTGCCACAACAGCGATCAACACCTCCCCCCACTCCCGAGACGGCTTTTGGTACTGCTGCTCTCGAACTACATCGAATTAGCGAGGAAGAAGTCACCAAACCTTCCATAAATACAGCAAACGCCAGAGAAAAATGGACGTTTGTTATCTTTCATTACTATGTAAGTACAAACGTTTTGCTTCGTAACACCTAAAAGCCAATGCGCAGAACAGAGCATCAGGATTATTAAAAGAAGAACAGGTTGTTTAATATTTACTGCAGAATTATTAGCAGTAATTTGTAACACGTACGACGAGAGAAACTTGATAAGGGATATTTTTAACAGAGATCGATAAATTCGTTAATTAATATTAATCACTCCATTGTCTGTAAATCCTTGAACAGCCTTTCAACCTGCCATTCGTAATCTGACAGGTCTTTTGAATGTAACTAACCGAAATATTGTTCAATACGAATTACCAAGCGATTGCGTACTGCAGACCAAAATACAGCTACACGTGGCCATTAATGTTTACGTCAGGACTAGCTGTATCCGCATTACCAGCCTTGAAGATAATCTTTCACCAAGCTCTGTATACACGGATGTTTCGGGTCATTATCACGCTGCGTGGTGACATTTACGCCAGTGTAATGTTAACTGCAGAATTAATGCCAGTGATATGAAGTGCATTAAAACTAGCTTTCCATATTTTAGCATTGCGCCGGCGCGCGTGGTGGTGGTGGTGTGTGTGTGATTTAATGTATATTACAGCAGTAAATAACTTTGTACGATTAGGAGAGACAAGGCAGACCTGCTACAGGAGTAAGTCCTTACAACACCGGCAGATGATAATCAAAGGTATAGATGAGACCATAATCGACGTCGTATATCTGATCTTCGACCGCAGGTCAGATCATACTCACGTCGCTTATAGCCTCGGCTAACTGGGAACCACCAGTGCTCTCTCGTAACAGCTCTGTCCGGTCTGCCCTGTCGGACATTTACATTTCGTTGGTCCCTTTAAATCTTGTCGAAAGAAAACATGGCGTCACTCACGCACACGTTTCTGAATTTCGTCTTTCGTGAAAGACCGAAATGCTGGATGTAGGGAAAATCGGGGAGAGGAAAAAGTTGATTATCTGAGCGGGAAGGAGGAAATGACGACGACAATGTTCGGACGGTTGATAAGTAGGAGTAACTGAGGAAACTCTATATTAATGTGTTTAATTCGATTGTCGGCACTGGTGCTGCACCAACAGTTCGAGCTCTCGCTGTTGGGCGATAGGCTTATCCGGGATGCGTGCAGGCCACTCTAGAGTCCGCTTCTCGTTCACAAGCTAGTAAGATCTTTGGGATAAGGTCTTGCTCCAGCATGGCAGTGCCCGCAGGGCGGGAAGGACCTATGGGGTAGCGTCTCAACAGACGCAGCGCAGCCACGCTACTATTGCCAGAAAGAAGTCCGATTATCAACTTCGTCGATCTAATGTTCGACTCTGTCGTTCGAGGTATGGCTGAACCCAATCAGCAATGACAAATGGGTGGAAGCACTGTCGATGTCTGGGAGAATGTCGCGACAGTCTTATTGACAGTAGGCCGATTTTGCCGCTCACTGGAGAGCTACAGGGTATCATCAGACGTTATGATGACGTCAGGAACTATACATACATCTAGCCCCACCCAGAATCATACACTCTTTGATGAAATGTGAGCAAAAACACGTCAGCTGCATGATTCTCAACCACAGCTGTTGTTGTACGACGAAATTTCTTTGTAGATTATCTCGAAGAAGTCTGATAAACCCCCATTATATTTTCTGACGATTGGTGTTTTTCTTTTTCTTTCTTTCATCCTAGAATTAGCCATATGTGATTTCGTTAGTAAGATCCACAACCAAAATTAGCAATTAGTAACTCTGTTGCATAACGCAGTCTTTCCGCTAAACGGTACTCTGAGCCAAGGAAACGACAACAGAGGGTCTGTCAAATATGCAGAGTTTTTAAGAAAAACGGGATTACTTTGTGTTATCCGTAGCTCTGGTGGGCATTCACAATATTCGAAAGGGGGCTGGGTGGCTCTTTGTCAGAACATTGCTTGAGCACAGTTTCAGAATCGAGAGCTCTAAAGCAATTACTTTAATTAAAAAGACACTTACAGACGATAGGAATTCTCGAAAGAACTGAATAAAAGAGTTCAGATTAATGGAAAAGCAGATGCCTAAATGCTGGTCACTTACGTTTAACTAGCTAAGGGAGAATCTTGCACAGTTAAGATGAGAGAGACGGCTTAATGCGGCTTAAATGGCAGCAGAATTTCAGCATGGCGTCCTAGACAATACGGTGACATTTATTTTTAGGGAATTGCTTTTGAAAAGACGAGAGTTCCGACGGAGCAGTTTGATAATCAGTGATGCACTTAAGCGTGAAAACAGACGAGGTTTTTGCCAATCCTTTGAGCCGGTATTTAGCCGAATCACTCTCATTTAAGACACGATAGCTTGTCGCCATCCATGCGATACATCTGATTCGCAAATATATGTACCTGAGTGGAAGATAAAACAATTAACAAATAGGCAAAAAACTGCAAAGCATTATCGGGCTTAATCGTCCTGCTGAAGCTAATGGGCGAGACGCATTCTTCTAATTACACAGCCTCTCAGCGCCAATCTGGGGCAACCCTTTATGTAGCGAAACAAACAAACAAAACAAAAAAAACCTTTAATGTTAGGGTTAGCAGGTGTTTCTTTCTCACCCAGTGATCTGGCGCGAATGTCGTTTTATTTTGCTCGAGTGAACAAATCCGGCTCAGCTAATATACAGCAAAGGTCTTGAAACTTTTGAGCGAGGGTCGATCCTAAAGACGCTCAAAAAAGCCTCGTCGACAGGGAGACCTTGATAGCGTTAACTCGGGGTTTTAAATTCCTCACAGCACCGGTGAGGGAGAGGTCTATTAATAAAAGCCGTATAATTTACTCCAAATATAAACTGGTCTTTTCTTTTTTTTACCATTACGACAGAATATCATTAATTTCTAAAGCGAAGCCCGTCGGCTAGTTGAAACTCTTCTCACTGTTCAAGCATGTATGGGAGGTGCCATCGCTCTACTCTCAAGAGAAGCGCATTATATCTTTGCGTGCGTCGTAGTTGTCGATGGACGTCACATCGTTGCATCACGTAGCCATCTGTTGCGTCAGGGTTGTGCAAGATTCGCTCTGTACAACAGCTCCACAGATTGTGACGTCCGCAACTCTTTTATTCCACTAAAAAAAAAAAAAAACGGTCCGAAAGACAATGATGTGGTTTTATAAATGTTGATTTGAAAATATCTATTTAACCCCCCCCCCAATTTCCCGTTTTATAATTCGTATTAGTCATTTGGGATTAAGCGAAATCTTAATTAATAGTAATTAGTAAACGTTAAATATGCAAGGACTCCAGCGATTCTTGAATTTACGGCGTTGGTAGCCCAGTGTAACTTTCGCATTTATACTGCACAAAACAGCGTACAGACTCCACTCAGACATAATTTTCGCGGGAATATATTTTAAAAATGTTTCGGGAAAGATGTGTAAGAAGAAAAATACCAAACAGTTTTCTGTGTAAAGCCGTGTATATATAAACTTGGTCTGTTCGTTGTTATTTCACTAAACGAGGTCTGTCGGAAAAGTATCCGACTTTTTTTTTTTTTTTCCCACAAAAGTGTGCAAAGTGGAGCCGCATGCCTTCATGCGCATGCGTGGTTTTTGGCGGGCTCGCTGGATTCGTCAGTCGCTGTCAGGCAGCCAGCTTGTGAGGTGCTGTACTACTTACTCGTCGCATTTTCATTTCGCCCGTGATGACGGAACGTGTGGAGCAACGATCTTGCATCAAGTTTTGCCAAAAGCTTGGAGATACCCAAGCGGAAACAATTCGCAAAATTCAACAGGCTTTTGGTGACAATGCCATGGGTGTTACCCAAATAAAAGAATGGCACAACAGGTTCAAAGATGGCCGCACATCGGTGGAGAGTGACCAGCGTTCCGGGAGGCTGTCAACAAGCCGCAATGCAGTTGTTATCGAGAAAGTGCGGACCTTGATAATGGAGGATCGTTGTTTGACGGTGCGGAAAATTGGTGATGAGGCTGGGATCAGTAAAGATTCTGCACATGCGATTTCAGAGGATTTGGGCTTCCACAGAGTGGCAGCGAAATTTGTGCCCAAGCTGCTTTCTCAGGAACAACAACAACTTCGTCTTGAGGTTGCGCAGGACCTGCTGGATACTGCCAACATGGATCCTGAGTTCCAGAATACCGTGATAACTGGAGCTGAGATGTGGGTGTACGGGTATGACCTGGAAACCAAAGCTCAGTCATCACAGTGGAAGCACCAAACGTCGCCAAGGCCCAAAAAAGCATGTCAGGTCCAGTGAAAAATCAAGGTGATGCTGTTTTCTTCGACTACTGAGGCGTTGTGCATCACGAAATCACGAATACGCACCAGAAGCACAAACAGTTACAGAGGTGTACTATCAGGAAGTCCTCCAACATCTTCGTGATGCAGTTCGGCGCAAGAGACTGGATCTGTGGGCCTCGCAAAACTGGCAGCTACATCATGACCGCCCCGGCTAATTCGTCGCAGTTGATCCAAGGTTTCTTGGCAAAGAAAAGCATTTCGCTCATTCGCCAGGCTCCATACTCTCCATAAATGGCTCCTTCTGACTTCTGGTTGTTCCCAAAAATGAAGATGTCACTGAAAGGCTCCCGCTTTGAGAGCCGAGAGGAAAATCATGCGGAATGCGACGGCGGAGCCGAGAGCCATTCCAGAAGAAGAATTCCAGACGTGCTTAAAACAGTGGAAGGATCGCTTGGCTAAGTGTGTGGAGGCACAAGGGGGCCTACTTCAAAGGGGATTAGCAATTGAATCCCACCAAGTACGTAATTCTCCCCCAGACTATGGTCGGATACTTTTTCGACAGACCTTGTAATAACTATAAGATGCTGGTGCCTTAAGCTGCCAGCTACACTTTCATAATTAATGACTTGATCGAGCTAGAATACCGGTCGGAGATGGCTAGGTTTGGCGTTATACCTACCTGGAACGGCTCCTTTTTTCCGACGTGGGTTTTATCCGAGTACGTCCACAACTAAAGATGACGAATTCTGATAGGGTTTTCCAGATACTTGTGGTGTGCGGGTAGTGAATAAGTTGTCTGCTCTTGCCAGATTTTCCCTCAACATCAGGTTAACCCCAACAGGATCGAAAAGTGTCGTGTTCGCGTGTACCCTTTAAACGGCTCACTTCGGTTAAGAGGAAGGAGAGATTATTATTATTATTATTATTAAAAAGCGAACGAACGTTGTAAAAGAGAACGTTTAACTATTATTTCATAAACTTCCAAAAGAATTTCACCCCTTTCAGGGCGATTGTCTACATACGAACGGTCGTTCGTTCCCAAGCAGCGCTGGCGACGATCGCGCGTGTGATAGATCGCTGTCGAGAGCAACGTCAAAAGGGAAGAAATAATTTAAAGGGAAATGTCATCAGCTCTCTTGAGGATGCTGACAGAGTTCGGCGTTAGAAGAAGTTCGCGACCCACGTTACTACAATAATTTGTCTTTTTATTCTCTTTATTTAAATGACTCTAGTCTGTAATTATTCCAGAAGTACGCACCGGTCTAATTTTCATACAGAAACCCGTCATTAACTTAGTCAAAGTGGACGGATGCTGACTTAGCGTTTAAGAATAACTGTGTTCGCGCCATTTCTGAAGAACTAACCGCCCTACTTTGTGTTACGTTTATGATAGATCTGCAGAAGTTGAAGAACTGCAGCCGCAACGTAGATGAAATATGTAGAATCTTAACCCCCCCCAATTTCACACCTGTGATTGGGACACGAGGTGTGCTATTGGAAAAGTTAATACTTACTGTCAGCTGATTTAATGTGGTGACATCGGCCAACTCAGGGATTGTTTTTTTCATTTCCTTTTAAAGTGCCTGAAAATAATAAATTGAAGAATTTCACCGGCAGCCATGGCACGATGCTGATGCGAAGACTTTTCTTTGGAAAGGTATCTGGTGAGAATTAGCTTGATATTATTGCAGTTTTACTAAAATAACCCCAAGGGGTTTATAGCATTTACATTATTCTGAACGAGCAGACAAACTAGAGTTGGAATTCTCATTTCAAAGAACGCCAATCGAAAAGTCATAATATTTATTTTATCTTTAATAACTGGTGAAAGATCATTTGTACATCCCATCTACTGGCCTTCGTGTTTAATATCATGTAAATGCAATATACGGTTTTTTGTGTGCTTTCGTCGGTCGTTAAAGATGAAGTAGACATGAGTTTTGGTTTACTGAAATTTGACGGGAATATTTCGAAAATTACCCAGAGCTTTTGACGAGAAGGTATAAAAACATTAATTCACTTAACAACAATTGATAGTTAAAAAACAAACAATTATTACTGTGTTTCTACCTGGACACCTCAAGAACACGAAGTTGTTAGTCGATAGTTGCTAACTCTTCCCATCAACAAAATTCAGGCTGGAGATATAATAACACAGCGCAATAAGTAGATAATAGATGAAATTATGAAAGACACCGAAGTTTCAGGTTTTTAAGTAAACACCGTAGTAAGTATACAACACACCACATGTATTCACTATATTACAGAATATGTTTGAATTTTAGATTAATTTTTCACACTGTATTATTCACGAATATGAGAACAAAGTTTTTCGACCTATCGTTCCGTAGTTAGCATTCTGCTGTGTATCGAAGCCATTTACCAGGTAGGGGGCACCACCGGAGCATGTTGTCACATGGGTAAGTTGTTACAGCACCAATAACTTCTAATCTAACACCCATATATACGACGTAAATTATTATAACTTCATCCATCTCATACGACGATGTCGATTATAGTTCATCCACACGTTTAATTAAGAATTAGTAGCGCTATAACAACTTGTCTGTGTAAGAGCTAACACCGGTGCTTCTTACTTCATTAAAAGTTAATCTACTTTAATTAAATTTCATCGCCATGTAGCGAGAATCAACACACAGTTGTCATTCAGAATTTGCAGCAACTCAATAGTTAATATGTAGGCCTCAACAAAACTAACGAAATTACATAGTTAAAAGGGTTAAGAACGTCATATGGGAATTATCATTTTTTTAGTTGTTCTACTAACTGTGAAATCTATATAGAGGCGTGGCGTGGCTCGGAGAACTTCTGTTCCTTAGGGCTTTGAGGGAGTTGAGAAATCTGTAATTGTTGAAATTTTTCAGGAAGCATTCAATCATCTACATGTTATTCATATATAAGTAATGAATATATCAATATGTCAATTGTACTAGGCAAGTAAACCTCTTTCGAGAAAGTGTTCTCCATACTTACATATTTTCTTCTTTCGTGAATGCATAACCTGTCGGGTTAAGTAATTTTAATTGAGGCGTTCAGAATTTATTTTAGCTAAAGATTTTTTTAAAAAAATATTCTTTGTTTCGATAATATAACGTCCTAGTCAAATATGTCAGACCTACAGTGACGGACGAAATTATTCTACAGCTTGAAATAATTCTGATATTATTTCCTTAATTGTAATAATAAAGTAAATAATTCATCATGCATTTTTAGGCTGGGGTTAAAACCCTTAATCAAAAGAGTATTGCAAAGTGTACATTTACTAAATCTGTTTTCTTGTCCTGCAGTTACATTTTTACAAGAAAGTTACCATTTAAAATGTTTATTACAGAGGTCATATAAATATCAAAACAGCGCCTATTAGCTTTGTTATGTTAAAAAAATCTATTTTAAATTGAAGCACACAAATGAACACTCAATAAATTGTCTAAAACAAGGTCACGAAATAATTTTGGCCACACACTGTAAGTTAAGTATCGGTGCCAGAAAGAGTACAGTAAGATTGAGGATACTGGTTGCTAGAACACAGGAATGTTATAGATTTAAAAACTGACTAAGAATGAGTAACTTCTCGTGAGCGCTACATCGACAAAGCTTATATTTTCAGGTATGCATGGTGTGAGGAAAGGAGCTACAGGTAAATAAGATAAATATATGCTTTTGTTTAACTAAATTCTTTCGACTCCAAATTTCTGGGTGAGAAAACACCTTTCTACTGGTCAGAGCGTTGGGACAATCCTATCTCCCCCTCCCTCCAGAGAGAGAGAGATAGAGGGAGTAGGGTTGGGTGGCTGGCTCGCAGTCTCAATGTAAACTAATTTTGGCTAAAATCCTTTAAGACCATAAGTTTTCATTTTAAAAAAGATTATCAATTTTTGTTACTAATCGAAATTTAAATACAATTTCTTTGAACCTAAAAAAAAAAATGAAACAATGGAAACTGAATAGTACAATAAACACAACACTGTCACTTATACAAGACAAATCATATCAGTTATGTTTTTTGCTGCTGTTAATTATCAGTGATTTCTCTCATTTAAATAAAAGTTATTTGATATATATATATACATATATACAGGTGCATCTCAAAAAATTAGAATATCGTGGAAGAGTTCATTTTTTTCCGTAATTTAATTCAAACAGTGAAACTTTCATATTTTCTAGATTCATTACACAAAGTGAAATATTTCAAGCCTTTTTTTGTGTTAATTTTGATGATTACGGCTTACATCTCATGAAAATCAAAAATCCACTATCTCTAAATATTAGAATATTTTCATAAGATCAATAAATTAAAAAAATGATTTATAATATAGAAATTTCGGACTTCTGAAAAGTATGTTCATTTATGCACTCAGTACTTTGTCGGGGCTCCTTTTGCACGAATCACTGCATCAATGCGGCGTGGCATGGAGGCGATCAGCCTGTGGCACTGCTGAGGTGTTATGGAGGCCCAGGTTACTTTGATAGCGGCCTTCAGCTCGTCTGTATTGTTGGGACTGGTGTCTCATCTTCCTCTTGACAATACCCCATAGATTCTCTATGGGTTTCAGGTCAGATGAGTTGGCTGGCCAATCAAGCACAGTAATACCATGGTCAGCAGTTTTGACACTGTGGGCAGGTGCTAAGTATTGCTGGAAAAGGAAATCAGCATCTCCATAAAGCTAGTCAGCAGACAGAAGCACGAAGTGCTCTAAAATCTCCTGGTAGACGGCTGCGTTGACTTTGGAATTGATAAAGCACAGTGGACCAACACCAGCAGATGACATGGCACCCCAAATCATCATTGACTGTGGAACTTTCACACTGGACTTCAAGCAACTTTGATTCTGTGCCTCTCCACTCTTCCTCCAGGTTGTGGGACCTTGATTTCCAAATCAAATACAAAATTTACTTTCATCTGAAAAGAGGACTTTGGACAAATGAGCAACGGTCCAGTTCTTTTTCTCCTTAGCCCAGGTAAGACGCTCTGACATTGTCTCTGATTCAGGAGTGGCTTGACACTAGGAATACGACACTTGTAGCCCATTTCCTGGACACCTCTGTGCGTGGTGGCTCTTGATGCACTTACTCCAGCCTTAGTCCACTCCTTGTGAAGCTCCCCCAAGTTCTTGAATTAGCTTTGCTTGACAATCCTCTCAAGGCTGCGGCCATCCCTTTTGCTTGTGCACCTTTTCCTACCACACTTTTCCCTTCCAGTCGACTTATGCTTTGATACAGCACTCTGCGAACAGCCAGCCATTTCAGCAATGACCTTCTGTGGCTTACCCTCCTTGTGGAGGGTGTCAATGAGTGTCTTCTGCACAACTGTCAAGTCAGCAGTCTTCCCCATGATTGTGGTTGTGTGTACTGAACCAGACTGATAGATTCATGGTATTTATACTGCATAAATAGTGATTTACTCAAACTCGAAATGGAATATTCTAATATTTTGAGATACGTTTTTCTATTTTCTGAGTTGTAGGCCGTAATTATCAAAATTAAAATTAAAAAATGCTTGAAACATTTTAGTTTACATGTAATGAGTCTAGAATATATACAGTTTTCACTTTCTGAAATAACTGACAAAAATATTGAACTCTTCCACGGTATTCTAATTTTTTTGAGATGCACCTGTATATAATGTTTTAGCTGCCACATTATAGCCTAAATCGAAAGTAGTCAAGGAAGTACTACACTCTTCCGTCTTTCAAGCAAACTTTATCCATTGAGGTCGGGAAGTTTAAATTTACAAGTGAGATTATTCCTGCAGGTCTTCGAGTTAATTGCTGGCCTTTAGTTATAAAAAAACTGAAAGTACGGATGGATAAATAAACAAAAAAAATAATTAAATAAAGTAGGTTCTGGAAACGGATTTTATGAACAGAATTACGATCCGAAATTAAAAGGAGAGGCTATTTAATGGAAAACGCTTCCGGCATGCGCAAAACGAAAGGGAATGTAACAAACATGGCAAAAATGGCAGCAGAAGAATTCACCTGACTGTCTTGAATCTTATCAACACATGAATCCTACAATGTCTATGTTAATGATACTAAAGTATCGTCAAAAGAAAAAAGTTAAGAATATCTCTGCTATAAACGTAATTTGCAAAAATTAGAGGTAATCAGTAATTTTAAAAATATTTTTCTGCTACAAGCAACTTCACATTTAAACGTTAGTATGTAGTGAACCAAATCTAGGGATAGCAGAAGTAGTTATGTCGATAGTTTTAGAAAAATAGGGATTCAAAACCAACTCTAGTCGGACCATCTGTAGCCGCCGGATGGAAAGGAAGTTTACTCTTGTTGCGATGTACTGCCATAAAAAGAACCAAGAGGCTCCTGTACACAGTGCGCTCTGGTTTGGCACAATCTACTTGATAAACACCCTTGTAATACTACTTATTCAGCAGTTTTTGGTGTACAAAAAGTAGTCTTTACTTCATGACTGCCATAAAGAACTTAAAGATTATAGTTACCTTTCATTTACTTTATGTGGTTTGTCCTCATCCTGAATATTCCGAGCACGTGTAGACTTTCTATTTAAGAAAGAAAACTGATTTATTACATAGTTCAGAATAAATAACTGCGGATTGCTGATGGCGTGGGCAAGCTGTTTCAAGTTAGCTTCTCTTGGAACTTCCTTCACTTCTGAGCTCGAAAAGTGCAACATGCCAAATAATTTAGCGTGGGTTTATAAGAACGTTTCTAGATTTAAATTATATTAAATGAACTAAATGGTTTAAAATATCTGAGATATTTAAGAGGAAATTTAATAGATGTTTCTAACACTGCTAGGCATTTCATGCGAATGGACAGAGAAAATACTTTATACATATTTACAGATTAGGGACCATAATTGCAAATTAGCTAATCTCCTTATTAGATATTACAGAATAGTTTTTAGTGACAGTCTTATTAATGTAGAATAAATTAGTGGCAACTGTAACTAACAGTGGAGCTTTAATACACTGGTTATTTTTTGTTCCCGGAACAGACTTGAATAAGCTTTGTAGGTGTCCTTCTTCGTTACTAGTGACATAAGCCAAAACAATCTAAACTAAACGTCATGTGAAGATTACCTGCCCTTTGCCCGGTGTCGATGTATTCGTAGTCGCCAAATCTTAATTCTACTTGGGTTAAGATCTATAGCATTCTCTTTCTTGCCTTCCACATAGCCAGATAGCGAGCTAAATCACACTGCCTCATCTCTGACTCTCTTCCGCAGCTTGTTGGCTAGAAAGTCCGACGTCCCGGCAGATGTCAGACTGACGGTAACGCTGAAGAACGCTTCGGTTCTGTTCCTTTCCATTAATTACTTTACACGCTTCGATTAAACCAACATAAGAGATTTTCGCGTAAAAGAAGCCAGCGGATCTCCTGCAGTTTTCAGTATAAGTACATTATTCCTAAACTAAGCTTAAATGGATTTTTACCCCCCCCAATCTCTGGCGATATTTCTTAGCGTTCCTCCTTCTGCGTCTTAAAGTGAATTCCAACAATTTTGGAGACCGTAAGGAAAAGGAAATTTAATCAAAGACTTTCTCTACGAATACTAGAACTTAACGTACATATT
Organism: Nautilus pompilius; assembly: GCA_018389105.1. Classification (NCBI taxonomy): domain Eukaryota; kingdom Metazoa; phylum Mollusca; class Cephalopoda; order Nautilida; family Nautilidae; genus Nautilus; species Nautilus pompilius. The sequence goes on from JACATO010001447.1 coordinate 164,133, forward strand.
CATTTTCATAGATATGGCTTCTTCCTCTTCTTCTTCTTGCAACATTTAATCCGTTCTTGCTGTTGGTTATTCGTTTTTTCTTTCAGACTCGGTTTCCTTCTTTTGCGCCATGCACGCTATTAATTCGAATTTTGCAAAAAAATTGATTTTTAAAAAAAAAAAAAAAAACAAAGATTGTCCGCTGGGAAATCGTACTTGAAAAGAAAAACGTACATTATCGGCACGTGATTTCTCTCGGGCAGCGGCTAGCATCTTCTCCTCCTTCCTTTTTGTTTCACTTGATAACGTAGCACACGCTGGGCTTAGAATGTAGCCACTGGCGTCGTAATCTTTCCCCAACCACTCGAAAGATTTTTAAAAAGAAAAAAAAAATCTTAAAGGAAGAAATCTATAACTAGAATTTTAATGCACAGTCCCTATTGCCATATTAGTATTAAACAGTAGATTCATTATTACCTTTCTTCGTCGAATCTTTACGTATGGTTAAAATTTGTTTCGAGCAGCAGGTCGGCATGACATGGTTATCTTCAGAACGTAAAACCGATCAGCTCAGCGCACAGACCGTTTCTTTTGTTGTTTCTTCGGATTATTTAGTCACCTACCCCCCCCCCAACAAAAGAATTCTGATAAAACAACTAAAATACACTGCTGGGCAGAATTATTGCAACACTTTAGATACAGTACCGAATGTCAGAAGCAGCCCCCCCTTTTAAAAAGCAATTAAATAGAGCTCTTTTGATATTGGCGGATACTGTTCGTCAAGAGTCCAGCATGTAGATGTGCAGCACGAGAGCAGAGAAGAAGGGACCTTTAATAAATGCAAACTTTGGAAAATTGTTTCAAAGAAGAAATACTATTTTAACAAAGGAAATATATATTGGTAACTCAGAACCAAAACAAATGCTTAAAAATATGGTTCATAATTACACTAAAAATATATATTTTTAAAAAAAGTATAACTGTTTCGGGTGTCAGACCTGTTTATTTTGAGTGTCAGGGTAAAAAAAACGACAGTAATTTACACGGTCACTTCTTCGAAAACAGTTTCTTAGAGAATACATACAACAAGTAACCATTTATTTATCCAGAGTGTCAAAGCCGCTTATCTGTCAAACTTGGTAAAATTTCCAGTTTTCCCGAATAATGGTGACTCCATAGGATAATCCAGATTTCCTTCTAAGAGTTTTCAAATTATGAAAGATTTTTTTTTTTTACAAAAATAAATAAATGTAGATATTTCAAATAACAAGCCGTTTTTATATTGCATACTTAAAACTTTCCTAATTCTTCGAAGTGTAAATAATAATTTCTTTCTTGATTATATTGACCCACCATAGCTTACCTCATTAGAAGTGGCGTCTATCGCGCTAACTAATTAATACTGCGGAAGTGATGTTTAATATCGCAAGGGGGGCTCGCCACGAAGATCTTCCACGCGACAAGTTAAATAGTTTCTTTACGAACATCTAATCCGATCTGCTGATCGGCCGGTGGTTCCTTCCTCCCGACTGCTAGTTAAGCAAACGAACACTCGGATATACTTTGAAAAATTTCTGCTACGTTTCCTTTCGGACTGTTCTCCTCTTCTGCGAGGAATTCACTAAAGACATTCGAGGGCGGGGTGGTGTGTGTGTTGTGTGGGGGGGGGCTTGGTTCAGATCTTTTCGAAATACCACCGGGAGGAGATTATCTCCTCTCTGTGGCAGTTCTTCATGCGGCTTCTCGCTCTCAGTTCCGACTCCACGGCTGTGTTGGTTGTTCTTTCGCCATTTGCCGCAATTCTTCCTGTGAACATCGATTTTCGCGTAAGTTTAAACCCCCCCTCCACGAATTCTTCATTTTTAATATTTTTTTTAAAAGAAAGAAAACCTTGATTAGCCCGGGGTGGGTGAGTAATCAGTAGAAGAGCGCTAATGATATACTTGCAGCGCTGATCGGCATCAGCTTCGAGCCTTTGGAGAATGTGACGAGTATTCGCTTCGCTGTCCCTCACGATGGACAGCTGACACTAGGAAAGCCAATCAGAATTTGTTCTGTTGTTCGTGATGTTTGTTTGCGTCGCTAATGTGGCGATTGTTCGTGGAAACGCAACCATAAAGCTATCTATGGTAACAAACTACCAAATAGCGCTATTTTTCTCTGGTCAAGGAAATACACGATAAAAATAAGGTATTACATAATGGCAGGCATACTTTCACTTTACATAAAACCAGCATTATTTTGGTCGATGCCCCCTTAATTTTCCCTACTGCTACTGTGTGTAAATAAATTCTTTGTTTTTTTTTTCTGTCCCTCTTCATAAACTTTAGTTTGTTTTGTTATACTACAAAAGAGAATTTGTTTAGCTATATATCCGGAAGACAAGTGCTACCTTCAGAGACAACACAAATCTCAGGCTTCAATTTACTCGATACATTATATTACTAATTTACTAATAAACAGACCGCACGAGCGAACGAGATTCTTATATATATATATTAATTATTAATTAAAGTAACACAAGTGTAGTTTGTGGGAAAATAGAAAACATGATAGATGTCTTTTATGTCTTTATTTCACCATTAAATCTCGCAGCATGACGTGTATCCTTTGTTCCCTTCCACAAAGCTCAAATTTTCCCTGGGTCTATTAAATAAAACCTGAAGAGGTGACGTAAGTACATTGTTTGTCTCTGCGTACCCGGCTGAACTCCGTAACTGCATTAGATAAATGATTTAGCAGGGCGCTATCTGGTGTGTCCACATTTTTAATAATTATCATCTAAGGACAGGAAATCAGTTGACGGGAAAGATAAAAGTTTGCGTTGAACAATAGGATTTGTTTATGTAATGGCATCCTAAATACTCACGTCGGTAGTGACGTGTACTCAAAGGGGAGTTAAGCACCTGTTCAGATAGTTAGAACGTGGACAGCTGGTTTCATGAAAAATATAAAATTATTCATTTAAAAATTAGAAACCAAAAAATTTTCCTTTTCTAAGATGTGTGGCGGGAGTAGAGGGTGAGGTGTCTGGTGTATGAAGCAAAAAAAACAAAACAAAAACAAAAAAAAAATTTGTCTAAGAATGAGTCTTGAAAAATTCTTCATATAAGTCAACTTCCGTTTGAAGTCTTTTCTGGACGGTTTCTCGCACGAGTTTCGTTTATTCGCCCCACTATCGTTAAATAACTTTCCCTCTTTCTCGAACTACCGACGACTGACGTTATTGGACGCCCTTTAAGAGAATAAGCCGAAAGCTAACTTTCGTGTTACTCGCGGTCTCCGAAACAACGACCGGAAACTGGACGGACTGGTTGGCGTTGATGGCTGCGTGCAGAGCAACCTTCACCAATGCGAAGAAAGTAGATGAATTCGTTTTTATTACTCGAGCGTGGGGACCCCCCCAAAAAAGAGTATAATAAAGCAAGCTTGTGAGATTACAGACCAATAAAGCGTTAGTGTACTACAATATTAAGAAACCAGGTTATTAGCTGAACTAGTAAATAATGTCTGAATATTACACTGCGGGCTTTACAAACCGTCGGCATAGATAGGTAAAAAATGTCAGCATAACCCGCTCAGATCTTCGCTGCCAACTTCTCTTAATATAAGATACTGAGCTCACTGCCGTGATTTCGAATTTCAATTTGTATTTCTTTTTTGTGCAAACGCTAAAATTCTTTTGTGAACTTTAAAGTCCACGGATGCTTCAGGTGGAGCGGTTTCCTTAGAGAACTGAAACCTTTTGTGATGGCGCACCTAGATGGAGTCAGAAGGTCGCGATCTGGATCGATAGCAAAAAAAAAAAAAAAAGGCAAAAGAAAATAACTAATTAACGATAACTGGCTCAGTCTTTTGAAGATGATCTGGTCGTTTATATAGTACGTAGACTCCACGCCTTTAAATTTACTTCTTTAAACTTCAAACAAACGTTGCCCAGTTTCAGGGGAAGGCTCTCATCAACAAGCATGCGGTGGTGATTAATTTCAGTACATAAATGTAAATTGTAAACGAATAAATAAATAGTTTTCTAATCAGAGCAATTTCACAACCATTCCACTAATCAGCCGCTTTGGTAACAGAGTTGAATTTCCTTGGTAAAGACATTCCGGTATTTCAACGACTGCCAACTCGTTATTTTTTTCTCTCTCTCTCTAAATAACGACTCCGTTCACTATTTTCAAGCCAACTTAATTATCTCCGCGGGTCTGTGTTGATCCTTCGCACCGGTCGGCCTGACGATGATTCCAAAGAAAGGAATGTCGTGCTTGTTTCTAAGAGAAGAGTGGAAAGATTAGTAGCTGGTTGTTTCGAACCCCGTTGCTGGTGCCACTTGTCGCCGCTTCGCCCTCGCTGAGCGGATAGCACCGCACTTCGTTCCGTGGCGCACCCAGCGGATGGCCGGCTGCGGGCCTATGCAGTTTGCCCATCAGCCGAAGCTGTGCGTCTCTGAACGTGGAGCCAGGCACCTCATCTGCCTCATACTCAGAAACCGTTTTCAACAATCGAAGACTAAGGAAAACGCGAATTTTGAGCCGGCTTCACTCTGTAAGCCTCTTTTTTCACTCGGCGAAGAAAGCACTGACGTCACTGACACACGTTTCGGGACGCCAGCTCAACGATGGCACCGAGACGTTCCATTCCGTCGTGGGAGGTGGAGAGGAATTGATGTCGTATTAGCGCGCAAAATTTTATCCTTTGAAACTATGCGAAAAATTCGCCCGTGGTAGAATGTCCCAGGAGCAACTTCCCGATAACCGACGAGGTTATATATTCCATAATTGCTCCCCCCAAACCTTTTTTTTTAAAATAGAATTTTATACAAGACGTATCCACTTTAAAAATAGCTGCGAATTTAACCTCCAGGCCGGCGAGTTCTGTTCTGCGAGAATGTCACGGTTCGCTTTCGCGTAACACAGAGGGAGTTCTTCAGGGTAACTCGAGCACAAGTTTAAATCACTCTTATTCACGGAGAACCAAAGAACTAAGTGTTCCGAATTGCGAATTCACGTGTCAGCTTTCTCTGCCGGCTTACCGTTTTTCTTTGCGTTTTGCGGTGGCTCCCCTGAATTACTTCTGCCCTCGTGGGTGGGAGGGGGTTAAAAGGAAATTAAAAATATTAAATATATGAAAAACGTTTTATTTTCCAAACTGTTTGCACATTTCGAGCTACCGATCTCCACGGTCGCTGCTGTTCGTGAGTCTAGAATACTGGCCCAGACATCCCAGAGGTGATAGCGCCGCCGGACATCAATTTGGTGTGCTTCCCGTAAATGTGGGAAAGCGACCGTCACCGAATGCAAAGGTGCCCGGGCAGAGAGAAGCATTTATCAAAACAGTTTTTGGTTTGATTTACCAAAAAAAAAAAAAAAACGATGGAAAATCATGCGATTTATCTGTCAGCCTCTTTTCCGAGTGTTTTCGTTGTTGTTGTAAAGTTGTGATTAATTATCTCCATTGTGACATTTAGTATAAATAACTTTAAGAAAAACCTGAATGTCTGGCGACCACGGGGTTCAAAATCATTAATTATTTTTTTCTCTCTCTTCAATGGCTCTATCTCACATTGGATAGACACGGTTATAATTTAAAGTCGTCCCGCATATCTAATCTGGAAGAATTCAGGTAAATCTATAGTGAGCTCTTTTCGATTTCTGAAAATATGGACTCTCCCCCAGTACTGCGTGCCCCGGATGTAGCTCTAAGTCTCTGGTGTACGCCATAAATTTGGTTCTGATTCTCTATGATGTTAACCATTCTATTGACGTTCCACATGTGCGCTGCAATAGTAAAGTACAGAGAGGGAAAAAAAAAAGAAGGTTTTAATGCGGTTCCCAGAGACAGGGCGGACGAGTGATCCGTTTGCCGACAATGTGGCTCCTTAATCTGAGATTAGGTGAATTTCGCCATCAGTTGCTGGGTGGGGTTAATAATGCCCAGATATAAAGTTGGAACGTGCTCAGCGTGAATTTAGTTCAAGTGAATAAAACATCTCCAGTCGACCATAAAACTCCAACTTCTAAGAATACAGATCTGCCCATTTACTGACATTCTACTTTAGCTCAAACAAAGACCGAAGTCTCCTCCCGGCCCACGTCCTCGGTGGACGGACAGCGATGATTCTTTAGCACCGAATTCTTTATTCTTGTTGTTCAAAATTATTATTATTTTTTTTTCAACGTTAATAAGATTTTAAAAGATACAAAGAACTTAACGATTTTCAGAATTTCGGATACATCGTTTGGCTGGATGCAAACACACTTCGTAGGGTTTTTTTAAAAAATTAAGTATTAGAAATTCTCAGAAGATGCCGCAGCGGTCACGCGTGACGGGTCAGCCAGTGAAGAGACTAACCCCTTCATTCCGCTCCTTGTCTTGTCAGACACTTTACTCTCTCTACGACTGGAGGTTGTTTTCTTAAAAAGAATCAAAAAAAACGAGACACAATACTATTCACTATAAAATCGATTCCTCATTGGCCGTCCGGTTTGTTTCCCCTGGTTATCTCCCCGTCTCTGTGACGCGTGACGACCAAACCAGACTCTGCCATCCAGCCAATCAGCGGCGCGCGATGATGTCCGCCATTTCGAAACATTTCACGTCTGCTGTCTTGATGTAGAAAAATAAAAATGAAGGAAGGAAGGAGAAAAATGATTACGATGGCCCTGACATCCAAAGGTCTTTGTGCATTAAAGCTCATGCCACCATCCATTACACAAAACCCGAAACCCCGAATTACGTATTACGGCCCCATAACCTCGGACCAGCAGTGCTCCCCTCCCCAAACATTAAGTCCGAATAACTCTGTCATTTTCTCATCGTTTTCGTCGTGGCCCCGGTTTCACAAAATCCCCATTCCCCGATCTGCGAATTCTTTCGACAGAACGATCAGAAACAACAGTAGAAATTAAGTACGTTGTTAAAAGTGAAAGGTGCGGGAGGGGTGTGCATAGGAATCGGACCAGCAGGGCGTCAGCAGATAAGGCAAGGAACAGTTCGGCCACAATCAGAACGGTGATATATATATACAACTGTTGATAGGTTCAGAGCGACGGCGCGATCAGTTGCTGGGCGAGTACGAATTACAGCCGGAAGACGGAACTTGAGGAGAGAATATGCTACGACTGAGAGAGATACGAGCGAGGAATGACGGAAGTTGAGAGAGAGAGAATCGACGGAGACGATGATTGAGAGAGAGAGATAGAGGAGAGAGATGAGAGACTGAGATGAGAGAGAGAGAGAGAGAGAGAGAGAGATGATGAGATGATGAGAGAGAGAGATGACGTCAATACACGGAGAGATATACGTCAGTACAGTACGAGAGAGAGAGAGAGAGAGAGAGAGAGAGAGAGAGAGAGAGAGAGAGAGAGAGAGATGATGATGAGATGAGAGAGAGAGAGAGTGAGAGATGACTACAGAGAGATGACGTCAATACACGAGAGATGACGTATGACGTCAGTACACAGAGAGATATAACGTAGACAGAGAGAGAGAGAGAGAGAGAGAGAGAGAGAGAGAGAGAGAGAGAGAGAGAGAGAGATGATGATGATGATTAGAGAGAGAGATGACGTCAATACACGGAGAGATATAACGTCAGTACAGTGAGGGAGAGAGAGAGAGAGAGAAGAAGAAGACTAGATCACAACACCGACGGGAGTGGAGGGTAAAACAAACAGAATAACATTGACTTCAAATAAAACGCTGGCGTTGCTTGACACTCGAGGGAAATTCATCTTTACTTTATGTCCTTTAATGACTGACATAAAAAAAAATATTTTAAAAATTCAAAAGAAGAACTTTACATGGCATTCATTAGTTCATATAGTTAACGACCCATGAACATCACATAGACCGAGTTCTTTAGTTCCTGTGGCGTCATTAAGATGGAAACCTAACTAAAGATACAGGCATCGCCCAGTGATTCTGGTTTGCTTGTTTTTCTCAGGACTGTTGAATGCTTCAAGATTATCGGGAATCGAGTCCAGATTCCTATTGAAATTCTTATAATATTTTATTTAATAGTAGCGGTCGTAAAAGTGTAAAGTAGAAAAATCAAGTCATCAACAGCCGTGTGTGTTTAACACATTTACTGTTATAAAAGAGATTTGTGATATGACTTTCGGCAAAGTTAGAAGGAATTTTATTTGGTTTAAACAAAAGGTTAGGAGAAAAAGAAAAAAACACGAAACACCGAAGATAGTGCAGATACACGGACCAGGAAGAGACGGGTAGATCATCACAGACAATTTTCGCGTTTGGTTGCCATTTTTAGCAAGACAAGTAGTATCTCTCGCCTGGTGAGGAGGACAAGCTGCGACTCTCTGGGAACCGTAGCGTTCGAGTCGCTCGTTTTCTCCTCAGATGCTTCAGTACGTTTGAGCATTTCAGCTGCCTCAATGGCTACTGAAAATATTTCTCCTTTTAGTCTGACTACAGGAATTCCGTTTTGGTCTCGGCGTCCAATCGACGGGTGAATGAGAATTCCCAAGCGACCTGGCTTTGACTTACCGTTGTCAAATTACTCAGAACCACCCTGATGGCAGATCGCACTTGACTCTCCATCACACTCGCCATTATCTTGAAAGCAGATCAGCCAAATATTTAAAGCTCTAATCCTTAGAGATAAACGCACTCTCTGGGAACCCTGACAACATTGGTGTAACTGATAAAATCGGTGTCGATAGTCTTACCGTCTTCATAAAGACGAAAAACTATGAATACATGTAATAATTTGTGAATTTAATCTTCAAATACTTATTTAATCTTATACAACATTGGCTTTACTCACGAGAACTCCTCTCTACATCACCTGGGGTGCACGCACCAACCACTCTTCTCTTCAAGCCTGTATTATTCTGCGCATTTCTAGCCATCGAGCTGTGACAGTCAGTACGTAATATAACCCTTTAACAAATCTGTATATCACTCCAGGGTTAAGGAATACTCTCCTTTAGATGTGTTTCACAAAGATTCATTTGTGAATATCTATCTACTGGTGCTGATCTGACTCTGACGTTTCAAGTTTAGGCTTGGGAATTTTTGTTTCTTGGGAGGGGTGGGTCACCCAACAAGCATATTTTAAGAAACCAGGCCAAACCACGATAATATAACTAATGCTTCTGGAACCTCCTTTAATCTCCTGCTTATAAAATCAAATCCCCCCCAGTTATCATTGTCATCTAAATTTTTGCGAGCTGAAATCTGTTCCATCGATGTTGCATTTTGTAGTTGCTGCTGTTTCTGATGGAGAGAAAGAGAGAGAGAGAGAGATGATGATGAGAGAGAGATGATGAGAGAGAGAGATGACGTCAATACACGGAGAGATATGACGTCAGTACACAGAAGATATAACGTCAGTACAGTGAGAGAGAGAGAGAGAGAAAGAGAGAGAGAGATGATGAGGAGATAGATGATGAGAGAGATGAGAGAGAGAGATGACGTCAATACACGGAGAGATATGACGTCAGTACAGTGAGAGAGAGAGAGATGACGTCAATACACGGAGAGATATGACGTCAGTACAGTGAGAGAGAGAGAGAGAGAGAGAGAGAGAGAGAGAGAGAGATGGAGAGTCAGACAGAATTTCGAGACAAACGATCCAAAAGGTTAACTCTCCAATCGGCCCCTTTTATTTCGGTTTTTAAATATAATAACCCCCCCAGATTTGTTCTGTTGTTATCCTCGCACGAAGGACAGATTAGATTTTCGCCGCCTGCTCACAAATCCGTGTTTAAAGCCGTAAAACAGCAGGAGGAGGAGGGAGAGTTTGTCTTTTACATGATCGGAGTTAATGAGCTTTTCAGATTCCAACAAACACTAAACCAGGCTCTTCTCGGATAGGAAAACTCGCAGAAATCAAACTGTGGGGGGTCTTCTTTGTTTAAAACTGACAGCGGAATGAATCAATAAAAACTCAGGACTCAATTTTTTTAATATTTATTTAAAAAAAAGTACATTTTCAAGTGTTTGATTGTTTCCCATGCGATGGCTTCCTCCTTTTTTTCCACCGATTCTCTAATGGCCCATTAATAAAAGAAAAAATATTCGTTTCCATAATAAAAATGATTGTAAAATCGCACCCGCGAGATTTCCAGGTGTGCGTGGACCCCTTAACGCGTTATAAGTGGGGAGTTCCTGCCGGTCTCCGGCACCGAGCTCATCTCCTATGGAGACTCTTCAGATCTTCACTTGTTGAGCATCAATTTTTGGTTAAGAAACTCGAAGCCCGCTGTCGTGGAAACGACGGAGAGGGGAAATTCTTGATGCTTTAGTACGGAACCACGACTCAGTTAAGCAACATCTAGAATTCGTTAGAAGTGATGAATTAAGATAGAAGTTGCTGATAAATAAGGGAAAGTAATGGCAGCGAGAACACGGGTTTTTTTTTTTTTTTAAAAATTCATATTGAAACAAACGATGTCCGGGCGTCATCATGACGCCGGTTGGTCGCTACCCCTAAAACCTACGATGGTTTGTATTGGAAAGAGCGCCAGTGAGACGAATCCTTGCGGAAATACTGACAAGGAACTGTTTTTTTTCTTCTCGTCTCCCCCGCTCGGAACCTTTAAGAGTGGTCGCTGTCGAAGCGATCAGTTTCAGCGTAATCTACCTGCACGTGCCTTACTTCGCTAGATCTCCTCTGAAGTATCCTCGTCCGTCCTTTGCGTTTTGCCCCGGGTTGGGTTCTTTCTCACTTCCCGGCCCAGAGAGCATCTCAAATGCTCTACAGAGTTAAAATCCGGCCAGGGTTAGGTGTCGATGGGGGCGCTTCCGCATGCGGTCTTCTGACCTGGCCAATCTTCTCTATCCGTGCTGGGGGGTACATTTGGTAGCTTTAGGTATTCAATGTCTCCGGAAACCGCAATGAGACTAGTCCAGTTTTAAGAAACGACCCATAGCGAATGTTCTATGGTTTTGTATGCTTGGCCTTTCTTCTTCCTCCACCGTCAAGCAGCGATTCGCAGGATGAAGAACCCCCCGCTTTCGTCATCTCGTTGACTCCGTATTCAGCGTCTGCTGCTGCATTCACAACGACTGTTCCTTTCGTGATATCGACAGTGATCAGAGGGGCAGGGCATCCAGCCCAGAATCCTGACTGTTTAGCTTCTTGGTTACGGTCTCGCAGAAAACAGGTTCCCTGATCTCTTAGGCTGCTAGCAGGAGGGGCTCGTGATGTACTGTAGGAGACAAATACTATTTCTTCCCTCTTTGTTAATAAGTCGTGTTTTTGGAATCACGACTTTTCTGATTGTTAGCTTAGCTCTACTATCATATCAGAGTACCAGGCGACTTATTACCGAATAACGAATATATAGCTGATGATCCGTTTCAGTAATCTGCCATCTTATCGAGGAAGCGCTTAGCTAGGTTGCTGAACAATCTATCTTTCCTCAAGATCTCTTTCATTATCACCCCCCCCAAAAATCTTTAATCCTTCTGGAAACCTCTATTTCATCATCTTACAAACTCTGGAACCGCAAACCTGGAATATATCACATTCTAAATCGTTAAGTGTATTCCAAAAGCTGAAACCAAGAAATATTCGAATGCCATATGAAATAACCCAAATGCACACGTTTCAGTTTGAATGATATCTTTTTTGATTTGTATTTCTCCTTTGTGTATATAAAGCTACATTTATGAACGTATAATAACGAGCAAATAAACTGTTAGAATTTGAGATACGTTAAACTGCCGCCTTATACGTTTCTGATATCTGTTTACCAGAATTGTGTATTAATACTGATAGCTATTTGAAATAACTTTCGTAGCTGGAATCCAGTTATAAATTTTAAAAAAAAAAGGATAAGGGTACGGTTTTGTTTTTGATGTTTGACAGGACGACCCCTTTGTTTACGGGTTCCTTTCTGCACCACGAGGTGCTACCGAGAGAAGAGAGCGAGAGAGAGAGAGAGAGAGAGAGAGTGAGCGAGAGAGAGCGAGAGAGATGAGAGAGAGAGAGATTAGAGATGAGGCTTTAATTCTTTATATTTGATTCTTTGACCAGAGAGATATCTAGAGATTATTTTAATCATTAGTGCAAAAAAATTCTCTCTTTTTGATTCTTAAGAAAGTATTACGTTAAACGAAATTCACCAGCCAGCTTTCCTAAGATTATAACATGGTTGTTGACGTTTTATTTGGACCTCTATCTATCAAAGAGTGGATGTACTTTACATGAATAAAGTAACTTTACCCGTATCAAGCGCGTATCTCCAGATTGCTTGAATTCTACAACCGTAATATTTTAGAAAAAAAAAAAAACTTCAATTAATGTAACCTGACAACAAGCTTAAAAAAAAATCATCGACCAAATGTAGTTTAAGAGAACATCATTCATAAAGAATTTTAACAGTTTTAAAATTCTATTTTGATGATAAAATGAAATTATAACTAGTCTTTTGTGCCACATTGTTGTGCCATTTTATTCTAAATAAGCTACTTTGTTTTAAATAAATTTTTTGGAACTTTCCGAAGTTGGTTCGATCTAATCACGCTTTTCTTATTTAAATGCTTATTTAAATGACTTTTGAATCATTGAGAGATCATCAACACTAAGGTGGATACATCGAAAAAATTTGAGATTTAAACTAAAAGCTATTCAACTTCATGAACCTAAGACAGTAAATTGAACTGGTACGAATAACAATTCTTGGAAAAGTTCGTTACTGACAACCAGGCCAGAAGCTCCCATGACATAATTCATCTTACTAACTAAATAGCTAAATTTATTGCAGGTATATTAATCTCTTGGAGTGATTAACTAAATTAGTTAGATATTCTTTAAATGTATTAAAGGACTTTTCAAAACTTTAGAAAACCTCTTGTTATTAAAAAGAAGCTAAAAATTATAAATAGCTTGGTTTTAGATTCCTCTTTAATTCCGAAGATCCACTGTTGAGACAGATGCCTAGAGATAATAGAGTCATTAAAAGAGAAATCTGAAGTTCTAAGAGTTGGAGAAATGCACGTAACTGAGCTTCTTCGCGATACATCATCGTCTGGCCTATCCCCAACAGTTATCCTTTGGAGTGCGTTCCTCTATGGAAAGTATTTGCTTATAAACCAACGTCGACACGTATAAGACCACGAGAGTCATCGTTTCTAATGAAATACTCTATATTGGGCAGCAAAACACAATGGTATAGTACATTTATTCCAAGAAAACATAATATGCTGATGGTTTTCACGAAGTCCTAAGGAAAACTATTTCCAATCATTTAAGTTTTAAATTACTTCACACGAACGCTACAAGAAAGTACCGCCGGCAAGTTATTAGCTCTGTCTCACTGAGGGTCGGTTTCTTTACGTCTGTCCATCAGATAAACAAAACACTTTCGATTTCCGGCGAACAAAATGTGAAGCAAATAAGAAGAAAAAAAAGTAAATATATAGATTATTTTTCTTCTTATATATTTATATATACACACAATCACATACACACAAATGGATATTACCGGTTGCGGAAAGGAAAAAAAAATTGCCACCTGTTTCGATGCAAACAAAGATTCCAGGCAGGTATTTCCATTATGTCCATAAAACGGCAGGTAATAATCGAACAGCGTGTTTGTCTGCTCCATGTTTTGTACTTACCGATCGTATTCCCAGAGCGCTGCGTGTTTGTAACGGAACAAAGAGTTATAAAGTACATAATCTTTCATATACTGCGCGATCGAAATAAGAAATTCGTTATTATTTTTATGCAAACATCGACTTAACCAAATGATCAAGCATTTTCAATACTACGTTTGAACTATAGCAAACGGTAGAGCTTTAAAAAGAATGTATCGATTCACAGACATATGGTGGTAATTGATAACGGTTCGTCTTAAAATATGGTGTTGGATTTTTGAACACCCGGATCTACTGAATTCGAAACTCACGGATGCGAGAAGAGTCCTAATACAGATGCTGAGTGTGTGTGGTCAGCCGGAAGTTGTGTTCTGCTATGTAGATGTATCAATACCAGGGTAGGTCGTGGTATCAAATTTTCTAAGATTTCTGCGGATAAAAAAGGGGTAATTTTAATAATAGAACTGTTAATAATGAAATAAATTACCGGCGAATGTTGGTAACAGGGATAACGTTAATCAACTGAATAACTGTAATTATGAGTATTCCTCTTTTTTTATATGGTCGATTGTGTAAACCACGATGGTTTTCCGTATTTTTGCAACTGCTAAGTCAAACAAACTGTTGCACAGTCAATAAACAAAAGTATACTTTTAAAATTACTTAGATAAAAAAAAACCTAAAGAAATTTTTGCAAAGGAGATAAGATGTAACACTGGTCATCTGATCTTTCAAGAGAATCGTTAAACTTGGCTTTGTGTCCAGTGGATATTAACAATATTTATTTGTCTAAAAAATTTATGGGCTCGTTGTTGCTACTCTTTGGCAAGGTTCCAAAGGCAGCAGCCAACGGTTTTTTTTCTGGAAGTGTGTTTAACTGGCAGATTGCTTATAAGCGAAAGCGTTGTGCTACTGTTGGTGCTGATACGGACGAGAGTAGCAGAGCGGAAAGAATGATTCCACTGATTAGATATTAAAGATAGCAGAAGAACGGCATTAATCAAGGCTGCCTGACTGGTATCTGGATGAGATTGTAGCATCAATATCGCCACCTCTTATCGACAAGTGGCATTGGAGTTTGTGTTTCAGGAGAAGGACGTCAGGTCACAAGCAACTAGGGCGATCAGGGTTTGTTAGGGCCAAAAACGTTAGACGACAAGCTCACTATGTCCGCAGACACGAGCACAGCGAATTTTGGAAAGCTCGGGAAGCCGCCATTCTAAGTCACCTCCGAGCTTCTCAACGTAAAGGAGAGAGGAACTGTTAAGTTTAATTTTCCATTAAAACTGAAGCAACAGGAAAGAGTAATTTGGGATTGTGTGTGCGTGTACGTGTGTCAGTGGTTTCTCCGCTAAGTAATATTCCATCAGTCTCCATTAATCTGCTACAATTACAGAGGTTCGAGTTATCTTTGGTAAGACGACGCCACGCGTACACAGAACTCCGTTTTTTTCTTCCACATAGCAACGATTTGTTTTGAGTAACACCGCTATTGATTTTCTCCGATGGCGTTCCTCAAACTGGGCTTTCAATTTCTCTGATTATAGCAATAAGTGGGAAAATGCGACATCAACAATTCCTAGCAATCTCTCCTGCTTGCAAGCCATAGGTCCGCAGAGAGATAGAGAGAGAGAGAGAGAGAGAGAGAGAGAGAGAGAGAGAGAGAGAGAGAGAGAGAGAGAGAGAGAGGGGGGAGAAGAAACTACGCGGGGAGAGACGACGACGACACTCACTCGACCGACGACGCCCACTGAACGAGATTTCTCCGGTCACCAGTAGGGATGAACCCGTCCCGTCGGCGGTCAGAATGGCTGGCGGGATTCCGCGCCACTTAACAGTTGTATTCTGAGAGAAAATCTACTCCAGGAATTTACGAGTACCGGAGATACGAGACTGCGGAAAAATACAAGTACTTCAAGAATAATGACACTAGAGGGAGATGTAAAAAAAACAAAAAAACCTGGGATAAAAACAGGGTTAGGAACGTTAAAAAATTGAAACTCCTCCCAAAAATGACATTAAACAGACAAAGATTGAAATAAAAAAGACATAAATAAAAGAAACAAATTCTACAGCAGAGAGGAACATAAATTTGTCTATGACGTCATAGACATAGCTGAAATAACTCCGTATTACACGTACAGATTTTGTTCTAATGTCTTAATAACGGTCCCGATTAGTTTATTAGATTCAAAGGCTGTTTTCCTGTTCTTATCTTCATATAGCATCATGTTGGATGCTTCCCATCTTGTGTTGTCCTTCTGCTTAGCGTGTGCTTTCCCCTTTAAAGAAAACAGACAACAGAATATACACGACATGTGTCGGTTATTTTGACTTCACCACCACCCTTTTCCCTACCTCATTTCCTTCTCCTCAAGTGATCGGGAATTAAAAATATGATAAAACTGTTGAATAAATGTAACATTTTCGGAAAGTGCTTGTCGTTTTGTTACGCAAGTAAAGATGTAACAATTAAAGAACGGGAAAGGAGCGAGACGCACTTCCGCTAATACTGTATCGGCCATCTCTCAAGAGACGAATACTGAGAGTAATGAAATTTTTTAAAGGGACAATAATAGCAGGTTGTACAGTGCAACCTCACGTATCCGAACAAGCCCGGAGGCAAGCTATTTGTTCGGATACGTGAAAAAAAACGGTAACCCAAAGTGAAGTACTTAATTACTTAATTACTGTAGATTTTCAATGTAATTTGAGTGAAAATGTTTGCATGTGCGTCTTTGTTAACCTCCATTTTGTCTGGCTGCAGAAATTTTGGTCACATGATCAATGAGTCTTGCTTGCCATAATACTGTAAAGTTACTGATGTAATTTGATGAAGTGCAAGATGCTTAATAAAAACCCAATAAATGTTTAAAAATGATTTATTATGAAAACAAAATTTAAAAAAATACACATACAAAAATACAAATTATTACACAGGCTTAAAAAATGTCTTAATTGATTGTGGCTTAAGATTAGACAATCTTTTTCCTGCTGCCTTCTCGCGTAGTGATCGTAGAATGCTTAGGTGCATGGGCTCAGCGTCATTGTCTGCCTCTAACCAACACAATGCTTTGTCCCTGATGTCTGCAGCCTCGGCATTGGATGGTACAGGATTAGCGTTATCAGGAGATGGTTCATCATCAGAGTCTGATTCGGACGAAGGGTCACCTGTCACGCTGTGCATGATCTCCTGGTCAGTGAGCTGTTGTCAAGGTCTTGTCTATTTCACACCATTCTTCGATGTCGGTGATAGTAGATCGCCCAACACCATATTCTTCAGGCTAAAAGTCTTTTCAAGATCTTCACTTTGTCGTCTAGAGACAGAACATTGCGTTTTCTTTTCAAACTTTTGTCAGACATTTTTAACGTGAGTGTCGTGAACAATACAGTCTAAAATGAAATGTGGATTAAAACACTTCAAAGATGATATGAAAAACCAGATAAAATATTTCTTAGTAAATTATATTAAATTAAATAAATTACTTAAATTAAGTAATTATCATTCCCCCCCTTGATTAAAAAAATACAATAGAACGTTGACAACCGAACAAAAAAGTGTGAAAGTTCGGTTACGTGAGATTTTGTTCGGGGGACATGTCGATTGTTCGGATACGCGAAAACTCGGATAAGTGAGGTTCGGATACGTGAGGTTGCACTGTATTTAGTTGACTTTTGCATTTAGTAAATTTCACTTTCTTCTAATTCTCTCACGGAACGTGATTATTTATTATCTGATTGGTTAGGTTCGTAATAAAACCGCTTATGAAAACGTACTGATGTCTAAGATAACCTTATTTCGCAGAAACGCAAGTTTAATAAACGTCAGGGATTAAGCTGGCACAGTATCCTTGATTATTTACCAAAACATCCTCAGTGTTTAGTTGCCAAATCAGTAGTTACCTAGATATGTCTCAAGCAGTTGTCAAAGGTGCGGGCCAGTCAAGATTTGCCCACCAGGCGAGTAGTTATGCAGGTATGGTTGGGAGTTCTAGAACGGTTTTCATTGGACGGGACGGCCAAATTTTACCACGTGTACGCGGATGATTTCGTGAAAGAAACTGCTTTTCTTCTTTCCGTCGTTGAATTCACCTTGTTGTTGTTTTTGCTTTCGTCAGAGCGGAAGTGGAAGATTGGTAAAGAAAAAAGGCCGATGTCCGCACGACTTCTTGAGAAAGAACCCGATATATCAGCTGGTCTTCTTTCAAGTCTGATAAAGAAGAATCCGTTTTGCTTTCTACTGCCGAGACGCAATTTTGAGATTTTCTTTTTTTACTTTAGCGAATACACAAATGGCAAAGAATGATAAGAATGGCAGCAGACAGGCTTTGGGGATGTTAGGAACTTGCTAGCAATTCAAAGGCATATTTCAGAGTTCTAGTAGATATACCAAATAAACAATTTTGGAAAACGGAACTCTCTGTCAATAAAAAATAGAACTTTCATGACGCAGCAAGCTGTATATGGGACAGTTATTGCAAAAAAATAGTAAACTTACAATTCCGGAACGGCCGAAAATTGCCTTCTGCATCAAAATTTAGAGGTCAGTACTGATTCAGACCTTTGTCTACTGAACGAGATTCATCCCTACTTCATCTTTAAATAACTGACATTAAAGAACCAAAACTATATTTATGTGATATTTTGTTTTCGAGTCCGCGTGCCAGCGTTTTGCACCGAAAGCATCCACTAGAGAACCCCTTGGCTTCATCTTCTTGACTAAAGCGGAGAAGGACAGTCGGGGGTTGGCCGCGCCTCTAAAGGATGCTTAGAGTACATAGCGCACCGTTAGCAGATCTTGATGAAGGTGCTGGATTCGTCGACACTCTAGGGTAATCTATAGAAGTATTTGAAATTGGTGATTTCAGTATGGTCTATCGGGGGGGTCACAGTGTGTTCTATTGGGTCTATCAGTGCAGCCTGAATGAAACACGTTGGAAAACATCTGAAATGAATGTTTCGGATTGAACAGAATTTTGAACGCTGTATCATTTCCTCCGATGTTTTAGTAAGCGGCCAGGTGACTATCGTCATCTATTTTTTCTTGCTTCGCGAACGGTATTACGTCCAGGCGACTGATCACATCAAGTGAGCGTGGGAGAGTAAACTGTTTAAAGATTGTCAAGGTCGCCAGTCGAAAAATGTATCATCTAGAATAATTCCGCCTTGGCGACGTATAGGTGGCAGCAGCATACATCACCTCGATCAGGGGACATTACCTCGCTGACTGGTCATCAAGCGGGCGTGAAGGCCCTGACCACCGCAGTCGCTAACATACTGGTCTACGTCACGATAAATAAACAAGGGCGGCGTTTGATTTTTAAACCGTTCGGGAGTTCGTTTAAAAGGAAACAACCGAACGCAAAGGGAACCAAATCAGAATCGAGTAGTTCGAGGTAATAGGGCTTTATGTAAACTTCAAGCTGCCAAAGTCTTTGAGATCGGGGGTGGGAGGTGGCTGAAATATAGCAATCGTTAGTTACGTGGACACGACGTGAAGAACTCGATTCGAAATCGATGGAGCTATTACAGAAGACAGATCGTTACTTTTTCACGGAGAAACGAAGTTTTCGACACGAGTAACAGTGAGCTATTAAAACATCGGTTGAAATGAATGTTCCGAATTAGGTTTTGTACAGTATTAATGTAGGCTTAAGTGACAGCGCAAGATGTGCAGGAAAGCAGAAAAGATTCCATATCCTACTATTATCTAAGCTTGTCTGTGCAAAGCCTGCGCAATATAATTGACAATACATGGTATTAATAACAGCCAAGACGAGAACAGGCGAAGGCAATACAACTGGATGTAGAAATAAATGGCGAGATCTTGATGGCAACAATGCTATTAAATTTCGACAAATAGCGACCCCTTAGATGTCTGTGGCGGTTAATGTGGCGGCCTGTGTGTGTGGTGAAAACAACATGGAACCGGCATAGTGTGTAGCGCAGCAGCCCGCGCTAAGACTGAGGGCCTGACTGGGGGGGGGGTCCTGATGGAAGCCGGGTTGGTCCGCGAAACCTCTCACAGAATGGCTTGTTCTAGTTCTTCTATACCAGCTCGTCGGCTTATCTTTTTTTTTTTACCGGAAACCCCTGTTTTTTTCATAGTTAAACGAAATGGCACTTACTTTCATTTTACTGCTGAAGACCGATGGGCCAGACTTTACGAAACGCACTCATGGCAATAAATTTTGGCGGTAGCCATGATGCTTCAGAAAGTGGTCGACGAATGAATGCGGGAAAAGCTGTCGTTTTTACTGCAATCTCTAAAACCTACTGTTTTTGCAATACACTTTTCTCGCTGCTTTTGACTTTCAAACTTTTACCCTTTCCTAATTCTTAAACCATTTCCTTCTTTCTGCTCCATTTCAGGGTGTACGAGAATTTGTAGTTCTATTTTATTTATTTATTTTTTACAATCTAATAAACGAGATACATCAGATTTCGCTCTCTTAAACAACATCGTTGTTATGAATCCTTCAGTGCAAATCAGCGCCGAGTTTCTTAATATTAAAAGACACGATCGCAGTATTGTTTTGTCAGGTTTTAAAGCCAGCACGAACCCGAAGTTGAACAGACAGACACCATTTATGATTTCAATCGCCCAAAAGTTTTCTTAATTACTGATGAGCAGAAACCGGCGTGAGGTTAAGATGATTACATCAACTGACAGTATTATAGTGTGATTTCCTTCTTGCAGCCTAAAATTCGTCTGTACTCCATCATCTGACATAAAGAACAGAAAGGGATGTCGATGGTCTAGTGGTAGACTGCCGTGGTTGGGCGCTCGTGTTCGAATCCCAAGTCAGACATGATGTTTTCTTGTTTTTCCTAATCAACCAGCCGCATAGTTTTCCTTCCACATCTAAAAAAAATAAAGATTTCCACTAGAGATTTTGCGGTACCACGTGGCGGAGGCTCCGCCGGTAACTCTTGACTAGCTCGCACCTCGACCACCGCTCTAGAGCCCCGAACCATACCCAAGTAGCTACTCGCTTGGTTACCAAGGCTGGTACCCTACACTTCACCTTTTAAACTCGCTGCTGCAAGACGTCCGTAAACCTCGACAAGTCTGCAAAGTGGTTCTCTTAAAAGGAAGAGGAACAAAAAAGACTGTCTTTTAGTGCTACTTGATGTTACATTCTTGTAAATACCAAGTAAAGGTGAGTTTGCTAGTTCCGTATGACAGTTATTAAAGATGAAATAAAGATAGTTTTCGTCATTGCTGTATTTAGAAGGAAAATTATTTAAATTTACTTGTTAACCACTCACATACCTGTAAAACTTTAAAAAAAAGTTCGTTATGTACTTAAATCGAGGAAGAACAATGACGTTCGCTGTATGGTATTAATAATTTCTGCTAATTTCAGTCAGATTACGTCACATTTACTGTTACAGAAAAGGATTAGCGTTTAAATTAGCATAAACCAGAATTAAGTAATAGACAGCAGCAGCACAATGTGCTTTAATGGCGATAAAGTAGACGGTGCGTTGTGATTGTGGATGTCGAGGTAACGATTGGGCCAAACGGCTCAGCCCGCTGAGCTTCTGCAGCGCCAGAGAGTCCGGAAGCGTGCCGGAGTGGAGAGCGCACCTACTGTCGCAATTAGTAGAACCGGGCGCTTCAACAAACAGACGGAGACCGCACGTTTGGCGCGACGGGGGCGGAGGTCTGACGCAAAACTCGGCTGAAGACATCTGTCCAAGCACAGGCTCTGCGAGACGCCACAGAGGCTGACGGGGAAACGTTGGTAAGTAAGTTCATCTGGACGTCGGCCTGGCTGTTGTTCCGCTGGAGGTAGTCGACGACCCCGATGCGCTGTCTTTGGCAATTTACCGCATGCAGATCGTAATGAGCTGGGCCTCTAGAGTCAGTCAGTACATCCTCACTTCCAGAAACTCTTGACGGTATTTCACCAGTTTTGTAATCCATAAACACGGCATCGTAGTTGTTCGCAACAAGTTTAGCAGGAAACTATTCAGCATGAACCCCACCACTGGCAAATGGTTGGAATGCGCATCTGAACCGAGATCACAGGATTGGTTCGTATTTATTTGTTTTTGTAGAACAAAATACTACGTGAATGGAAAATGGGACGGTTGTAAGCGTTGTCGTCTTGCACCAAGTGACATCGCAAAGCATCGTGAACCTTTTACCACATAATAACTAATAGATATAGACTTTATGTCGAGAGACCGAAAATCTGAGACCAAATGGAACAGATATCTAGGTAGACTGCTTCTTCTGCAAGCTTGGATCCTGGACCGTGGCCGACTCTCTCGGGGCGATGAGATTGCAAAGGGACCCCCTCTCCCGATAAATTTCACCTTGATTAACTCGCATCGGCCTGACTGGGAAAACCGGACAGCTGCTCCAGGCTCCCGCTGAATAGAACACTCACGCCGGGCGTTTCCCCCGACGGGATCAACAGTAATATATGTGTGTGGTTAATTTCTCGCTTTCCACTGCTTCGGCGTGGTTCCGTAAGAGGGGGCCGATCAATGGGGCGTCGATTCGGCCGAGCACGGTTTTACGAACAAGTCCGACAGAGAGAAAAACAACAACAACAAAAAATGGCGGCGTCTGAGCATCTGCATCCCGAGAGCGATAGAGCAGTCAATGAATCAGGATATAGGTATCAACAATTTCGAGAAGCGGGAGGCGAACGCCGGCTTGATTCCATCTTGAAATCAATTGCTGGGTACTTCTGGGAATCGGTAGGAAGTAAAATTAAGATTTTGCACGGTTAGACCTTTTCACAAAAGCAAAACGTGTCAGAATGGTTGATCTGGAGACCACAAGAACGTAGGAGGTCGGTAAATGAAAAAAAACAACAACAACAACAAAGAAAAGAATAGAGAGAAATTATTTAATTTACAACAACATTAAGTAAACTTATCCTTTTGATAATTACCATAATTTTAAGGGGAAAAAAATTTTTTTTAATTTTTATAAGGGAAAACCGCGTTCATTGATATAACAAGGCTTATTGTAAATGGGTTAATCATCTTGGGATAGTAGAAAACGGGTATGGATATTCCGTTCTTTAACCCTTCGGATACCACGTCAGACCACTCGCTCGCCGTCGCAGGAGACCAGTTAGTATTTGTGTTGTGATCTGGCCGTATATTTAATCAACTCACGCGTAATGCAAAATAGAGTTTTGGGCTACAGATTTCTCCTTACAAGGGATTACATTGACTGGGAAGGCCGCAGCTCCTAATCTCAACCTCTGCCGGTTTCCAGAGGTTATCCCAAGTGGTATGCAGAGAGTTAAAGAAAGAAAAGACAAAAACACATGACCAACGATCTGACGCTTCCAGAGTTCAAATCGGGTTTTTATTTATTCCGATACATTACGAACGAAAAGGGCTTACTATTGAATTTATTAGAAGCATAGTTAATTCTAATTTTTGTTTGTAATAGCAGTTTTATTTGTTCGGAAGATATATGCACGTGTAACAGAATTAAATCCTCTTGACAAAGAAAAGATAAATCGGTTCTACGGAAGCCGCTAGATAAAGAAGGAAAATGGTGAGATGTAAACTGTCGGAGATTTGATTAACGCGATCTGCTCTGGGTTGTGTCCGGGGGACCGTGGGAGATGTAGGAAACCGAAGTCCGGATTGAAGACGCTGTTCTTCGCCAGCCAAGCAGCTTCAGAATTGACAGTGTGTCGGAGGGAAAGATATGAGAATTTCTACCTAAACCACTCCCCCCCTCCAAGAGGACGACGACACGCTGTAGGAAAGAAAATATACTAATTGGGCAGTTAGTAACTCATCCGCTTCACGCTCTGCGTGATTCGAACCGCACCACGTTGTGCACGCCGAGCGAGCTGAAGCCAAGCCAGCAGACTGCTGCTTCGTGTCGCATGCAAGCAAAACAATTAAGTAGGAGAAATATTTATTTTATAGCATCTTCTGTTGTTGTTGTTGTTGAGTATCTTTTAGGCGGCATTATACACGATGCTGAGCATCTCAAAGGAATCCGACAATTTTTTTTTTAAGACTAAGGTTAGACAGAGCTGATCACGCATCGCTACGACGATAGTAAATACTAGCGAATTTTCCGAGAGGTGGCGACGATTTGGCCGGTCCAGGCCGGAAGAAGTTGCCTTTTTGTCTGTCGGCCGTCAGTCGCACAAAAAAGGAGATACAGAGATTTTTGTCCCGGGCTTGGAGTCCTCCTCACCCCCCCCTACCACCACCACCACCTTGCGGTTTTCCAGAAGATTAATGATTTCTCCCTCTTTGTCGTGTTGAGCTTTGTTTGCGGAACCTTTCTATTAGCGATGTTTCCAGTGCGATAGTTCACGAGTTCACGACATGGTTTCCCGTCTCCCTCAACAATATAATTGGCATATATACAGGAATAATTAAGTGAGTTATGAGAAAAAAGGTTAATCGCTTTTAGATAATTCGCATTTCTGCTATAGAAGATGGTTTGCTATCTATTTCTGTAAGAAACCTTTTTCGGACAATTCCAATAAAATAAAAGTGGCTGATCTCTATTATGATATAAACTATATACTGTACGCGTATTTTACCTGCTTCCAACTTGATAAATTAATCGGTTTCCTCCTGTATTAGACTACTCTTTAACTCTATATGTAATAGGTTTAATTTTTGGAACAACACGTGGTTTGTTTTCTTTTTGTTGACCTCTGTTTCCAGATTTTCGGTACGATTCCATTTATTCTCGGTGAAGTAAAAAGCAACTTTTGCCCAACTGCTGATATCACTCAGTATTCTATGTGGCCAGTCCAACTGAGAGAGAAGGTTAGAAGTATGTACCGGTCTGGCCTGGTTTAAATTGCAGACGTCTAATAGCTTGTTCAACCTGTGGCTTATTGCTGACCTCTCTGATCCTATGTAGTTCTGGTCCCTGTAATATTGACAGGCTGGGCTGAAGCCATTTCGTCTATTGATGGTATTGCTACGCTTGACGGTTATCACTTTCCACGATGAAAGCGAGATGGACGTGTTTGATGATACTGCGTGATAAATACCTAGTTACTTTTGTCGCAGGTCAGGTATTCCCAAATATAACCCAAAAACGTTCGAAATGCACTTAGCTCCCCCCACTCACCAGACCCGAACAGATCCACCATTTTGAGTGAAGGTATTGGACGCAGTTTGTACTGCCGCTAAACTCTTCTCAAAACAAAGTGCGTCCATTGGTTTGCAAATAATTCAGGTATCGTCAGCATCACAAGTTAGTAAATAGAATACGTGCCAAGCCCTTTTCTCTCCAGTTCCTTTTTCAAATTTTTCCCCCAATTATATATATATATTTTTAACCTGATTCACACTAGTCAGGACTACACCTTGACAGCGTTTTTAAAACAAAACCGAGGTAGCGTTGGCTTTAACACCTGCTCAGACTGGCAGCCTCAGCCCACGTGTCTTGTGTTACTTTCAGCATTGCTGCCATAAATTAATACAGGAGAAGTGCCAGCTTACAGAAAAGACACACCGGAGCTCCGGCACTGCCGATTAACGAAGCCCCGTAACAGCCAATCACGGCGCGGGTCTTCCCAGGATGCTGGAAATGTAGCGAGCAAACCTCGGAATAAGTAGAGTGATAACTTCTTATTTCGTACTTGCAGATAGGAGAAAAAAAAATTTTATTTTCCCTAATTCAGAGAAAAATAAGAAGGTTAAACGTTTTATTACGAAAACATTTATTTATGTGCGCATTTACAGTTTACAGAGAGTAAAATCTAGTAAAAGATATGCGAAACAACCAAGTGACTGGTGAAACGATACATTTATCTGTTTTCACGTGACGTTTCCGCTAATTCTATTTGATATTTTTTTTTTTTTTGTCAATATAAAGTAATTAATATATTTTTCTTTTTGATGAAATTCTTCAATACAAACAACTGCATTCGCAAAAAAAAAAAGAAAAAAGAGAGGGAAAGTTGCGATTACTTTTATTGATTTGGACAATGTTTTCAATTAATGATTCCTTTGGATCCGCTGCCGGACGGATTTGGGCAGAAACACTGTAATTCATCTCGGCCTGCATGACAGTTGTTTCTGTTTGGCGGACTTCCAGGCAGAAGAAATGCGTGTGAAGTGACAGTTTCGGCGCCGAGATAGGGCCGGTCACAAGGTCGGAGACGAGCAGAAGCTCCGGACAGGGCTTGCAGGCGACGGACGGTACATACGCACCTACGTCCTTACACTGTCTGTCGGATGCAGTGATTTAGAGCATCGCACTGATAAAGTGCTAACGGATAAAGGGATCTCTGCTGCTAACTTGGAATAATGCAGATGAAACTCATGTGTATATTTAAAAAAAAAACAAACAAAAAAATCCCCCACAGCAGGAACGATGAGTTATTATCTTCTTCCATCTTCGTTTTCTTTCAGGTCTTGGATCAATGTGGAAAGTTTGGTGGACCTATGAAGGAATTTCAGGTAATCGATTTATGCTATCTACTTTTATATAAACCCATAGAAGGTCGATTACTGGAAGATTAGATTAGTCAGAAAGCGGCTCCTCGACAACGGACTTGCCACATTCTAAACCTGTCCAAGCTCCAAACTTTAACTTCCTGTTTATAATCCTGGAAAACGGAAAGTGTTTGTTTCTGTAAATATAAGTAGAACGAGAGATTTACCGGAAGGAGTTGTTACCCGATTTTCGCGCAGACCGGATGACGCCGATTTTAGACGGTGGTTTTGGTTTGCCGTCAGGAAAGCCGCGCAGAGCGAGGCTGGTACAGCAAAACAAGAGCGATGCCGCCAGTAGCTGGACGTGAAAACGGATCCACGGAAAGCCGATGTCACCATGGAAATTTCGAACCGTACTCTATTCCGCTTCACCGCTACTTCCGTTGCTTTCAAGAATTAACAAGTTACCCCTTTTAGCAAAAAAAAAAGGAAAAAAAAACAACAAACAAACAAGTAGTTTTATAATTTCTTCAATCAGCGCCATAATTAAAAACACCCCGAGAATATGTAGTTTAGTAGCGGCGTATATAGATAATGATACCTGATAACCCTAAACGAAAGGCGTACTACTCTTGAGATTACGAAAAGGTATCGTAACACCACAGAAAGACGAAGACCACGCGATCGTTAGAACAAATATCGGGGAGTAAACTGTTAGAACCAGGGTTATTAAATTAGATGGTCCTTGATTTTAAAGTTGTTTCAGCTCGGCTGATCAGGTAGCAATTTTAAAATAAAAGCACCTTTTCCCAAATCTTTAGAAAATAGCCAAAAGAGAATTATCAGATGTCGACTTGTTTTCGTAAACGTCAGAAGCTGTAGGCAAATTTATCCAGCCATGTGCGAGATTTATTCTTCCTTAATCTGTCGTCATCTGCACACCGGCGAGTAACAGAAAACGTAGAATTAATGCAATTCTGCCGAAAGAAAATATCCGCTAGTTAACTTAACAATCCAAGTCCCCCCCACCTTTTCTTAACAAAATACGTATTTTCTGAAATTAGCCGTTAAATACAGGCATGGGATTTATTTCACCTTTAAGAGCCGGACAGAGGAATAACCGCAGTCCGAGGCTCTAGTTGGTGTAATCAGGTCGTGGCCAGTTATGGACGATATGGCACTGAAGAGAAATAGATAGGCCGGTCGGAAGGTCGTTTCCTTTGTTTTGATCCCGTTCTACCTTTAATGAGAGCCGTAGTGGGCAACAACAAAAAACGCATCGGAAATCACGGACACCTTGCGTTCGCAGTTTACCCCTCCCCTCCCCAGAGGGCGCTCATAATACTCTGTAAGTGATTGCGTAAACAATTTCGTGTTCTCTTGATTTTTAAATTTATTCCATCGTGCGAAAGTAAGAGTTTGTTGTTGCTTTTTAATTTGGATTCACATAAAACTGTCAGGGTCGGGGCTATCTATACTCGTTTCTACTCAAAAATCGCAATTATATCAGCGGTGTCCCTGATCTTTTAAGAGTCGTCAATTATTTATTTGATGCCGATATTTCTGATGTTAGAAAAAAAAAAAAAACCTTTTTCTTTATTGTAAATAATTCACGACAAGCATTTCGATCATTTTTCCCTCTTCGATGGATAAACCAGTACCGGGTCACCCGAGAAACAACTCGAAAGGCAGTCGTTAATTAGAGAGAGAGAGAGAGATGACGTCTATACACGGAGAGTTATGACGTCAGTAAAGAGAGAGAGAGAGAGATGTTCGGCGAAAGGTAAATCAGAGCAGACATTCTAGACAAATTCTGCCCATTACCAGGACGAATAGCGGACTGATATCCGACTACAGAAAACACCGTACATCAGCTTACCTTAGAAACGTGATTGGGATCGAACAAACTATACATCAGGATGCTTTGTATTGATTGTCTTAGAAAAAAGACGAGCGTAGAACATTTATTATTGTTTTTTCAGCAGCATTCTCATTAACTCTGGAAATGCTGCAGTCTCGATGCATATTCCTGCCAAAATGCAAAGGGAATTCGGTACTTTATTGTTATCAACAAAAGAATTAAATTAAGACAAAACAAGAAACCGTCATTTAACAAAACCAGTGATAAAGGAGTACGGCAAGAAAACCATGTATATCTTCGAGTTTATTGGTTATTTAAACAGAATATATTTATTGCATTAAAATAGACATTTTTATTTTATTTTTTGCCCTAATAATTAAAATTTAATTATTACTTCATTTTTGTATTTTAATATAAAGTAATTTTTACCGCCATTTAAAAACAAACATTCCCAGACAGGATAGAGCAACAGGTCTGGAGACCCTACGGTTTTCTTTCCTGCACATCACGATACAATGATTCCTCAGGCTAGACAACTTTCCGCCAGGTATCTGCGTGATAAATGTGGCAGCTGCATATTCTACATCCTGCGCGAACTGTGCGTAGGTTATCGTCTCACCCTCGAATGCGGCGGACCGTGACGACAGGATACAACAGGCCATCACCAAGTAGCATGGCAAAGCCGGCTTGCCAGGGTCTGCGCCAGCGGTCGAGGGCGGAGATTCCGTGTAAGAGCACCTTTTGGCTCTGCGGGGGAGCCAAAATTGCAGAAAGCGTCAACGTCACAGGCAGGTTTTCGCCTAAATAATAAATTAAGAGCTGTTGTCCATGAGAAGCCATTTTGATTTTGGGGACTAAGTTATCTAAAAGCTAAGACATTTGAAGCATCTCCGTCACCTTAAAGAGTGTCCATCCAAAAGGAAGTGGTCCGCGTAAGATACTGATTTTCCATACGTTGTCACTCGAGGTAGATATTATCAGAGAGTCAATATCGTTTGCTACCACTCAGGGGGCCAACTAATGGGGGGAGGTGGATGGGTTAACGATAAAAGGGGTCTGACGTTCGCTAAAATACCAGCGGAATGATATCTCCTTAGAAACCTAACAGAACCCTAATGACTGATGGTGCGCTGACGGCGCCTCTGGCGTTCTAAAGAAACTTAGCAAGAACCTGCCGGAAGTGTCCATTAAAATATATTAAGTATTCTAATTAGAAACAAATGGACACGTCTCTGTTCGCCGTCCACCCGTTTCGTTCTGCTTTTGCATTTCCTAAATTCTGTCTTTCCAGAGAATCGGGGAAAAGTGATGTAATTCTAAAACTTTTGCTTCAGCTTCAACTTGCGTCTCTGTCGCAGCCTGGTATCCGCAGATGTTTCGGTCTCTCAGTCGGTAATCACCCAGAGCTGATCTGGCCCTATCCGCGTGTTTTCATTCTTTTCCCCACAAATGTCCTTTCTTCGGCATCAAATATGCACACACACACACACACACACACAACACACACACACACACACACACACACACCACACACACACACACACACACACACACACACACACAGAGTTATTTCACGTACTTGCTTCTCGCTTTCTCGATAAACGATTATGCCGTGTGCTCGGTCCATCAGAGCCTGCCACCTGACTGCCTCCTAACGTCAATAATAAATTAGTATTCTTACCCGTCGAAAAACAACAGGGTAGCCATCGTGTAGTTTCTGGTTGCGATTTTCTTTTTTTTTATTAAAAAAAAAAATTCTGGACGGATCAATCGCTTTATCGCAAACTTACCTTATTCTTCTTTTTATTGCAGTTCAGAACAAAACGTTCAGGAACGTACCTAGAAACTACAATGCTTGATTCTATTCTATTATCTCCAGTCAGTCTGCGTGCTTGTCACTTAGGACTCTGCTCTTGTTCACGTTGCGAATAAATGAAATGAAGTGACTACGGAGTTTTGTGGCTATGCACTGGAGACAGAATCAATCTGATATACCGTGAAATCTTTTCCCCAGTTGGGGCGCTATTGAGCAAAGACACAAGCGGCCTTGTTCTCCGTGTTTTGTCGTCGTTGTTGTTGCTTTTCTTTCCGCCATGTCACGTACAGTCACATGGGAGTCGCGTCTCAGAGCCGAGCAATAAAAACAAATATGTATTGTCTAATTTGTAAGTATGTGTGTGTGTGTGTGTGTGTATTTGCAAATTAGACAAAGCGATTTGTATTTTTCCATAGAGGCTAAACCAGCTTGTGCAGTAACAAGCCAGATCTGCTTCCGCTGCACGTATCAAGGTTTATGATTGGTCCCGCCCAACCACGAGGTCACGCTCCAACTGCGGCATCCGGTTATCATTCCAAACTTTAAAAAAATTCGAATAGAACTCATTTTCCACGCGTACTTTTCGGACCTTTTAGTTCGGGGGTATTTGTAAACACCCATATTTATGTGTGGACAAACATCTGAGTAGGTTCCCCGAAGACTGGCGTCTTGGCGGCGAACCACGAAGACGTTCCGCGTAGCTGGCCCCGATAGGAATCAGCGAGCAGCTGTCTCGCGTTTTATTCCTCTTATTTCTGTCCGCTAAGATAACAACGGTCGAGAAAAAAAGAGGGGGGAGAGAGCTCTAATGAGCAAACAGTCTCGGTTTCGGGAAATCCAGATATATTCGGGAAAGACGAGTTTTTGCTTATTAAGGATAAGAATGGCTACATGTTTGTTTGAATAGACGGTCTGGCTCTGCAGTCTCAGGGAGTCGGCTTGCAGGCCGGTGTACTCCCATGTGTACTGATGCGTCGCACCGCACGGAATAATAAAATAAAATTGTTGCTTTCAAAATATAAAATGTACAGATGTTTACTAACTGCACGAACAACCAACGTTAATTTGTGTGTTTGTTCATGACATTCTTTATAGAAAAAACACTGGTACTTAGCTACTACTACTAGAGAGAGAGAGAGAGCGAGAGAGAGAGGCGAGAGAGAGAGAGAGAGAGAGAGAGAGAGAGAGAAGAGAGAGAGAGAGATCGAGAGAGAGAGAGATATTGATAATTTAGTTGATGGAGCTTCTGATTTCAAGAACAGAACACAGGCAGCGGCTGATGAAGGTCATGATTTTGAACGATTTTTCAGAGAAAGAAATGCTGCTCTATTATCCTCTCCACGGTTAAAGTCGCTTGCGGAAGTATAAGAACTACAAGAAGAGAAATTACTAAATTTATTAAAATTAAAGGTTTTATTTAGTGTGTAAAAGCTTTGAGTGGGAAAACTACTATATAAAGTGATTGTTTACCGTTGTCATTCCTAAGCAACAAATAGTGAATTCCTTTCTCGAGAAACAACAGGAGGCACTGGCTCCTACATCACAATTTTCTTTTCAGAACTCTTCTGCGCTGGAGCCACTTCGATTCTTTACTCGAAGCCCAATGAATCAGTCCAGTCTGAATGAACTGAATCCAGCATTCCGCACTTAGCTGTAAATGGTCTAATGTCGGCCTGTGCCGCAATTATATCGTTACTTCTGATATGTGCGTTTCTCCAGACTCTCGTATAATGACAGATGCGTGCGACTGTCGATTGGAAAGGCTTTTTAGGAACTGCCTTTGGCGGATTATCGAACATTATTATTATTATTCCAAATTAGTTATGACAATGTTGGTCGGTGCTCAATCATTCAGCGAAATGGCTCATGCAATTTGTCGGGTTCTTTAACATGGCAGGCATGAATTAAGAGCGGAGACAAGATGTTTTTTGTGGTGTCCGGATAATACGAGAAGTCCTGGGTTAGTCATTTTCCAATGGCCAACTAATGGATACGTGCCAGAAAGATTTCATAGTTCAGAAAGGAAGATTATTGATAATGTTCTCCCTCCTGTGTTAACGATGGTCTATACGGAATAAGTTCAGTACCCCCATTTATCTAAAGCAGCATAAAGCAGTTCTGCCGTAATTGCATTGCATTTTCAAGAAATAAATAAAATGAATAATAATAATAATAACAGCATTTATATTTTCTTGTCGTTTAAAATATGCATTTATAAGGCATTTCATAAAATAAAAAAGCAGATGTAAATTTCTCTGCGGTATAAAAAATCACATGACTTTTATTTTGTGAGAGTCCCTATACTACATCTATTCCTGCCATTGACCAGCCTATTTAAAGAAAGATAACTCCTCTCTTACTCATTGATAGCGTTGGAAGTTAATGCAGATTATTTCGTAAAGTCGGAGGAAACATTCATTTTATAAAACCAAATATCTAGATTAAAAAAAAAAAATAATAACAACACAAATTGCGTCGTGTAGGTGTAGCTGTTGATAATAGTACAGAATTCAGGATCGGTCTATTAAGAAACTACAAGATTATGATTATACGGGGCAACCCCCCCCCGGAAGTTGGGGGTTAGCGAAGAGAAGCTTTAAGATTTATCGCCGCGCATGTCACTCGCTACTTGTCATTGCGGCGGCCAGTCGGCCCGAGCAGGTGCCTGTCGCTCGGGTTTCTCTCGCCTTCTGTCTGGCTCATTTCACGTAGGTTTCTTCGAGACTTTCCGGTTTCCTCTCTACTAATCACAGAAGCCGCCATTTGAGTCAGCGGTATTTACTCCGTTCATGCCGCAGAAACGAGCATATTTCCAGTGACCTTACAAAATTTCCCCCTACCTTCGATCGGTCTCTTTGTATACAAAGCTACATCAGCAACCTTTTATATATTTTTATAAAAAAAACAAAAACAAAAACATTTTTAAGATAGATCGTGAAAAATTAATAAAATGTAGTTTAGTGCATAATTTATTAACTATGATAATTCATCGCACCTTCGGTAATAAATTGAAATCTCTACTATTAAAGAGCCAGGAGCAGATTTATTTCATCATCAGTGAAAAAAGAAACAAACATTTTCTTGATTTACAATTTTAAAAATATGCAGATCGCTGGGATGGTTGCGTTCCTGCCAGTAATCGACAGAGATGTGTTTGTCCACCTCGCCAGCAAAGACATGGGGAAACGAAAAGAAGAAAGATGCAATTCTCTCGATGATCCCCCCTCCTCCCCATGCGGGCATCATTTCAAGAGTCCCCGGCAATCCATAAAATTATTTTAAAAAAACAAAACAATTTTTTTAACCCCAACACAGAAGTCGCTTCGTTGATCGCCTCTTTCTTTACCGGAGAAAAGAACTGACACCGACGATTTGTTTTGCGGTCAGGCCCATAGATGTCGCCAGCAGAGGAGGAGGAGGTTAGCAGGACGGAGAAAGCCAGGGCTAACAAGCTTCTGGTCCTTAACCGAAATTACAACGACGCTAGAAAGCGATTTCAATAAGCACTTGAATATTGGATTTAGATTTTGGGGAAATAACGAAACCGCGGAACTCTTACGTTCGAGAAGTTTGCTCTATTGTACTGCTGTTGCAAATCGCAAGACACGGAACCTGATTCGGCAGTAATTCCTTCGCTCTTTTTCGTCCTCTATAGACTCAAACCTATTATGGATACTGTTTCAGTTTGACGTCGCTTGCAGTAGGAGATTGGTTTTAACAGTCTGAAAAATCTGCCAGTCGTGTTTATTAGGTTTTACGATCTCTCGTTCCAGCTGCCCTCTGTTCACCGCTCTTTGGAGCCTATAATGGATCCCACTCGATGACTCGAAAACACGTATTCCCCATTAAAACATTTCTGAAGACCGTCTCCATTTCCTCGCCTACTCCGGTTTTTCTCTTTTTTTAACTATCACCCAGACACCCACCCAGAGTAATTTAAATTCTTCACTTGATGGGGGGGAGAGGGTACAAAGCCTTTTCTGTGCTTTTACCGACTGGCCACTCTCAAAGCTTCTGGCAATGGACTGCTCGCTTTAGTTGGCTCTGTAGTCGCGTTCTCACCGCCGAAAAACCAGTAACATTCCGGCGCCTATTAAAAGAGGCGCTTTTATGGAATGGTCGTGGAACGGTCCGTCAGGTGGTTCATTCCCAGGAATCGTTGCTGTTTTTTTTTTTTATAGCTCTAACAAACTGGTGTAGGGGGGCGGGCGGGGTGGGAAAGCAAAACGGTGCTGGAGATCGCAGTGAGTTATCCCCCCCTGCAGTGCGATACTTCGCGTGAGAGAAACATTCGCCGGTTCCGTAGAAACCGGACGGACCGTCTTTAACATCGTTTATATATGATCCCGAAAAGTGCCAGGCGGGAGGCAGTGCTGGGGTTTTCCTAAGAAAATCGGCAAAACCGGCAGAGACCTAGTTTCTGTCCAGAGGACCGCGGCCCGATATATTCCGTATTTTTTAAAAAAATTTTCTTTGCTGTTAAAAAAATAAAGCGATCGCGAGCAGCAATAACGGAGGGGCCCCGAATAACTCCCAGAACCGCGTGCAGCAGGGAAACCAAGTCTTATATCGAGTGAGATGCGAAGCTGACATAAAACACCTCTCCCCGAGAGAAACGAACTCGCCTTGTATTAGCTGACAGCTGTGTATACCTCGGATTAGTTCTCAGAAGAAAAGGACTCCTGGCGGAGAACTGCACCCCGACTTATCCCCCCCTCCGCTTCTGTCGCCACGGAAAAGCCCGGAACTTTTAATTCCAAATTATCCGCCATCCCTGGGGTTGCGCGTGGTGTTTGGGTGTCCGGGCTTGTACACAACGACAGCTCCAGAGCTCAAAGTCATACTGTCTCAGCACTTGGCTAGATCGTGGTATCACAGCTTACCTCACGTTCGTGCGTATTCTGGATGTGCTAGATGCACGAGCCCTGCACCCAAGCGGAAAACACTTAGACATCATTCTTGCTGAACCGTGAAGCTGCTTTATTGCTACGCTTTGATTTTGGGTAATATGAACGAGCACCTTGTGCTTAACTTGTAATACATATGTGTGAACAAATGACTCGTCAATCTCTCCTCAATAAACACCAGAGCTCCATCAATGTGTTTGCGGTTAGATTTTCCGTATTAATTATTTATGGGCCTTATGCAGATTTGGTGAAAAATGAAATATTTTTGTGGATACATAAGGCATTCTTGTATTTCAAAATTATTCATGCTTATTTTAATTCTAAGAAACACAGATACAGCTTTATCTTTGGTCCGCTTCCTGTGCCGTACGAAGCTGCATCAGCAGTAAACCCGATTAATGTAAGTCAAATTAGAAGTCTGACAGAGAATAATCTTTAGGCGATAGGCCGCGACATTTTGTGACACGTGCCAATGATTGCTTTAACGTTAGTTGTCGGGTTACTTAACCTGTTTACTGTCTTAGTTGCGACTCACCACTAAGTGACTGCTATGGGCTGTGATCAGAGAAATATGATTAACAGGCTGGGAAAAGTCGGATTTCTACTAAAATAAATCTTTTCGTTGCACTGATGTATAACAAAAAACAAGATACTTAGGTTTTGACGGTTTTACTGACTTCCAATTGTGCATCTAATGGCT
Organism: Nautilus pompilius; assembly: GCA_018389105.1. Taxonomy (NCBI): domain Eukaryota; kingdom Metazoa; phylum Mollusca; class Cephalopoda; order Nautilida; family Nautilidae; genus Nautilus; species Nautilus pompilius. Next base: position 199,373 of record JACATO010001447.1, read on the forward strand.
CTTCTATAGTAGTGGAAGTGTTTTGCGATTTTACATAAAACCAGACTGAAATAGGGCAGTGCTGGTAGAGTCTTCCGTTAGTTCGATAGGAGTAACCAGATACATTCGCATTGGCCATTATTTCCGGTGCCTCGCAATTCTATTTGCTATCCAGCTAATGTTCCGGGCTCCGATCTGAGCAGTCGGGTGAACTAGAGATGCAACAACAGAATTGTATTATCATAAATGTTTTTCATCATTTTGAAATCGCAGCCCAAAGAATCTATGAATATTATATAAAGAAAGCCTTTAACAAATACTGTTTTCTATATTCCTAAGAATTCAGAAGTAGGCGAAATCACCAGGGCTGGTTTTTACCGATAATTCCGAATTAATCATTTACATGAGACAGTAGACGAATTTGTACGCTTTAACATCTGATCTAAAGGTTACAGAATATGACGTTGATTGATCCATACATCTTGGTGACGTCAGTTATAGTCTAATCCAAACGCTCAGTTAGCAATCACTGCTGCCGTATCAACTTACCCCCGTGTCAACTAGGTTCCGGTGATCTTTCCGGTATTACCGATTTTTGCGCCTTTACCTGTTCGATATTCTACAAGTGTAAAATTTAACCAGCCAAGCCACAAATTTGACGACAAGATGGTTTATCTGATGTCTGAGAAAGCAAACAAGTCTAAATCACTAGTATATTTTGGTGTTAGTCAACTGCAGATACGTCACAAGTCACAGCAGGAAGTAACTAAGAAAGTTCGAAATCCTAGAGCTTATATTTTGTCTTTGACTTAATCAGGCACCGCTCTTCCCAGATCCCTTTGAGAGTGATGGGCCATGACACAAGCTCAAGTCCTCGTGGTGTCTTGTCCGTTCAGCGCCACGTCGGAGCTGATCAATAACAGCAGTCCTACCTGTAGAGCGAAAAGCCGCCTGTTGCTGCTCATAGAAATAACTCTTTGCTCTCTGTATTCTAAAAATGTACCAAATCGCACTGGCAACTTGTCCCCCCCTTTTGGGCTGTTTCTAAAGATGTCTCAGTCCTTTAGTATTCCACTTAACTACTTATACATACTAAATATTTTTTCCCCTCAAACTTATTCTATATTTTTGCCTCCCTGCAGCTTCTTATCTCAATCACATTTGTACCCGCGACTCGATCTAGCTACCAAAATGTTCCAAACCGTTTTAAGATTTCGGAATTCCAGAAGCCGATAATCTGAAGACGTTATTTTTCCTGTGATTGCCCAATATTGTAAAAGAATATTGTCACTGGTGAGATTCGCTAATAAGAAATCATTGCACGTAAAAGATAACCAATTTAAAAGTAATTAACTACTTCGTCTACTGGAAAGACAAGAATACGGCCTGGGATGCTGGATGTGCTCGCCCACACTTCTCAGCTGTGCGTGATCGCGCACAATAATTAATCAATGAACATTTAAAAAAAAAAAGTCTTTATAATTCACTTATCAAAATATCAAATTTACATGATAATGAGGTTTATTAAAATTTATAAATTCAGATTTATTTTGTTTCAAATTCCAGAATATGATTAAGTCTTGTATCGGCAAAACAACACAAAATCGGCCTTAATTTCACATCTGAAGGAATTGTTTATTTAACATCGTGCTTTGTCAATGAAAATCGCTTAATCCACAACCAAGTCATTTTTTAAACTTTCTTTTTTTACCACTTAATTTAAATACATTTAAACCCCATCTCATCTAAAAAGAAATGTCTGCCTAATAGTTGTGCGTAGCATTGTGTATATATACAGCATCTCTGTTGGCTCTGACATCTCTAGAACTCATCTCATCAAGTTTTCACGAAAGGCAAAATTACAATCTTTCTGTTTTCTTGTGATTTAATATCCACACCAGGTAGTTATCATTTTTCCGATTATTATTATTATTATTATCTAATTTCCTTTTCTTTAGCTAACAAATAAGGAAGTCTCTTTTTTGTTTCGTATATGTTTAATTATATCAAGATATCTATAAAACTGCTTCTTCACCAGCTACCCTCGAGCGCTTTGTCCCAGCACTTCGTCCGGATTCCTTCCACATCTGAGCAATAAAGGGTTCTTGTAAGTATTAATACGGTCGTTCGTGGTCTGCAGGATCTGCATCCTCTGTAGCTGGGAGACGGCGGGGGTGAGGTAAGCTTGCGTCAATCACGATTTACTAGACCGACGTGTGTTATTTAATTATGAATTTACAAAAACTGCCAGCTGTAGATTATAATGCCCGAAAAGGCACAGAAATATAAAGCAACATTGACAAATACAGCAATTTTACTTCTAATGATCATATTAATAAAGTATATCACGTGAGACGACGCCGTGCCCAAGGAAGGTAAGACCTTAGGTCAAGTACCAGAAGGGCGCAACTGATATCAAAGGCCAGACTAAACTGACCAAATCAAGCGAACTCTCTAATAAACGCTTTTAGTTCCTGCTGAATGTTTCGATCCAGATAAACATTAAGAGTATTTTCTATGACCGTTATATCTTTGGGCGTTCTTCGGCATCATGCTCCCGATCAGTCGCAGATAATTCAGCATTATTCCTGCAGGGGTCCGGGACCCCTGGCAACCGGCGGAACCTCTTGTTCTTACTTCGAGAATCTTGTGGGGTTAATGGGATTTTTGCAACGATGCTCGACAGATTTTACGAGTTTAAATACGGCAGTTGTGAAGAAAATGGGGGGGGGCTAAAAGCGTTTGTTTACAGACAGACTGGTCTGCTTCAGTCATTAGTTGAATCATACGTTAATTACTACACCTTCTGATTCCTTGTATTTGTAATTATTATGAAAGGTGAGCGCCATTTACGCCGTAGTTCAATAATAAACGATCATTTTAGCGAGCTTAATCTCGCCATCAATGAATTCCTCTTCCGGCTTTTTTCGTCACACTATGTGTGTGATTTTTCGCTGTTCGAATTCCTGATTTAAGGGAGACTGGCTTAGAGACCTTCTCTCTCTCTCCTCAATCTCTCTAATAACTAGCCCGATCTTTTCTTTCTCTGCCCTTCAATGACTTCCTCCGGACTTTTTGTTACACTAAAACGACTTCTGAGCGCGTCTGATTTTCGCTCGCTGACTTCGATTTTTCACTCTTAACTCTCTCTCTCCTCTCTCTCTCTCTCTCTCTCTCTCTCAATCTCTCTCTACCTGCTCTCTCGCTCTCTCTCTCTCTCTCTCTCTCTCATCTATCTCTCGCTGCTGAAAGTTAGCTTCCGATTGGTGAAGCCCTGTTATCTATTAAACTAGATTACTGCTTCTTAAACATGTTAATTTTTACCCATTTTTTAACATGAAGTGAAGCTGACGAGAGGACAATGTGAACCGACTGGACGACGACAGTGATAAGTAGGAAGGCGCATTCTTGCTTCTGACTTTTCTGATGTACCCCGCTGTTTATATGCGTACTGTTACCTTGGTAAAGTACATTTTACTTAAGCCTACGTTTGTGGGTTGTACTGAAAACAAAGCTAATTTTTTTTTAAGTGTTTATTTTCACGAGTAAATATATGTAAATTAATTTTCTTATGAGAAACTGGTATCATTACGATTTCGGCATCCGTTGCCTAGCCGGTTAGTTCCCTTAAGATGATTTTAGCTGGCAGGTATCGACTGGCGTAGAAATCGCGAGTTTCAACCACGAAGAATTCACGTAATTACGTCGGACCTACAAAAGAAAAATTAATGTTCACCATGTACTACTCCGCATATTTCTATCGTATACAGTGCGTTCGTTATTCATGCACCGACGTCCCTGATAGAGAAGTCGCCAATGAACATTCCCCACCTACATAACCTATAATCAATTTCTGACCGCGTAAGAAATACCATGATGATAAAGCAACAGCTGCTTTATATGCAACTATATAACTATATAAGAAAGACAAATATATAACTTTATTATTCGTGGTTTGCTTTTAACCCAGTCTTCATAACAATTAATTTCCCTGTGTTTAATTACCGTCCTCCGGTAACGCAACAGAGTTGACTGACCTCAGAATTACAAACTTTTAAAAGTTAAAAGTGTTCTTTAATTCGGCAACGCCAGTCACGGTATCCTTATTTGCTTCCGCATCTTTAAAGCGACAATTACTTTCTGAACACTATCGGGCCATGAAACAAAAACCCAGTTTTGCGCTGTCAAATTATGGCAGATATCATTCGGTGATCCTGGCGATGCCTTTGAAAAGTAGAGTACCAACAGTGTGGATGCTATCGACCCGGAATACAACACTTTAAATAATTTCTACGCCAGGACGGAAGACATTCTAATCTAAGACGCATTACCGGGGTGGATCAAGCTACATCCGACCTCTCCCCCTCCCCACGTGGAGTACGCTTTACAAAACCCGTCAAGTGACTGGACGCTTGTTGGATGACAGACCCGTTGCATCGCTACTGTTTTGCTATCATTTTACCTTATCCTCCCTCCCCCACCAAGCATCACGTGACTGCTAAATTATCCCCTCCGACATACTTCTCTCTGAAACATACTGAAAGAGGATTTTAAGTTTCCCAATCGATAAATTCCACCAAGAGAATATATAAATGTTCAACGTATTCAGTTATCACTAGATATGGGTTTTTTCGGTAGCAGTATCAGAAGGATAGCTTAGTTTTAAAAAAAAACACACACAGAGCAATTGTTAAATGTAGGGGCCATATGTCTCTTTCCTTTCTTGCAATCATTATATTATAGTATATAAATAATCTCTAAAGAATGCAAGAACACGCTGCTTGTTTACCCGAAATTCTGGTTATAATGAAGACACTAATAGAGTGGTATATAAGCAACTTTTCTATTTTATTTTGACATTTTCACTTGATTAAATTATAAACTGAAGCCATAATATACAAAACTGTAGAAAGTAAAGTAAATTGTTTAGTTGCATTTTAAAAGCACCCATCAATATTAGTTTATAGTTCCAATCTGGCATGCAGTTTACAAAAAGAATGTACATTTTGCTATCGGATTAAATGAAATTTTCAATCATTCATGGCTACACAAACAGATCTACGTGATATTATACTAGCCCTCTCGTCTAAACTCATTCATTGATCGGAAATACAATTACTGTAGAAAAATGATAAGAAAGAAAACGTTAAACATACATAGCTGGTGCGTGCTGGCTATATGGCTGAATCGGAAAATTATCTAGCTGGCTGTCTACGAGGCAATGGCAAGATATGAAGTGCTGTACACAGGCTGATCAAGATGGTCCAGGGCCCCCGAAAAAATCTTTTATGTTAGCATCGTTTTAAGTTTGTAATAAAATATTGTTAATTACCACACGACGGTATTACGAGACAGGTGTATTGGAAGTACAGCGAAGTAAACAAGCAATAGCAGAGAGATTTTCTGATAACCATACTACAGACCTACGACGTTACACTATGGGGTGTCGTTTAGTCTTTATTAGCATATATCTAAAATCGGAAAGTAAATCCTACTTTTCTCGCTCACGGAATAAGTCCGTGAAATCAACCTACCTGTTAGATAAACGAAATCTGTATTTTAAATATTGGTAACCACTGAATCAGTCATCTAGCAAACTCATATTTGTGCGTTTTTCCAGAAAGCCCAACTGTATTAGTAAATAGAATGGAAAGGTATACTTTACTTAGGTTAATATATTTTGTTTTCTCTTTTTAATCAGTGATTTCTGAGAGCATCTTAAACTATGACAGTTTATTAAAGTATTCATAAATCTTGTATTTATACACACCAGTTTCTCTAACTATAAAATGATAACAGATATCTTATTTTAAAAACTAATGATTCGATAAATAACGTTTTAACTTTCGTTTAACAACAAAAAAGAGACGAAAGTCGGTTCATCAAGGCAAACTAAATTAACCGTAGAAAAGGTGACTTTATATCGTTATAAATCCAGTAAATATAATTAAAATCTTTTTGTTTTTATTCATAAATTCGGGAATCGGCAGAAAAAAATTGGTTCGATTTCTTGAAAATGGTATTATAGTGAAAATTGGAATTTATATGTTTTATGCGGTATTTGAAGAGAAAAAAATAGTTAAAAGCACCGACAGGTCAGATTAGTTGGTTGTCAGTTAAAGTTTGTCTCATCTGCACGTTAAGCGGGATAAATGAGCCGGAGGACTGATTCGGATAAGATGAAAGAAGAGAAGAAAACGCTTTGAGATGAATAGGGAATGGTGAAATCCTTTGGGATTTGGAGCACTTGTTCTTTGCACAAACAAAAATAAGCTCGTATTCTCCGATCCAATAAATGAAATAAAGTCAATTTTTTTTTTAAATATGACTTTTTCTTGCTATTTATCATTAAAGATGCGCTTCAGACCAGATTAAAGTTGTGGCCTTTAATGTTAACGATCATTTTATTACTTCACGATATATCAGGGTTAGGGTTATTATCGACTGGCATTAGAAGCGGAAGGTCCACCTGTACACGATGTCTAAATGACATTAAACATTAAACACGAAAGATTGTTAATGTAAATAGGGTTTAAACGTGATTTTCTAGTTCTCTGTGGCAGCTATTAAAGGTGATATAAAGGGGAAACACCATTCAGGTCAGACTCAATGTTGGGAGCAGAAGGACGGTTTTTCCTCCTCCAAGCGTGAAAACCTCTACTTTCCACTAGTTTAGTAGGGATGGTGTGAAAACTCTTATTTTCCGTGTTGCCAATTCTTCTGGAGAGCACTGTTTTCATATACAGTTCCCTAGTCTGTCTGTCGGACAGTATTCATGTGCTGTATGCAGGTCATCTCATAAAACGTCATTATTCCCGGAAAATCCGAAGCCAGAGGCTTTCCTCGTTTACTTCAGCTGGTGATGAAGCTGAACGTTTATGCAGTAAACATCAATCTTCATTTCATTTCCCGGTTATATAAGAAACTTGATTACTTCATTTCCGTGCGATCTCTCTCATCGATCCGTCCTGTCAGAACATTACCAGTCGGAATTAACACAATCAGATGTACTGCTGGGGTGTATGCAAATTTACAAACAACGAACGAACAAACACTGCATTGGCAAATTTCAAAATGTTCGCTGTATGACTTTAATTCGACAAGTATTTGCACAACTTCACCAAACGTAAAAGAGTTTATATATATATATATTTAAAATAATTTATTTGCTGTTTCTAAATGAGCAAAACTAAAAGGTTCAGAAAAAAAAAGATAACGTTAAGCGCAATGTTAAAATCAAGAAGAATGATGATATTTTAACATATCGATTTTGCATAACCCAGACTAGGCTAGGCTAAGTTCTTGTTTTTCCTGAGTAGAACGTAATTCGCAGATGTACTTTGCAAAAATTTTATTTTCGCATTTAAATTATAATTAATTCATATGGGAAATATTTTCCAATAAACCGGGAAAAGACATAAAGGTAAGTCTAAAATAATTGAAATATCGATGTTTACTGTATAATGTTACGGATTTACAAAATTACTGAGTTTAAATTTGCATAAAGCTTTCATCTAGATTTTTCCGTATCTGAAGCACTTATTTCAACTTTAGTGATCTACCCAACGCCATTTTTGTTTTAAGGAGATAGTTCTATTCTCGCGGGAATACGGACGAGACAGGGAGCCGATTTCTTACTGGTCACGTGTTGGAGTCGGAAAAATCTCATGCCATTAGAAAAATTCTGCGTAGAAATTCCCACCATTTCGCGTTGTGTGTTCTTTAAGATCATCACAACAAAAAAGATACGGACCAAAATTTTTGCATTATTACAAAAAGAGCCAAGGAATTTATTGAAAACTTCAAAAAAAAAGTGCTATAAGATGAATATAAAAGGTAACCGTGAAAACATTTTGATGTTTGGTAAACCTTAAGGCAAGTATCCGGTTCAGGCAACAGATGGGTGCCGTGCTGTGTTTAACGTGGTTCTTAATTGACAGGAATGGCCTGTCTGTGCTCCCCTGAGTACTGCTACCGCTTCGGTTGGTCAAAGCATTAAAAATAGCTACTTCTCCTAAGTGATGACGTCGAACACGAAAGTAGTAATAATAATATCATAAAATATTTACGATAATATGTGTTTTTTTTTTAAATATGCACAAAGGTACGAGATGTAAAGCATATTTAGAAATTACTATAGTGTTAAGTAAAACGTTAAATATTCACAGTGTACGCACGTGAAACGTCTCTAAAAATAAACTACTTTTGTTTACATCTTATTTATTCTATTTGCTTAAAGTAAAGAAAAACGCATCACTGAACCAGCAAGAGTTTGAAATCAGATTTACATTAATGGAAAAATGCTTGGAGACTTTTGTCCTGTCCCAGCCAGGCTAAAACTATCCGAAAATCATTTCCATTGCCATCCAATGACGGGACAATTTTAAGAACGCACTGCATTATTCCGCTGCATCTTCTATAATCCAGAGCCTTTGTCTGTCTTGTAATGTGCACCCGCTTTTAGAGTTAGGTTTTGATGTTATGAAACTGGCTGTATATACAGACCCAACTCACTTGTTAAACAAAACACGTGGGGGTGGAGGAACAGATTTGTCGTTACGAATATTTCTATCAACGAAGAAGGTATCGTGGTGTGTCAGAGCCTCTATAGTTATACCTGTGCTCAGTTATGCAGATTTGATCACTATTGGGGGATTTGTCGTTACGAATATTTCTATCAACGAAGAAGGTATCGTGGTGTGTCAGAGCCTCTATAGTTATACCTGTGCTCAGTTATGCAGATTTGATCACTATTGGGGTGAAAGTGCTCCGCGAGTGGCGTACAGAGAGGATTAAGACACCGCACAAGGACAGTCTGAACTCAGCTGTCATTCCTCGCTTACCTTGTGAAATAACTGTTGCTTTCCTTTTCTTAACATACGTAAAATTCTACTCTGTATGGGATAAAGCTGTGATTTTACAGAAAACCTCGCTGCATGTGCCGTTATGATCTGAAAATTACTAAAGTTATAACGTATTTCGTCTGAATATTAAGAAGTCATTTATGATTGTTTGCTATGTAACTGTGGTCAGGTGTAACTTTTCAAACACAGGTATAAACTGACTTTGAAGTAGCGAAGACGGTAATATCAAAATAACAGCACCGAGAAAGTCTTTGTGGTGTATCGATGAATAAACATTAAGCAGATAAATTACAGTTATAATGCACTTTTGAATCCTTTTTCTAACTTGTCTTTAAGTTGCAGTAATGAAAAGACGAAATTTGGGGGGGGGGAAAAAACAAAAAAGGCAAAGCAAAAATTTCGGTTAAATAATTTTTTTTTCCCGCTTGTAGTTTGTTTATAGTTTTGAGAGAAAAGACATCGATTTCTCACTGTCCAGTTGCTTATCGTTATCAGCCAAATCCTAGAGCATTTTGAACGAGCATCAATTTGACGTATTGCTAGTCGTTAGTAAATAACCCTATGACAGATTTTAAAAAAATATTTTTTTTAAGGTTTTAAAAAAAATGAATTTCTTTTTAAAAAAAAAATCTCTCCTGAAAAACGTTCGCCTACAAGAACAGATTGCTTAGGTTTGTCCACTTCTTGAAAATCTAAAAGCAAGGGGGAAAAAAACAGAGGAGGAAGTAAATATGATGTCTTTTCTTCTCAGACAATAGGTCTGGCAATTATGGAATAATAATATCGGTAAATTAAAAAGGATGTCCGACTCAAATTTTGTCGAAATGTCGATAAAGCCACATTGCTAATGTATTTGGATCTCAAAGATTAAACCTGATCTGCTGCACATTAACATTCTCAAGAGTCTACATCATGTTACTTCTCAGTGTAGAGATGCTACGATCCCTTATCCGTAACCATGGAAATTATCTGCTATAGTTCAGAGCAGTTTCGCTGCTACGAAATAACGCTGATGCACAAGTCAGGCCAACTGATTAAATCAGACTAGCAGTCACTTTTTAACAGCACTTAAACCCCCAAATGCGATTGAATCTGAATGCCAATACAATTTAATAAGCGCATTGAGTTTGCCATCAGCTGTTCGACATTGATCAGTGATCGCAAGTAAATTAATTTCAATACTTGCAGCCATTGAGAAGGCTGCGTCCTTTATGATTTGAAATTGAATGTAATTATTAGTTGCCGCTTTAATGGACATTGTAAAATAACGCAAAAAAAAAAAGGATTTTCTTTTTTTTAAATATCGACTTAGATGCAGGGGCATCAAACTCTCAATTCTCCCGTCCTTGCTTAAGTGCGCATGGCTCTGCGCCAGCCAGCGCTGTGACCTTTGTGTACATTCAGTTCCTCTGGACAAGACCCTGTTGATCTTGCTTAATTCGAACGACGTAGGGCCGTGAGGATCTGAGGATGCGCGCGCAAGCTGTGACATGAGAAAATCGCGTGAGATCTCCCTGGCGGGGAAAACTACTCCGCGAAAAATGAAAGGAAAAATCATCCGTTTTTCCGCCGTGTCTCTGATGAAATCGCTTGGCAGGTAAATGGTGGCGGGGACTTTTACCGACGGGCATGAATGCACGTAGACTGGCAGGGACTGCCTTGAAATACTGCTGCCTTCTACACTTCGTTTTTTGTTTGTTTCCGTTAACTAATTGCGGCCATTTTGTTTGTCTCCTTTGGCAGGTCCGGCCTACTGGGGCGTGGTCAACCCGGAGTGGAGGATGTGCAGCGTTGGAAAGCAGCAGTCGCCCGTCGATATCCATCCCAAAACCATGCTCTACGACCCAAACCTGAAGAAGTTCTCCATCAACAGACTCAAGGTTGGATCTTTTCATTCGTGACGCGTCTGCGCCCAACAGAAACAAATAATAGGGCTTTCTCTGCAGCTACAAGTCGCGAGATCAAAGAACAGCTTAAACTGATCTGTAGAGGTAAAGGAAAGAAGTCCTCGCGTCTACATCTTTTAAATTTTGTCGACGAGCAGCACGCGGCATTATTTGGTGTCCGTATTTGGTTTTAGTGGTGATTAAAAAAAAACGCAGCCATTCTGTCGCCATTACTCGGTGACGGATCTGCTGAACTTCACGTGCAAATAGCTATAAAGATGAGATCATCGAGTTTAATCTATCTTACAAGGGTTAAGGGGTTAGTGAACTTTTGTCTTGGATGTTGTTTTTATGTTTTTCTGTTTAGATCATAGGTTTAGTATCGTAGATTTACATGCAGCTCATCGCAGATGTTCTCGATCCGAACATATCCCCCCTCCCACCCTGGGGGGTGGGGTCGCTGATGTAATGGGAGATGCATATAAGCGTCTTATCTTCTTAAATTTCCCATGAATTTAACAAAAATAAATAATCGGATGAATGAAGTTCATATCAGGTCGCTTCTCAACCAGATATTTAACAAAATTCCCACTTTGTTAAACAAGCCTTCCAGCCTCTCCTTTTGGTTCCAGTATTAAAATATACGTCGGCTCGGTCGTCAGAATCGGGAAATTTACCAAGCATGAAGGAGAGCATCCCGATAACAAAAGAAATCTGTAAAAATTATAGCGTGATGTGCATGGATTTTCTAAGAGTCTTACACGTAACTCCATAAATTGATCCATGCTTGAAATACGTGCTGTATACTTTCTGAGAGTCAAAATTATGGCTGCCAGTAGAGAGAGAAAGAGAGAGAGAGAGAGAGAGAGAGAGAGAGAGAGAGAGAGAGAGAGAGAGAGAGAGAGAGAGAGAGAGAGAGATGAGAGAGAGATGGAGAGAGAGAGAGACGATGATAATGAGAGAGAGAGATGATGATGAGAGAGAGATGGAGAGAGAGAGAGACGATGATAATGAGAGAGAGAGATGATGATGATGAGAGGAGAGAGAGATGACGTCTATACACGGAGAGTTATGACGTCAGTAGAGAGAGAGAGTTTTAAAGGCAAATGAAATGTTAAGCGTTCTTGCTCTTTAATATCTGCTCCGCTATTCGGAGAGTCCCTGTTACTCTCAAGTTACGCCGCTTTTTTATTACACGTTACAGAAATTGTGTTTCCCGAAAATGGTATTCGCAGACATTCTCAGACGCTGGCCACGGAAAATGCACAAAAAGCCGCAGAGCGTAAATTCGCCCCCCCACCTGGTTGTTTAATAATTTTTTTTTTTTTAAATGCAAAACTTCAGTTTAGTGGTAAAGGAAAAATTTCGTAAAAGAACGTGAGGTTTTCGACATTGAATTTGTTGTCCCTTTTATTATATATATATAAAAGACAGATATCCTTTCTGATCTTTATGAAACCACGTGAAGTCTCTGGAAGCCGAATTAGCTTTGACTGTTTATGCAAGGGAAATACTTCAAACCGCTGGCGCTGCCTGACCCGACAGGTGTACATAATCCCGTGTTCAGGCTGTAGCCGGCACGATATTAATCCGAACAAAGGAACAGTAGAATTAGCCGCCTAACCCGCTTCTATTTCCATTCTTATTCGTCTTTTTTTTTTCCCTTATGAATTCACACCTCTGATCTCGTCACGCTATAAATACCACCCACCTGCTTCCCTTGTGCCATCTTACCATTTATTTTCTTTTTGCCAGCGTAGAAAAATCTATGAAAACCCAAAGTATATATGTGTATACGAATTGCCTTTCGTTTATATTAATTTTAATCGCTGCTTTAACCCGAATTATAAGCCGTAGTTAGCGTTATTTAAAATAAAAACAACAAACCTATAATTTACTGTCTCTTAGATTGTGTATGGTTGCAAGGGTTTGGCATTTGAACGATATGATCCGTATGGGTGCTACGCAAAACTAACCAACAACAACAACCCTGGAAACTGTAGAGTAGCCGACGACGTCACGAGATGAAACGTGGTTGGTTGTCACGTTCTGAAAGGGATCTTTAAATCTGTCGGTGAAGTAGGCTGAAGTTTTTGCGCCAAAATTACATCAAGATCTCAGCAACCAACGGGTTCGAGACCAAGTTAAGCCGCGCGTGCGGTCTAAAGACCGAATGGCGTAATGGAAAACCATATATTAATTAAAATCGTTCTACTTCAAGAAAGTCGATTCCACGACCATACTCTGAGGATTACTACATAAGATCTCCGAAACGTGGGTTTATCAGATAATTAAGCCATGGAGAGTTTCTAAATTAACCCTCTACTATCTGTAAATGACATATAATCGAAAACTTTCCGTTCTTGCCATGGAATACAACTCCAATCGATGCGATATATTGACAGATCGAACTCTCAGGCGTTAGTAACCGACTGCTGCAAAGCATAATAATATAATAGCAGAACTGCTAAAAAAAACTGTTTTTACTCAAATAACTCTCAAAAACCGTGCAGTCATTCGAAACCCAACGAATGATTTCTATATTTGCTTCACAGCTATCTGGGTCCACCCTTAATAATTTTGATTTGAAATTCGACTTTAGGGCAATAATGACATTAGATAATTATACACTAACAAGAAAGAAGACCCGTTATTAACACATGATACAACCCATGTATCTTTCAAAAGGTACTTTTTTTGGTTATTGCTTCGCATCAGGAAAATAACAGATAAGTTTTTTAAATGATCAATTTATCGCTTATTTTCTCCTATCTCTTAAGAAAAATATCTCGTAATTCTCTTCAAGAGAATATCATGAAACAAATTTTATTTGTACTCATATATATATGGGGGGTAAATGAGTAGGTGATACTTTCTACTTCTTCAATTGTTTGACTGTTTATTAAGACAAACAATAATTCTAAACGCACCTTTTGGGTGACACGTTGGCTCTGAGACTGTCTGGCGCGTGGAGATTTGATACTAGACTGAATCACGTTTACATTGTTTTAGTTAGTACTATACAATGTCTGTTTTCTATCCGCAACCGATGTCAGTAAGTACCAGTTATAAAGTTCATTTTTTTATTAACAGACGCGAGTAGTTGTTATACAGTGCTCTTTCATATAAATTATTTCTACTTACTTAAACAGATGCATCTGATCAGAATGTAGATGCTTATTACCGTCGTACCGAGAGAAAACGGACCCAGCGATATTCCTCCGTTCAGATACGATCGTGTCGTGCTTTGATCTGTTGAGAAAGTGGGCAGGGTCGTGGACGGATTACCAAAAATCTGGTGTTGGCTTTATTGAGACTTTCATCGAGACGAGTGTCACGGTGAAGATTCCCCTGCTGCCATCGTCTAGCGAACAGAAATAGATTAAAGAATAATCAGACGTCATTTTTGCCGACTTGGCTACAATGAAAAAGACGGCGAGGGTTTCAGAAATCCACATCCGGGTTCCGAAAAGACCTAACAAAAACTGTCAATCCCAGCGTCTTCAGTAACCTCGGTCAACTACGGAGGCTGGAGAGTCATGTTTTTGATCCGCAATTTCGCATGATGGACAGGCGGAACTTTTATTAAGATCGTGAAATTCTGACAGGTAAAATGCATCCCGGGAAAGATACAGATACGACACCACTCGTATGATCACGGCCCGGAAGAGGAAGGCATTCAACGTCTTCACTTGGTACCCAAAACCCTGACATGAATCCGATTAAGCGCCCGAGTCAGAACAAAAGCATAAAGAATTCCACTCTACTGTTGCTCTTTAATTTGCCTGGGGGGTTGCGACAAATTAACGTATTATGATAGCTGGATATATCTAATCTGCCAGAAGAAAATAAATTTAAAGGAGGGAAAAAATCCATTTTCTCGAAAATGAAAAATCTGATGGAGTCCGTCTTTCGTCGTCAGGTTTGATTTAAATCACGTGCCAACGGTCATTGCTGTTGATGTCCTGTTAGAGTGTTCTGCAGTCTTGTAGGAAATCTTCTGTAGAATGTGTCGGTTCGCATCCAACCGCTCAGTAATGGCAGCGAATGTATCAGACCAATGACTTCGTGTACGAAGAACAATCCATTTATGTGGCGTGTACGATACAATTAGCGTCGGTATCTACAACACGGCGTTTGCTGAAATGTATTGACTTTGTCAGTCTGATTCAGTAAAGAGATGTTTTCGCCACTAAAAGTTCCAAAGCTATAGATTTCGTCATTATTTTAATATTATGAACCTTTTTTTTTCAAAATGTTTTCATTACGCACAAGAAAACAAAATTCAAATCATTAAATGGCCTTTATTTTATCATCTTTTTATTGTGGTGTCGAAATATGCTGTACCGTGGCATTTCTTAATTGCTGGTTTCCCGTTTACTGGCAGAGTTTTATCTGTTTCTTTAAGAATTTGCTAACATTTCTTATTGTATAGCAGAATGCTTATTAGCCAGAGATATCACTCGTATTCAGATTATGGGAATATTTTGCAAACTTGTTTTAAAAAAAGAGAGATAACTCTTTCAGAATTACGCAGATTTATTCATTTAAAGATAACGCAATGTATCGAAATTTTAAAGAACCAAAACGTTATCCTCACGTAGCGTTTACATGCCATTCTATGCAAAAGCTAGTAAATGTGATGTAAATAACCAAATAAAAAATTCTTCTTTTTTCGGTTCTCTGGATGAAATTAAAAATTACCTTTTTGTCTTGGACGACATAGCCACTAACGACTAATTATTTTGCACACGGCCAACCAAAAATTTCTGTAACATCAGTCAACTCTGTAAAGAACCGTGAATAGCTGATTATTTTCCAAATTTTAAAAAAAAAAAAAATTACTTAAGTCGAAGAGAACGAAGCCAAATATCACATCTTTCGCAGCCTTCTGTTCGCGTTAGTTCCGTGTTGAGCTTCTTCTCACACCCTTGATCTATATCTCAGCAAACGTTTCTACTCATTCACGACGACGGGACAACTGCGTTAAATGTCACAGCTGACTGAATTGTCGCTCATCAGCTCGCGGACCTGTACCCGATCATCGCGGAGATTTGATGCCACGTGGTGCGGACTATAAAACGACGCCAGCCTGCAATGTAGCATCAATCTAGAGAGAAGAAATATCGACCAGACGTCTCCGTTTCTTTCAAGAAAAGTGAAAAGCTGCACATGTTCTTGTTTGGTTTTCAACAGAACGGTAAAAATGACTTAGTACTGTCATTAAACATTTTTTCTGCTGATTATACATCAAGTCATCAAAAGAAAGCACCATGTACGTTAAACAATTTTAATCGAATCCGCTTTTTCTATGCAAATTGTACGGTTATTACCTCTTGTTATCATCATGTTATCCTCAAATCTGTCCTGAGTCCGTTGTCCTGTAGTTCACACCTGCTAGACGTTGGGTCTTCATTGTTTCGTGGCCGTGTAGCATCCTCTACAAGGAAACTTGGCCGTGCTGCTCAGTGTACGCTAAGAACATGGCTTCTGAAAGCTTCTATCGTGAAAAGAAGTCAGTTTATGCTCTCTTAGTTTTTATTTATTCATTCGTTCGTTTACTTCGAAATTCTACAATAACTAGCTACTCGCCTTTAGAAAGTTTGAACACCTGGCCTCATAACTTTGTACAGAGGCTACAGTACGTTTCTGAACACACATTGACAAAACTAAAGAGACTGCAGATGAATTAATTCACCATAGCAGACCGAAGACAGAAGATCGGAAGCTGTATCTCGTAAGCACACACCACTAGTTTTACAGCCTGACACCTGAAAACAACAACACCAATTTTTGTCGAGTCTGTTGGGCGATCTTCCTCTATTATTTCTCGTATTAAACCCGGTGTATCTGACTCATCAGAAAAGTGTTTGGAAATGGTTCAGGGCTAACGAACAAGATGGTTGGGAAGAAAATCCAGTGTGAGGACCAAGCTCTTTTCTGCTAGAATATTTCAACATGGGGGCTGCGTGGGGGGGGGGCAGTATAGCGCTGTAAGACATTATTTTTTCACCTGATTACCTTCAGGTTTTCCTCTCAGTATACAAAGCCGGTGCGAGGATTGTAAGTCGTTCATTTATTTGTCAAATGTTCTTCACCAAAATGGCCAATGTGGTGGCAGACATACAGAGGCGATGGTGGCAGTGCTCATTTTTGCGACGATAAACTACCGACCATCGATCTGTGCGGCAGAAAACGGGATTAATTTTTAAAGACTTGCTGTTGTCTGTCGCACCTGAGGTTGTTGACGCCATCGGATCTAGGCTTGCTTATGCACCTGTGTTAAACACCTTGCCATGCACTCACACAAGTGACGGACATGGACACCAGTCTGGCTGACGTTAGAAGTTCCTCATAGTTTGGTTGGCATATTCCAAGTAACTTGCAAATATTCCGTGCTGTCACGGTGGAAGTCGGGAGCCAATCCTGTAAATACCGTCACCGTAGGTAGCGACCCTTGTCCAATGGCGTTACACGGAGTTAGTCCGGTCTCTCCCCGATACTGGTACTTCCGGTTTGCCAAGCTCGCCCTCACAGTCTGCCGGCGGTCGAGCTACAGACACCGGGGTAACAGCGACCTCAAAACAGATCATCGCAGACTAGCAGCCTCCTGAAGAACATTTTGGCGGATCTCCTATACTGTCTGACTGTTTTACCAGAAAATATCTGAGGTAATTTGAATGGAGTTGAAGGAAAACATTCAGCCAATTTAGAAACAGCTCTCGAAAAACGGAAGTAAAACATCCGTCAATGCTTAATTAAAGTATGTAGTTATTTGCATTTTAGAAAGCCAGCCTAATCTTCCTGCCATTAAGTTTACTTGTTCAGGTGCCCAGGATTAATCACGGTGAGACCGACTTTAATCTAAGGCTCAACTCATTGAGTTAATTTGTATGAGGGAGAAACAAATGAAAATAGCAGCTCCGACAAGAAAGAATTGGGATGGGGGGATCGATCAGTTTTATCTTATAAAAAAATGTGTTAAATTAAATATCTGAACTCAGACGCTCCCGGTTCGGACAAATGGAATCACTTCCAAACATCTTAATTTGACTTCCAAACAATAGATGCTGACTGTGTGTACGTTTATACTCACCAAATGCTGTTCATCTTAGATAAACGTGAGTATCGTTTTGTTGTTTGTTTCCCTGAAACCAACACTTTCTCTAAAAAACTTTTGTATCCGATTTAAAAAGTCAGACAACTTTTAATCGGAATATGTAGGGTAACTTTTTCATCAACACCGTACACATAAACAAGGAATTTTTCATTTATAACTGTTGGCTAATTAATAATAAATGGAAATCCCGCTCCGTGAAATGTTATTTGCAATTCGCAATGAATGGTTGGGAAGATGCGATTAGACAAAAGGAGAAAATTATGCGGAAAGATAACTGAATTAGTCAAGCAATTATGGTTGCTTTTTTTAGTTATGGTAAAATTTTGAAGCATATATTTTATAATCCTGACAGATGAAAAAGGAAAACTTAAATTGTTTGTGACACTGCAGTGGGGCTTTAAAACGGTTATCAGAAATTTCCGTGGAGGTTGAAATAAGTAATAAGTGCACGGTTTTGGTCGTAACAAAGTAAACGATAATTAGGATAAACCGTATGATCTTTGTTATAGAAAGGTAGATTTTAGGTTCTTATTCTTTAATTCACTAAGTTTAAACTCGTGAATATTTCTGTTTTTTTTTATGCGAAGATACTTCTCTCTCTTTAGCGATATTTTAGATCAGGTGCTCCTTAGTATTCGTAAAGCCTTGTATTGTTGAATCCTTTGGAAGATAGATCAGATAGTTGGGGTCCCACGCTGAAGGTCCTCGTATACCTGCAAAGAGGCAGACTGATGTCGAACTGTATGGTTTTAACAGCAATGGTTGGCCAAACATAGCAAGTTCTCTGGTAAAGGATTACTGTCTCTGTAAGATTCGATTCAATACAAAGAATGAAAGTAATACCTTGTTTGAAATTAAGATGGGTTCTAAGGGCAGCCTCTTTAACATGGCGGCTGAAGTCGCGATGACCTCCACGTCCGCTTCGACGATTTCCCACTTAGGTGCTTGTTGTCCTCGATCTGTGGTGGCTGGGCTGCTCAAACACTTTATTTGACTGCGGAATATTTACTACCCTCAAGGAATTTAAACTTTAACGTATAAATAACTTTGCCAAATCCTCCAACAATTTTGGGCTCCTCATAAGAAGTTAAAAAAAGAAAAACTGAAGTCAAATTTCCACCCATTTCCAATGTACCTACCACGAATCCAGCAACCAAAATAGAGAAGAAAAAAACTGACTGAACACCATAAATAATTTTACCTACCTAGAAAGGTGTGGAATAGAAAGATATCCACAACGATATAAGTATAA
This sequence comes from Nautilus pompilius, assembly GCA_018389105.1. Classification (NCBI taxonomy): domain Eukaryota; kingdom Metazoa; phylum Mollusca; class Cephalopoda; order Nautilida; family Nautilidae; genus Nautilus; species Nautilus pompilius. The sequence continues at coordinate 218,474 of JACATO010001447.1, forward strand.
AGGGCAGTATTATTAACATTCTTGTTTACAGTTTCTAAACATAAATTTTATATTTCACAATCGCATCCGACTGCTGCACCGCTTACAGACCTAATGAACAGTAGCAACAAATATAAATGCATTAGAAATAACTAACGTAATTGATGTAGAAGCCATGCTAACAAAATCAGGCCTGCACTGGAACGGACATGTTCTTCGAATGCCCAAAAAAAGTTTACCAGAAAAAAAATCAGTTAAGGCAACTAATGTATGGCAAACTTGCAGATAAAATTTAAAGAATATTCTTCTAAACACAATGATTAGCTCTTTGTTTCACAGTTGTAAATTAAAGATATTGATACTACCGCTCTGTGTGATGGTAGATATCTTTGTAGATAGTCGAATGTTGAGGACTTCGGTTTACAAGTATTCCCAATACATTACTATTTTTGCTGATTATAGCCTATATTTCTGGATCTGTCGTGTAATTGTCGGACAGGAAACTTAGGTAGAATTCATTTTGCTTTCTTTATTTTGGTTGTTGGACAAATTCAAGAGATTTCCCTATATCCAAGTTTTCACACGCATCAACCAGATTGGAAGCCAAAAAAATATCCGCAAACAGATGCATTTGCAAGTAGACTGCCCATTATTTGCGCCATCTGTGATAGAGAACTCGTTTGAAGTTTCAATGTCTACGCTGACTGAGCAATGCGTGCCACTAAATAGTTGTTGACTTATGTTAATGAACTTGATTTGGCAGCCAAACGTAGCCAATAATGTCCACACACAAATTCTTCCTATGGTGCCAAATGCTTTTGAAATTCAGTATGCATTGCATTTTTAGAAGAGTGCACTCCGAAATAGTGCTGATGATACGATTTAGTAGGACAACTCTTTAGCACGAGGGCTGAAGCTATTTAAGACGTAATTATCGCTATACCAGACAAACTCAGCCAGACATTTGGACTTGCAATGAAATTATAATTGACTCGTCAGAGTCGCCTCAACTCTTCTTTGGTGCTATGTTGATTTGTGGCCAACGAGGCGCCGATATCAATCAACTCACTGGATCGATCTGTCTCTTAAAAATTGCTTCGACACTTCAAATGTAGTGACTTCGAATAATAATAAAGAAACAACGATAAAGTGAAGCAGCAAATTAGAAATATAACTGACATAATAATAATTAAAAAGAAGAATTAGCTTACCAATTAAAAAAGCAAATTATATTAATAATACTTTATATTTGTTCTTTTAAATTGCTAAGTAATTGCTTTTAAAGTGCCACGTTGTACCATCTGGACCAGAAGTGTAATTTCTTTGCCGGGAAGCAAATAACACCTACCACCATAAGTGTGTTACGGTGACATTCTAAACAAAAATTAATTGTAAATTATATATTTGATCAATTATCCAGTAAGGGAATCAATCCATCTGATCGAAATACAAAATACTGAATCGACAGAAATCCCACGCCGCATTTACTTGTCAGGTCAGGTGCTCCGCGGATAAATCTCTTTTCATATCAGACAAGAAATCATTATTTTGCTTCAAAAATAATGAAAATACAATCTCTGAAGGCAAACAATAACACCACACACACATAATAATAATAAACTGTTTATACCTTTTATAAAATATCGATTAATAACGTGACGAAATGAAAAATGGATTTCCGGATATACAGCTGTGGCCAAACGTTTTCCATAACCATGTAAATAACAAAAAAATACTGTCTTAAAATTATGATCATAGCTTGACACTGTACCAACAACCACTTCTAAATGTCTGTGAATATTTATAATCTATTCGCATCTGTCGCCATGATCTATAAGCTCCATGTCAGATTCCAAAATTGTCACATTTTGGAAATTTGGTCATTTTCCCACTAAATCTGTAAAAACTACATAGCGGCCTGGAGTTCAGTACGTTGCGTATCGTTATTATGCAAATTCATTGGGTTTAATTGGAGTCGGCAATTATTACTGTAGAAAGACCAGTTCATCTTTCACACTAAGAATAAAGAAGAAAAAAAAACTAGTTAAACTGGCACTACTATAATATATTTGAGAATGGTAAAAAAAACACGTTTCTTGATAAACTATGCTTAACCTTAGCATTAGTAATGAATGTAAGCTACCGGATGTTGAAAGCTCTAACTTTGTCACTTTAACAACGATATAAAACTTGAATCAATGGTTTTCGCCGCAAACAATACCAATCTACACAGATATCTACAAACCTGGGATATTGTGGCTTCCGAAACCATAAAACATCGTTGTAATTTTTATAGAAAGTGCTATTCAATTCCTTAATACATTATTAATAAAGCATTTGGAACATAATTATGATTCACACATTTAAAATCTATAATGCACTTCTCTAATTTTCGAACGTCGTTCATAATTAGTTACTTTGTAAAATTGTGAAGGAACCACTTTACGTATCCTCACTTTGAATTACAGAATTTTCAGTCCTTAGCGCAACAAATGTTTTTTTTTTTTAATTATTACTGTACAATACAGCACAGATATTAAATGCAAGTGTTTATTGCAATTTATTGTAAGAGTACACGATATTTCAAATAAAATAATTACAAAACAAGCGAGCGGAAAACTTTAATTCCACGTGATGCTCAATTAACTATTCCATATAACGATATCATCACAACCTCCCCCCCCCGATGTATTTGGAGAGATTTCTCTCAAAATAATTTGAACGTCCTCCTGAACAGGCAGACTTACTTTTCCTAAGAAAATGTCATGCATGACATAGAAGGTGGCAGTCGAGGTATGTCTCCATCACCAGTTGTTCGGTATTTGACGGAAACTCGGTTACTGTCGCTGTGTTTTGTTTTTGTTTTCTTCTTTGTCTTTGAGTCTTTTGCTTTGGAGATGGCTTTATTCCCTGACTACGGGGGAGACGGTGCAGCCAAAAATCCAGAACGCGATGCCATCACTCAATGCACGTGCAGAACAGGCTGCTGCTGGCCTAAAACTCAGTAACCGCCAAAGCCGTCGTCCTTGCGTGGTGTAGCATGCAGGATGAGTTACGCTTCGACTAGTTCACAACTTCCAGAGCATATAGGTCTGGAAAAGCAACTAAGCTTTTTATCTAGCGTGTTTACGGCCAAATTGTCTGGCACAGTAGATTTGGAGCAGTAGTATGAGCGAAGACTTGGTATGGGGGGTTAACCGTTCATTAGTAGACGTCTTAAATTCTACCTGTTTATCATTCGTGAAGAGATCTTTGTCGTGGTCGCCACGTCCAGCGTGAAGATAACGCAGCACCCAGAACCACCTTAACTTTGCAGACGCGGAATAAACTGCAGTCTTCCTGAGGCTAACAGAGGCATGCATAAAGCATTCTTGTTAAGAGAATTAGGGACCAGACCACCGAGACCAACTTCACAGTAGAAACCGAGAAAACATCTTTACGAAAATTCGTTTTTCCCTTTGATAATCTGCCAGATTCAGCACCTGGACGAGCTCTGCAAGGGTGCGACCAGATACCGAGCCAGATTCAGCACCTGGACGAGCTCTGCAAGGGTGCGACCAGATACCGAGCCAGATTCAGTACCTGGACGAGCTCTGCAAGGGTGCGACCAGATACCGAGCCAGATTCAGTACCTGGACGAGCTCTGCAAGGGTGCGACCAGATACCGAGCCAGATTCAGTACCTGGACGAGCTCTACAAGGGTGCGACCAGATACCGAGCCAGATTCAGTACCTGGACGAGCTCTACAAGGGTGCGACCAGATACCGAGCCAGATTCAGTACCTGGACGAGCTCTGCAAGGGGGTGCGACCAGATACCGAGCCAGATTCAGTACCTGGACGAGCTCTGCAAGGGTGCGACCAGATACCGAGCCAGATTCAGTACCTGGACGAGCTCTGCAAGGGTGCGACCAGATACCGAGCCAGATTCAGTACCTGGACGAGCTCTGCAAGGGTGCGACCAGATACCGAGCCAGATTCAGTACCTGGACGAGCTCTGCAAGGGTGCGACCAGATACCGAGCCAGATTCAGTACCTGGACGAGCTCTGCAAGGGTGCGACCAGATACCGAGCCAGATTCAGTACCTGGACGAGCTCTGCAAGGGTGCGACCAGATACCGAGCCAGATTCAGTACCTGGACGAGCTCTGCAAGGGTGCGACCAGATACCAAGCCAGATTCAGTACCTGGACGAGCTCTGCAAGGGTGCGACCAGATACCGAGCCAGATTCAGTACCTGGACGAGCTCTGCAAGGGTGCGACCAGATACCGAGCCAGATTCAGTACCTGGACGAGCTCTGCAAGGGTGCGACCAGATACCGAGCCAGATTCAGTACCTGGACGAGCTCTGCAAGGGTGCGACCAGATACTGAGCCAGATTCAGTACCTGGACGAGCTCTACAAGGGTGCGACCAGATACCGAGCCAGATTCAGTACCTGGACGAGCTCTACAAGGGTGCGACCAGATGCTGAAAAAAAAAAAAAAACGTTAAAAATATAGTTTCAAAATTATTGTTGCAGGGATCTGTAATAAAGCCAATTTGAATTTGGTTCGAATGCATCAGCCAGACTTGTTTATTTAAAATATTTCTAGTCATTTAAAGAAAATTAATCATATCGGAAGAACTGGTAGATAAAAGAGCGAAGTATCGTGAACGACGTCAAATGGAATTTGAAAAAAAAAAGATATTTTCCTAATTGTACCCAATAAATCAATCTGATTAATGGAACAATTCTATTCTATAAAAAATTTATATTTAATTTTTTTTGCACATAAATCAAGAGTAAGAAAAAAATTGTAAGTTAAATCTTTGGAGAATATTTCTGTTATATGAAATTATTACGTTTTATCTGAAAACTGGGAATAGAAGGTTGTTTTTTTTTTTTTTTAAAAAGACAGATTTTAATAATGTTTTTCGTTAAAAATGATACATAATTGGAATAATTCTGTAATAATAAAAGGTTGAGCTAAATATAAATAAATACAAATTAAATTACAAACCAGGTAAACTGTTTATATTTATTCCTCTTTAACATCACTTGAGATCCTGCGTCATTTTTAAGATATCTAGTAAAAAAACACAGGTAAGTGCTCCATTTCAGTACATCAGCTGCATTAGTCGACCAGGTAACTGTCAGATCTGACAGCTTAAAGGCACGTTCACGATCTAACTGGAAAGGAAAAAAAAAAATTAACCTAGCCCGACCTTATTGGATTCTTCTCTCTTTTAGTTTGGGGTCACCACTAGAACGCCTTAACACGATAAAACTTATTCGGCACTAATTAATTTATCCCAGACATAACGAAACAGGGTTTGTGAGAAAATGAGACTTGTTGAAATTGGAGCAACTTTTTTGGATTTGAAACAGGAGATTACGCGGAGAAAGTTGATGACGTTTGAAAGCGTCAGGGCGGATATCTCTTCAGGATAATTGTTTTATTTGTTTGATGAAGACAAGAAAAAATCCAATCACACAGTGCAGTAAAAACGACTGAAAAAGTAACATCAGATAATAATAATAATAATAATTATTATCATCAATATTAAATATTTTTAGTATTCCAATTATAGATTATATTTTTATTATCAGCTCTTGTTACGTCTCACAAAACAAATGCTTAATCAGTAAAGCTTTTGTAATTTATAATGTTTAACTTTATGCAGGCTCCGTGTAAAAATGAAATTATTATCATTATTATAAGTATTGACAATTATGAAAACGTCACAAACAATTAAAATAACCTAATTTGGCTTATAGAAATTTTCTGGTGATATAACAGGATGACAAACTTTCAGGGAAACAAAATGAATATGACCAATGTTTTTCAATTTAACTGTAAACTATTCGAAGCCAACAGATTAATCTTTGGAAACTATAGGACCGATTTCATTTAAGAGAGTGATTATTTATTTTAGCCAACACGGTGTAGATTCGTGGAATAAGCTTCCCGGTGCAAAATGGCAAAGTTTGAAATTTGAAAGACGGCATGAGGCCCTAAAAAAGTTGTGAACCCACAGTTTACATTATAACTCTATCATTATCAACACGTATCAATAACGCTCGTATATATTAATGGGCATGTCAAAATTTATTTTAATTCATATAATTTTGATAAGTCATAACCAACAAGATTCACGTGATACAGAATCTTGTTTAAAGTACAGCTACTTATGTGATCTGAATAATCTATTTGGATAGTTGTCAATGTTAATTTAGTAATAACTGATATCCCCTCCCTTAACCGATATCACAGATTTCAAGACCAGACAATGTGCTTTTGGTAATCTATAACTTATCCAATGAAATGGAGTTTTTCTCTCTCTCTCTCTCTCTCTCTCTGTGCTAACGTTACTCTCTCTCTCCTCTCTCTCTCTCTTCTCTCTCTCTCTCTCTCTCTCTCTCTCTCTCTCTCTCTTCTCTTAAACAGCGCAGAATGTCTCGCTTTGATCTTGTTATTTCTTTCTGTCTCTCTCTATTCACGTATCTTATACCGATTCCGTAATAATATTAATAACCATTACAGAGAAGAGAGATAGTACCAGTTATTACCTATCGAAAACCACCAATATACAATTTTCATATAACTGGTAATAGGCATATTCCCATATTACGTATTCTAATGATATTAAAACCTTAACGTCAAATCATTTTGATAACCTAAGTATCCTTTTACTTATGCACACTAGTGTATATCCTCACATTATCTGTTTTCGCCTGATGACACATTTTTATATTATTATTATATATATATACAGTCGGGAAACATGAGACGGCGAATACCACGATCGGTTCAGTAGTTTTCTCCCTAAAAGGCTTGCGAACGAGAAAGGGTCCACCCCAGTTATAGTTATGCGCATGTAAAATACGGCACGCACTCCGAAACGAGCTCGTGCTCGCGTGCTGTATCTCTTCCCCTTTTACCTGCGCGGGATGATAGGAGACCGAATCGTCTCGTTTACAGGTCTTTTAAAAACAAAAACAAAACCCCGCCTCTCCGCGACCGAGGATGGCTGCTTCTTCACCTCGCTCTATCGCCCATCCGGCACACTTCGCAGGCAGCGCCACCATCACTCCGTCAGGATGTGTGGGGATTTATCTCCCCCCCAGCTTCTCGTAAACTGGTGATTTACCGCGTTCCGGACAGTGATGTATTTCTCCGGAGATGCTATCCATGGGAATCTCTGCCCCGACCATCACTCACCGCGACAGCCAACACGTTCCGCTCTTTTAAGCAGGACTCCGGGTTTTGACTTGATCACAGTTTCAGAGCAAAGAAAAAATGTCATAATCTGACAGAAAAACCGATTAAACTTCACTTGAAATGAATAATTTGGGGACCGGTTATTTTTTCTTTATCACAAATGTATATATACACAAACACGGTAAAATATATAAATTTTTCAGTATTCCTTAGTTCCTTATCAGCGTGAAAAAAGTCATCTCAGCATCAATAAACAGGATACCAGAAAAGCAGAGAATGTTTCCTCTTTTAAGTTAAGTTTGAAAGAAAGGAAGGGAATCAGACTGAAGGAGTTGAAAAGGAACCAAATTCTTGTGTCCCTTAAAAACAGGCTTCAGATATCTGATACATAAAATTCCTGAATTATCATGTTTTGATTTCAAATTTTTAATCCAAGAAAGATTTTCAAAAAAAAAGGGGGAATCTTGGGTGTCAGTTATATTAATTAAAAAAAAAAAACAACACAGGGGACCTTTATTATTTGTGTTTCTGTTAAGGTTTTAATTTGAGCCACAAGACTGAGATAGAACGCGTGAGACACACTATTGGAGCATTAACTGCCAAATACCTGAAACCAAGGATATGCATATTTCATGGAGCAGGTAGGATAACTAATGAAATAAACCAACAATTTTCTTTTGCTTAAAGTCTCCCTCTCGCCGGGTAGCTTTAAAATCTAATAAAAATACGAACCGTCTATCAGTTTCACAGATTCCATGTACTAAAGGTGTTGCTTCCTTACGTATGTGAGAAGTCCACATGATCACCTTGATTCCATAAAATAGTTTACAACGAGAACGAACTTTAAAAATAATTAGAATTTATAACTGCACGAATACTGCAAAATATCTTCTATTATTAACCCTCCTTGTCCACCCGGCCAGATTGTTTTGCATCGGTGCAATCTTTTCTTGTTTTGAAGCTCGGGCTAGAAATTATAAGAAATTCTTAAAACGTCTCAAAAATTGGACTTGGGAAGGTTCAGGAGGGAGGGGCAGCACTTATATATCAGTGGAGCGTCAGATTTAACTAAATTAACTTACCTGAAGATGGCTGTCACGAGTTTCCGAAATTGCCCTTCCATTAACAACGACGCTGTTTTGGGGATTTTAAGAATACTTTTATTTTACTTTGGAAACAACAACAAGAACAAAAAAAAAAAAGAAATGAAAAAGAGAAGAAAATCGAGACAGGCGACGGCTCATTTGGATTTCCAATCGTCAGGCGTGAGAACACTTCCGAGTACGCGACGGGCGCTGCTGGCTCGGATTAGCTGCGTGCAGGGACGATCCCCTGTCCGCGTCCGGCACGACACGTCTTTCCGTTGTTGACGTGTAACTCGAGAGAGAGAGAGAGAGGGGGGTGGACGGGTCCATCTCTGCGAAGGGTGTCTCAAACCCTTTTGTTCGAACCTGGTGGTCGCGCTGCGAGAGACTGCAATTATTATGCCCGGCTCGATATGGATTAACCCTTTTCTTTCTATTGCTGAACATCTTTTGGCCTTCTGAATAAGTGCAAAGTCCAGTGATTTGGAAGCAGGCGTGGCGAGAGCACCGTTGTTCCTTTCCACTACGCTGATGCCATTTTTTTTGTCACACCTGTAATCCTTTGCCCTTGTCTCTTGCTTCAGCGGACACTTCTCGGTTCTATTTGCCTGGAGAATCCCCGTGGCTGCATTTTCCTCTTGTCAAGTCTTCCAACAAAGCGAGTCTAGCGAAGAAATCCACACACAAAAAAAAAATACGGAAGGACAACTCATTTAGGGAGCATGAAACAAGAATCTTTACGAGCGAAGAGATCCAAAGTTCCACCTGCTAGTCGCATCCAGTCTGGCGCCTCGATACGCCTCGTAATTGACTAAATGTTCCAGTGGTGACGCCTGAACACCAACTGTATAGGTTTTCCGCCCATTGCACCATGGCATCATACTTTCCACTAATAAATTCTGCTGGGTTGGGAAATACTTTATAAAACGCTCATTAATCATCTTCAAGAGTGGTCTGACTTTGGTAAACCTGTCATTCGCAGCCAGATCGTTAGTGTCACGGTGTATATATATCGCATTAGTTCAGCAAATCGGCTTTCACTTATCGGATCCGAAATGTCCGAGTTTAGCACGTCATCTTTCAGCTCCCAGTGCACCGGGGCATCTCGACTTTGGTATATAAACTGAGATAAAGAGAACAGCTAAGAATAAATTAATTCCTTCACGTTTGGTCCTGAAAGGGTGATTTCTAATTTGGAATACATACCTCCTCTGGGTATGTCCAACGATCCGCTCAAGCAACCTCATTCTAAAAAAAAAAACAACAACAAATGACTCTGTTCTGTTAGACTCGTATGATTTTTAAAGAATCGTAGAGTCTCATCCGACCATTTTCTTTGTATGCTTAAATTTTTTCCCCATTTCTTTTTTCCACCATGTGTGACTATATATAGTTGTTTCTATTCCTCGTTGGTTCTGAAGGGCTTCAATGTTTCATTTGCTGGTCTCATTGTCGTCATCCGCTCACAGTATTTTTTTTCTTCTGATAATGACTGCCTCGAGCCATGTTTGGAGTTGTTTTCTGGCAAATCATTTATTTCCAAACCGTCTCGGTCTCCACTGTTCTCCTCCCGGTGGCTGAACGCACGCGTCTGCTGAGACCTGATGTTTTTCCCCTCCCATCTTCACTTTCGGTGAAGTTCGGGACCCCCGTGCAGCGAATTCCTGGGGAATAAATAGAAATATTGTTTTCTAGAGTCTACGCTGTATGTTGGTGTGTTATATATGTTGTTAATTTATGTGGTTCAAACACAGTAGCTCTGTGGACGGCACTGACCCGGGGAAAGCCCGGCATCATGGAGCAATCATTTAACCAACAGAAGAGAAATATACATTGGACTGACCTCACTTGGTCCTTTCTTTACGAATAGACTTTGTTCTTCCTAGCAATTAAAATTATGAGGTGCGAACCAAGATGGCGATAAACCGAGTACCACTTTGTCTACTAGGCGTCTTATTTACGGAACATTTTCATTCACGGCTACACCATAAATTTATTGAATAAAGAATGGCTAATAAGGGTTAAAGTGGGAAAATCGACAATGAAATTGTACTTGTATACAAAGGTTTAGTTTATATTAACATATTTGGAAAAAAAATTACCTACCATTTTGGGGGGGGGTTTGTTGCGTGAATGGCGCCATCTTGGAAAACGTGCTAAAGGGAAGTAACTGCCGTTTGTTAAAAACTAGAATCCTGTTTCCACGAAAAGAAATGTAAAGTAGATTTAGTTTACAAACAGTTAGAACATTTTATAACAATATAATCCGTTAATAAATAAGTTTTCTCAGGTGTCCCATTTATAGGACGCCATGGGAGGGGGCTAAAAATTGGTTAATTGTTTTCAAACTCGAGAGAGAAGAAAGACAATGAAATCCGTGCAATTTAAGAAAATTAACCCTTGATTTCATTTTCTGCTGAAGACGACTGTTCAGAGCACGAGCATAGTTTCGAGGTGAGCCCTGACGTAAAATACCCCGTCGCCGTGACCCCCCCTCCCTTTATTAAGCGGGTTGGCGTGAAATCTGAGGGAACTCAGCTTCTCCCCCGATCGCTTTTTTCTTCTGTTTTTTTAAAATCCTAACCGCCGGTATCTTAATGCCGCTGTGTCCGCGCGCGTGTTTCTGAGTGTGAGAGGGGTGGGGGGGATATTTAAAAATGAAAAGAAAATCCCACAAAATACCCTCCTGTCATGTAAGACGTGCAAACAACCATCCGCTTATGTCAAGACTTTCATGTCCGTGTTCGCGAGTAATTAATTACCATGGTTTCTGTTCTAACCACCGCTAGCTGCTGTTACTCCAGAGACCAGTCCGCCCATCAACACATCGCCCTGCGTTTCTAATTCTCACGGTCTCTCAGATCTGGAGAGCTACGTTTTAATATAAATCGAAAGCAAATGTTTACATATACGAGATTGCATAGTAGAGATTAAACAAAGAAGGAAATTGTTGATTATTATTATTATTATTATTATTATATTATTATTATATTATTATTATTATTATTATTATTATTATTATTATTATTATTATTATTATTAAATCAGGAATTAGAACGAATATAATATGATTTTTATCGCCATCTCAAACGCTCCGGTTTTCTCCCACATCTAAAAGATGTGGCTCAAGTAGAGAGTTCAAGCCGAAGTCGAGAGTGCAGGACCTCTCGCGATGCAGGACTGGCAACGCCCTCTAGCGGCTTTACGCTGTCTCGCCGCAGGACGTTCTCGCCGACGCAGAGAGGTTATCTCCGTTGCTGAGAGACCGGTACACGACGCAAGATGTCGTCATCGCAAGCCATTCCTGAGTCGACACCTTTCATGATCCAGAGTAAACTAGGGAGAGAGACCACATGCGTAGTAGTGGGATCGAAGGATCCTCCCACGGCGGCGGGTGCGCTTGGACGAACGGACAGATCTCTCTCTCTCGCCAGAACCATTCATTTTTCAGATGTGGGATGAAATCGAAGTGCTCGGAAGAAGCCCCAACGATCCAGTGAAACATCCCACTGATAAGATACTAAGAGCCCGGTGGCCCGTCATCTTCTAGCTGAAGCGTCAAACCATCTGTCGCCGCCAGGTGCTGACAGATGCGTCACAAAACTACAGAAGATGGAAGCGATTCTGGACTGGCGCGACTGCGGATCTTCTACTCGGCCGAACTTGTCGTTTTTCAAAATAATAATAAAGTCTACAACTTTGGACAGACTGAGTTAAGGGGCAAATACCACGTTAACTATTCGTTTAGACGATTTGGGAAACCGTGGTGTCCGTGATTAGGTCAAAGATGAAAATTGGACAAAAGAGTACCTTATGTAGCGTCAGGGGTTAAGTAGCAAAATCACAGGCAGCAGTCAAATTCTACTTGTTCGGTGGCAAGGGTGAATTCCGTGCATACGCTTCCCTCTGAAGTACTTTAAAAATTGTTGCAGAGGAAATGAGAGTAACGGTACGGCGGCATCATCTGCGGTAGACCAGTGTTCGCGTTCTCTCCCGAGTCACGTGGCTGGAGCAACATTTTTGGTGGAGATCTTTGCGATATCACGGGATACTTCTAAGAATCATGTACTCAAACATATATGCTTTCAAAAAGCGTCTACGCGTTAAATTAAGTTTCCACCTGACAGTAGATTAAATGTCATGTTTATTTCAAGACCAGGTAAAAGCCCATCTTTACTCAGATATAAATGAAGCCCATTTTTTTCCCCGTCGTTGGTGTTTCTGTCTTGGTGTCTGAACTACACCGATTGTGATGGTGATCTTACTGCTCTTTAAAACATCTTGGTTTCCAGATCGGCGGAGAATTACGAAATGTCGGACATGGTATAGTCATGGACCTCAACGGAAGCACATCGGAGATCGTTAACATAAGCGCTGGGCCCCTGTCCTACATGTACAGAGCCTATGAGATCAAGTTCCATTATTCAAACAATAGAAGTGTCGGTTCAGAGCACACGGTGGCCGGCAAGGCCTTTGTTGGAGAGGTAAGTAATTTTCTTTGTTTTTTTTAGCATTGTTTAAGAATAACAGCACCAGAATCTTATTCACTGCACGGCACGTTTCAGGATATTATTACCTCTTGAAAGACAAAAAAAAACGAGTTTCTGCTGACATTTCCGTTGCCAGGATAAGCAGTCGCTCTGACGAAGGTGACAGGAAAACAAAAAAAGGTTTTATCGAAACGTCATCGGTGAACTCCCCCCAAAAATATGACCGATGCTATTTGTTTATTTAGTTGGTTAAATATATCAGAAAGTATAAGATCCATGCTATTAAATTAAAGAACAACTAGCAATGACGTATGGCTTTGATTAACACTAAATTAGCGGTTCATTTAACTTTTGAGGAAGAATACTTACGTTTGTTATTCAGGTTCAAGCGCATAGTAATTTACCTTTATTGAAACACGGTAAAAGCACCTGTGACTTTAAGGTTAATATATTTTCCATGCTGAGGTGATTTCATTGGGAGATGTCAAAAATGTCCCTAAGCCGTTCAACGTCAGCAGACGTTGTAGACGAAGTCATATGACAGTGACGTACTGCTGGGTATTCCATTAATTCCATTGCTGTATGTCAGAGTTTCTAATGTCATATCAGCCTCCCGAGAAAGCATCTTCTTGTTGTTGTTGCTGCTGATGCGACCTGACTTTAAAAAATGTGTAAACTCTCCAAAGGGGAAACGTTTACGACGGCTGTAATGGTCTCTTGACTGCCATCTAGCCTACCAGCATCTTCTCTCTTCAGTCGAACTTGTTTTCGTTAAACTTTTCCATTTATTTCCTAATGGAGTTGTGTGATTATTGTGGATTCTTGTAGTTTTAAGACGGTAACCAATTTACCAAGCCAAGAGATATGGTTAACCCTCTGCCCTTGTTTGTCGCCATTTTGATTTCATTACAATCTGAACAGCGAGAAGAAGCTTAAGTGACATTTCTCAACATCTGGACTAAGAGAACCTCCCATTTTAATTCCGGTTTATGTGGCTAAACAGTTATTGAAAATAAAATACAAACCCGCTGTATGTATATTAAATGTTGATTTGTAAGTATACTGCTGTATTTAAATTCTTTTAGTATATGTTAGATAAATATTTATACAAATATTAATACTACTAAATAAATATTAATTAGAATCTAAAAGAGAAAATGTTGAATCCAGTCTATATGATGAAGGTTATTTAATCTGTATCTGCACACAGCTTAATTAATCATCAAACTATAGATGGTTAAATGTGGCATATAATTAAAATTCCAATTATAAGAAATGGAGTCAAACCGCGAATCTTGATTATCACATCTGATTGATTTTTACCAGATTACAAAAATTGTAGAGAAAGTTTAATTAGTTGTAAGTTGATAGCTTCTTAAGGGATTAACTCTAACAACAGCGAAAAGAAGCTATGACGATATTATTCGGGTAATTTAATTAGGCGGATCTTTTACAAAGGTACATAATTTTCCTTTTAAACAGCTGATTAAAGCCAGGCTGTATTATGCACATAAGGTACGTATATAAGAAGGCTGCTGATTTCTAAGCTGTCGTAAAGGTTAGACTTTTCCCTCCTGTAAAGAAAACTTTGTTTTCGACTTGGAACTGTTCAGCAAAGGTGACTTTAAAAGTCTCCCCATTCGGTCATCTTACTTCTAACCTTAGTTAGGCATTTTTTTTATAAAATTACTCTTATCAAACAAGATGAGTCATTCAGGATTCGTTCGTCTGCAGTAAACCACGGGGTAAACAACACGACGCAAATAATAACGTTATTTTTTAAGTCTTTTTGGAACCCTGTATATTCGGGTTAACATCAGAGAACCTGCTAAATGATCCAGAAGCTGGAGCGAGTAAGAGGCGCGAGAGAAAACCCAGAGCGACTACCTTCTCTACAGAAGCCAGCCAAGCATCCTGTTTGTTTACGAGTCGGCTTTATTTAACCGTAATAATTAGAGAGTTCCTCGACTTCTTCGGCGCGGCCTGGATGAGATATATTGGCCGGTCGGATTTAAATGCACCGAAAGACTATAGAAAAACGCGAGGGGTTATAAATTCCAGCCAATAACTTGATCAAACAGGTTGGGTTAGTGCTGCAAAAGACTGACCTCAAAGAAATATCTGTTGAGGGAAATGAAAATTCGTGTAGCATTTCGAAATAAGCGTTAATTCGATTTGTCTACTGATGGATCTGCGCAAGCGGGAGATGAGATTTGGCGGCCAGTAATGGATGTGTACGAATTCTATTCGTTGTCTGCCAGCCTAAATGCGTATCATGAAAGGAGTAGAATAGATGCAGCTTATTATGGTCCCTCGACAACACGAGTACATCTCACATCCACCAGCTTATTAGGCGCAAGTACGTGTCAGACAGAAGCAATATTTATATTTAATTTATCACGTAGATATTGACAATTTCAACACGTTGATCCGCTGAGGTAAAGAAACCGTGGTCTCTGGTCGAGAGTGTTTTAAAACGTCCAGGCTGGTAATTACTCTTCCGGTTGTTGTTGTTGTTGTTGTTGTTTTTTTTTTTTTTTTGCTGGCTCTACGAGAAAGGGCAAACATTTAAATCGTTCTGAGGTGAGATAAAAGGGAATGGGGAAATAGTTAAAAGGGCCTTGCGGTGCGGTTCCATAATTCATGCACCGAAGGCAAGGTAATAAAGTCTATCAGCATCGCCGACTCGATAGTCGGAATCAAGTCGGACAATGCGTGATTTTTTTTTTCTTTCCTGCGCCGTGCGAGACCCGCAGTTTCGTAACTACCGAATAAACATATTACTGCAGTAAAGCGGTGGTTGCATGTGCTCTGTAAATCCGACGATTAGCATCATTGCTGCTTTAGTATATATGGCGTTGACCTTTGGCACTACACAAAACCTGTCGGGGATCTACGGTTCTGATATACCACAAATCTCTCTTCACTACATAGAACTTCTAGTTCTAAAGGCGACAAATCACCTGCTGAAACCACTTCCTTTTCATCTTAAAAAATTCTCTTTTCTCTACTGTGATACAAAATACATACATTAATGGAGGAGTTGATATTTTCACAAAATTTTAAAATGACCATGCAGTTGATAAGAGTTTATTTTGCGCATATCTGGACATTTAAAATAAAAAATCAATGACGTCGTATCCACAAAGTATAGTTTATACTGACAAAATACTAAAGTCACATGACCTTTTGTAAAGCGTATCATTGCTACAGCATTGCTTCCGTGTCTCATACTGTTTGTCAAGTCTTGAAACAATTCCGGAATGGTCTTTGGAGCACGTGACTGGTGTACACTGCATCTGAAGAGCCCATCATCCCATTCACTTTCTATGAAAAAAATTTTTGGTCGAGAGAACGAGCAATGAATCCTAACCCATCCTCTGTTTCGCCCTACAGCGCGCGGACGTTGGTGGTGCTGGCTTCATGTGTGGGTTATCAGGGCCCGGCCGATTTCGCATGGTCTGCTAGAAGATATGTGAGACCGACGGATCTGCCGCCTCCATTCGTTCTGGATCAGACGTGCTAAGTTAGTGCAGTTTTTTCACGCCAGACAGGTGACGTAACAGTTCATCGTAACGGTCGGTACTGATGTGGAGTTCTTCTTCCCTTCCTGGCTTTTCACGAGCTGGCCGATAACCCTGTCACACCAAGTTCAGCAGCCAGGTCTGTCCCTCTACTATCTCTATGCTCATCGTCGAGTTGTCATTGGAGCGCTATATTTTCAGAACCGGGTGACTTCAATATGAGAACATTTGTCACTGTTTATAGCCAATTTGACTACTGATATGCAAATTTGTAATCATGTAACAGCGGTGTGACTTAGTGAATACACTCCAGCTAGAAACAAGAAGCAACATTTAGCAAGAGAAAACAAAAGAGCAAGTCTTGTTTTAGCAGAGATGAAGAATCGTACGAAACGTGCAATGGTCAGAATAACTGTAAATTGTCGTAGAAGAGGCAGCTACCTTGGAGCTGGAGAACAACCAACGAGCCCAAGAGATATTCGGTCAGTTCCGAGACATTCTTTTATCCTGTTGTGTCCTTTGAACGAAATTGTGCGCTTAAAATTAGAAGAAAAAAAAAACAGATTGAGGATTCCTGGGTCTGTACAGCAATTCGATTTATTTTGTTCGCTGCCAGACACCGCTACACCAGGTAAGCGATCGTTAAGAGCAGCGACACAGGTCAACTTAAATAACCTTGACCTCTTGAGTATCGCAAGCGGGCTGGTCCGACGAAATGTGTGTGTAATCATTTTATCTCTAGAAGACCCATGCTTTATTTAAAGTAGAATACTTAAGATGGCAACACGCAGACGGTATGCGGAGGAAGCCTTCAAGTCCGACGGTTGTAAAGATAAGGTTAAACTGCGAATAAAACAAATTTCTGTTCAATGATCGATACCCGCTCTATGCGAGAACCGCTGCTCGGACACCGTCACAATATGTCCTCCTCGTCTGTATGGTCAGTCAACTGATCTCCTCTTTAGTTTCGCCTATGCTTTGTTTTTGTTGTTGTCCCTTGAGTGTTGCGACTTGTGGCTTAATGGAGGTGGCAAAGACATTTCAGCTGGCCGAGAGAGTACATGCGCTTCTGACAGTAAGCTTTCTGGATATCGTGACCGCTCCTAGTTTTAAAAAGCGCTACCCCAAACACAGATCGATTACACGACACAGATAAAAGCAATAAACCTCCGCGACGCTTTATCTCTCAGAGTCGATCGAAACCTTTGGCAGGTTGCGAAGCTGCCCCAGGCGGCCCCTCGCGGTAGTAAATGCGCACTAATGCTTTACTCTACCCCATACCGTTTACTTTGCCTCCATCTGTAGAAACATTCTAGTTTGTCCTAGTGCTTATAAGGCGACAGGAAGTCATCAATGCTCGCACAAACAGCAATCGTTAGAAAATATATCTCGTTTCATTATTTTTTTGAACTGCTCAAAGCAGTCGTAATCCATTTACCTTTATACGTACCTGTGCAGTTCGTGTCATCTGGTGCTTTGGCACATAGCAAATGCGATAGAAGAAGAAATGGCTGTGAACAAGTACGTTTGTAGGTACTAATTACCTACTGCTTACTGCAGCATGAAAATTTTACCAAACATATATTCCACAACCAGATTTAGAAATGCTTACATTCGTATATTATTTATGGGAGGGGAGAGAATACGCATACACAGTGTATTTTGCTTAAAGAAATACTTGCAAATACTTTTATGGAATAAGAGTCACAAAGAAATGATACCGACGACGTTTACTTTAAGCAGGTAGACATTAATTACTCAGAAAGACAATTTTATCTGTCCGTCATCAAAAGCTTACATCGTCATCGTGGACGTTTGCAGCAAAGTCTTGGGTATTAAGTTTAGAAAGAAGGGTCCAATAGAATAAGTGAGATCGGTCTTATAGATGAGAAGAAAAGTAACGATACCAAGAGGAAGTCTTCACTGAAAGCTGCAGAAGAGAGTAAAGGCCAAACCATCAGTCTCACCAATGAGTAAGAAAAAGACAGCATGTTATAGTGGATTAAGGAGAAAAGTAGCGAGAGTGCAAAGTGACTACATTTTTTCTGAAGAACATACACAAAAACACAGGTTTTATGTGCCGTTCGAAGTAAGAGGAAACGTGTCCATTGATCAGGTGGGCATAATCTGGATCTGAAGGCGTCTTGGAGAAAAAAATTGATGTTGTGAGGAGGAGTGATGCCCAAACGTTTGAGAACCGTTATTCAAGAAAACGTGGCTCTAGTAAATATTAACAACTTTGGTGAAGGTGTGATAACATGAACACGAGGGTATCAATATTGGGCAAGGTTAAACCGATAGAATAGGTGTTTAGCTGCAATTTGCTATGCTCTAACAAGCAGCTTATCATTAGCATATTAAAGTGGACGTATTCGCCACACTTATCTTCTTTATTCTATCTGCTATGCATTAAAAGATCAGGTGACACTTTACAGGCAGGGGAAAACGATCTACCAGCCAGCTGTGCTCACACTCTGGAGCGGTGATTCCTTGTAAAGATGTTCAGAGATATTTTTTTTCCCTCTCGCTTCATCCACATCTCTCTCTGTTGTTCTAATGGTAGCAGTCGGCTGCATCCATTACTCACCAGACGATGAGAAGACTTCACCGGATAAGAAGAAAGAAAAGCTTTCTTTTGCAGTTTCAAAAAACTACTTTACTTTTATTTCTATTCGTTGCCGCGAAATGGTTTTTTTTTATAGAAATTTGGGAAATGGTGAATATTAATGCCCCCCCCCCAAAGCCGTGTGTTGAATCCGTCTTTTGACCATTTCTAAGACGATCACTGAAGCCAAGGTAAGGACGAGTCTCTTGTCCACTGGTCGGCAAAAGCGTCAAATCAGTCGTCACAAAGACCGACCCCTCTCTCTCTCTCTTTTTTTTTGGAAAATAAAATTGCGACGGTAAAAAGTTAATTCTTTCCTTTCTTTCGTGTTATAAGAAAAGGGGCTGCTCAGTGGTGCGGGAACGGCTCGGCTTTGTGGCCAACATCAGTCTTCGGCACTTCCGACTTTCCCTCGGCATAGGAGACTCGCCTCTGTCATGGCTACAGACCGTCCCCCGACCTCGGTTCCTCTGTCCGAGTGCCTACACAGGCCACTCCCTCCCCAGCAGCAACTGGAGTAATGCTAATAAAGTACCTCGCCCAAGGGTCACAACAATGCGCCAGCAGCAGGGAATTGAAGCCGGGACCCTTAGGTCCTGAAGCCAGCACACTCACCACAGATCCACCTCTGACACCGGTAGACGAACAATGAAGCCAGGGGATTTTGTACGTCTCGAGAAAATCCAATTTTTCTGATGAGTTTCGTGACGTACGATATTTGTTGCCCCGCTTGCGGGGTCTCCGGGCTAAGAACACCCACTCTGACTCGCGTACTGTCTGGGACCCACCGACCGAGTCTTTTTTTTTTTGTCTTGGCTACATCGGTGTGGCTTGGCGCAGTCTGGACCGATCAGAGAGGGCGAGAGTTCATCAGTAGCGATCAGAAGATAATTAAACTGTTTATCCTTTACTTATTTACTTCACTCTCGGATTGAAATACTGATCTGATTTCAGCAGTTATTCTGAAGACGAAAGTAAAATAACGGTTAAACAAAATTAGCGCCTTGTTGAGAGAGTTAGCAAAATAGAGATGCTAAGCAGACTCCGAGTTTGATGGTATATTTTACCCTTGGCCACTGAGCCGACGATATTTACCGAAAGAGACATGAAGTGGATTGATTTGCATCCTAACGGACTAATGAGGGGCCGAGAGCAAGTTTATCGTGCGAGCAGTGTACCGTGAGCTTATTGGTAGTGTCGATAATTAATGTACACACAACATTCGAAGCCGTCTGTCGCGGAAGAAGGCTTGGTGGTCCGACCGTGTCGGTGGAACTGAATCGAGCGGGAACCACAGCGGGGCCGGCAGATGTCGCCCCGAACGCTTCGCTGGCTTACGCCTTATTGATCAAGATGGCAGAGAGGAAAGCTGATGGGAAAAAAAGATAAAGACCGGACCAACAGCGCAGACTACCCAAAAATTATAGAGCTTAGAATAACAGCTTGTGCGTGCGCTACTTTAAATATCTCGGTAGTTTGGCCAATAAAGAATGAAATGTCGGAAATTGGGAGAGAAAGATAGTGTTACAGGAATAATGACTTGCGTTGGAAAGGAAGAGAGAGGAAATTGTTTTAACGATGAGATTTTGAAGAGATTGTGATTTCCATCATTCCCCCTTATCATATTGTACCGTTTAAATGGATTTACGCATTCATAACTTAAACACAGAAAGAGCACAACCCTCTCTCTCTCTACTGATGTCTGTACTGACGTCATATCTCTCCGTCTATTGACGTCATCTCTCTCTCTCTCTCTAAAAAGTCTTTTAATGTTCTTCACACTAGCACAAAAAATAAATCAAAGTATCCATAGAAGCGCGAGACAAACAAATTACCTTGTAAGGGAAACCGGCAAAGAAATAATACAGAATCCGATTCTGTTTGCAATGAGCATCAAATAAACTAGCCATTCCTGAAAATCCATCTGCTCTTTCTGATGGGAAAGCGAAGGAAGCTGAATGATGCGTATTTTGTTTCGTTTTTCTTGTTGTTTTCAGCTTCAAGTGATGGCCTACAACATCGATCTGTATCCCGACAGCAAAGAAGCCGCCTTCAAAAGCAAGGGAATTGTGGGCGTGGCAGCATTCATGGAGGTTGGTTGACGCACTACACTCGTCATGTTTCCCAAAGACCAGTCGCCGTTGGTTAGACTGTGGTCGTTCACACTTCGCTGACATCTTTAAACCCCGGCTAACATCACGATTTCAGTATTTGATCGGGCTTCCATATTTGGCGCTGCCGAAATTGGTAATTTCTCCAAATCGCATCAGCAATCATCTTGTGTCGGACCAGTCAACGGGAAAGCAACAAATAACGTTTTGAAACATCTGAAGCAACTTACCAGCATTTTTGAGGGAAGGGGAAGTAATTCAGGCTGAACTGGCTTCGAATCCATGACCTCATAGACATTAGCCGTTCTTCAGCGAATTAACAGCTATTATACCGCTTGACATTACCATTTAGCGTTCAATGTACAGTGAAAGGCGATTCCTTAGAATTCTAATACTTCCGCGTGCTGACCTATCTCACCGGTGGCAGGAGCTACATTCATTACTATAATATGTTCGTTAATTCTCTTCCTTAAAAGTCCCTATCGTTAATATCTGCTGAATGCATAACGTAAAGTACAAATCCGTTAAAAAGAAAATTTAGCAAACCTCTGTAGCAACCGAGAATGTCAGCGGTATATAAAGCTTTAGTCTCTCCACAGCTAGTCAATGAATGCAATTCTTTTGTTAAGTTATGTCCAAAGCAACCGAAACAATGTTTGTTGTGTTAATAACCGTATCTTTACCAGTTTACAAGTTTTGGTTTAACTTAGTTTTATACATAACAAAAAGAAACGCAAAAGAAACTCTCGTTATTAACGCTGGAAGCTTTTGCTTAAAAGAAAAACTCTACCTTATGTGAAATAAATTGGGTTGGAGAGTTCGCAGCTGAGTTTTAAAAAATGTTATAGATCGGAAAAAAGTCTTTTTTCACAGAGACAAAACTGAAAATACGTACACACCATCGGCTACAGGAAGTTTGGAGAGCGGCATGACAAACGGTTTCAGTAAGGCTGACTGGTGGATCTATTCATGCTCGTGAGATGTATCTCCACGCAAGAACCAGGAGACTTGATTAAAGTTCAGCGTAACCTTACCGGTGATAGATATAAACAGACATCTATTGGCGATGCAGTATTATCTGTCTGTGAACTCGATGATCTTAAATTTATCATTTACCATGATAATGTTCAAAACATTTTATAGATATAACCTTACACTTAGTGTCAACTAAGGTGGATTATATTAGGTCGTTACAAATGCTTTGTCGTTTTTTACCACAACAACGAGACTTCATATCGATGCTGAACGTGAAGTCTATCAATCAGAGTAGGTTCCAGTACATTCAATACACTTCTGCCAACGAGTTATAGGCGCATTTATACCATTTTGTAAAAAAAATCTGGATTTCTGGACTCGATAAACTGTTGGAAAGCAGTTTCAATAGCTGCTTGGTTGGAGAAGGATTTCATATGGAGGAAGCTGTCGAGGTGTTTATAAAGGTGGTAGTCTGTGGGAGAGAGGCCTGGTGAATAGGCTGGGTGAGGGAGAACTTCGTACCCAAACCTGTTCAGTTTCTGAAGAGTCACTTTAGCAACGTGAGGACGAGCATTGTTGAGGAGCAGGATTGGGCCTCTTCGATTCAACAATGGCGGCTGCCGTTGGGAAAGTTTCTGATGAACAACATTTAATTCACGACAGTACCTTTCAGTTCTGATGGTTATACCAGGTTGCACGAAGCTATAGTGGATGACACCAGTTGCAGTCCACCAGACAGTATCAGTGAGCATGACCTTCTTTGGGTGGTGGCTGGGTTTTTAAATGTGGTTAGATGCCTTGTCTCTCTCAAGCCACTGTGCTGATCGTTTGCGATTGTCGTAAAGGATACATTTTTCATCACACGTAATGATTTTGGTCAAGAAATGGGTCGGTTTTTGTTTCTTATGTCAAGCAAAGAGCAGATCTCTAATCGACAATTTTGTTGTTGTTCATTCAACTCATGAGGCACCCACCTGTCAAGGCTTTTCATCTGGCCGATTGCGTCAAGATGCCGGGAAACAGTTATAGTGCTTATGTCGAGCTCTCCAGCCATTTCTCAAACTGTTTTTCTTGGATCGGCTTCAACTGAGGCCTTCAGACGGTCATCATCACAGCCGGAAGGGCGTCCGCTACGTTCCTTATCTTTGAGGCTCACATCTCCTGATCGAAGCTTTGCAAGCCGTCGTCGTACCGTGCGCTCATTTGCTGTGTCCTCGCCCCGTGCTGGCTTAATGTTACGAGTCGCCTCGCTCACTTTGTGGCCTGGTTTCATCTCGTGAAACAAAATGGCACAAAAACATTTCTATCCATTCTTCGCTCTGAACCCTGAAACAAATATTCATTAGATGATTTTTTTAAAAGATATGTTGTGCATAATGTATGCCAAGGCACACGCTACAAAACGATATATAACTTATCTACATACACCTTCACAATCTTGCAAGAAATGAACCCCATAGTGACATAATATAAAAATCGGGAAAACGACCTAATAATTAGTAACGGGTCCATCTGCTTGGCTTCGAGGTGCGAATATGGTAGAAACTGTATGGGAGATTACTTGGATGGAAAATAATAGAATGAAATCTGCAATGTTCTTAAAGAAGCACACTGCTAAGGATCTTCAGAACCTATACTGTTCTTTGCTAAATCATACTCAATATTCTCCTACAATTTATAACTTCTAAAGAGAATATTCTCATTTCCAACAG
This sequence comes from Nautilus pompilius, assembly GCA_018389105.1. Lineage (NCBI taxonomy): Eukaryota > Metazoa > Mollusca > Cephalopoda > Nautilida > Nautilidae > Nautilus > Nautilus pompilius. The sequence goes on from JACATO010001447.1 coordinate 242,156, forward strand.
AAAAATTCACGTGGTAGTACTTTATTTACCCAAGCACATTAACACCTACCCCATACTTTCGATAACTCTTTAATGTGTTTTCATTTTATATTTTTATTACCTTTTTGTTGTTGCAGCTTTCTGAAGTTTCCAACAAGGCCTTGGAGCCAATAGTAAAGCAAATCCGGAAAATACCAGACAAACGTAAGTATCCGCTGATAATCTCCCCGCTTTTTCAGAAGAATTAATTATACATTATTTGGGAGCAGAATTATACTTTCACAGAAAAACTAAAAGGCATATGAACGTCCAACAATGGAAATTTTTCTGTTGAAAAATATAATGAGATGAGCAAGAAAGAAAAACTGCGTCTTGTAGGGTGCCATTGATACTACGAATGTCATACAGGCTACTGGGTTCTAAAACGGATCGTAATGTGGTATCTCGCCAGATTATGGTGTTTAATACACTCTTCCTGTGATTTAAAATACTTAGTTTGACAAATATTTTTAAATATTTAGTTTCCTGAAATTTCCTTGAAATTAATGGTGCCGCTAAATTGTTTTCAGAATATTTTATCAAGTAATTAAAATTTCTTATTGTCACACGCCATCGATTCCATGAGTAAAAAATACCATTATATTTGTAATATTTTGCATTCTCCACCCATTCGATTTATAGCTTATTTATTCTCCAACATCTGCTAAATGTTACTTCCAGATTTCAATTATTATTCGTAAATTTTTAATAACAAAATTTTACAAGACTAAAAAAAGTGATAATAACTTAATTTAAATCAACAAAAGATTGTACTCAGAATCCGGGGAAAAAAATTTTTTTTGAAGATATGCATCCAATTTCATCTTTGTTTTATTGATAAACAACCAAATTTTTGAATTACTGAAAATTCTGAGCATCCAGTCGCTTACAGAGTTTGTCCCACTGGGGTTTCCTCCCTCTAGTATATTCCGAGAATCCTCCTTCGCGAAACTGAAACATCAAAGACGACATAACGTCACCTTTGATTCAAATATCGTATGTTTTTGTTTGTTTTCTCACATTGTTCTGCTAAAATTGTACGAAAGAATGATTATATCTTGTGTTAGCTCTCCGGATGACTGTCAATAGTTTCCAGAAGTCTGCGAAATGGGGCATGACTAAGTGAGAAGACCAATTCGTTTTCTCCTGAAATTTTCTCTCGTTTTTTTCTTTCTTCTTTTGGCTGATAAAATCGATTGGACGCAAAATAGTGGCGGAGAATTTGTTGTTGCCAGGGGCAGTTCGCAAGCAAAGGTAACCGGGGAAAAGCGCTAGAGCAGCTCTCTGGCAAGATGCTAAACTCAGAGGCACCGATGAAGACCTGTGCCATTGTAGATTAACAGTGTGTGACGAGGATTTTTGTTATGTCAGAACGTGAAATCAAATGAAACTGGCCAGAAAGTTTCCACGATATCGCAGCAACTGCTCGTCGCCAAGTAATGTGTAACTACGCACGGGACATCCAGAACGATTCGCTTTCTTTGGACTGCAGGTCTACGCGCCAACAGACGGCGCTAGAGCAGGGGAGCGGGGGGGCCACGAATGCATACAGCGGAGGTTTGGGGGGCACGACCATTAGTTCGAAAGGTGGCCGCTGGTCGCGGTCTTGTCGCGTATTTCCATAAAGTCTGTGCCTGCTGGGTGAACGGCCGTGTTGGCGAATGAACGCGAAGCCAAACCAGTCGTTCTTAACCGTTGCGCCGTCTGAAATCCATCATAGAGTTCCTCTAGGGACGCCGATTTGCTGGGGGACGATGCCGTTACAGGAAGAAATGCAATGCAATAAAAAAAAATGGTTGTCGCTGACAGCCGGTGACGGGGTGATTCCTCGGACGGAATCCACGAGCCCGTCTGTGCACCGACGGCGCTTCGAGGCCGAAACCTGATCTGACCGACTTGTCTCTCGTGCCGCGCGTTACTTATACTTATTATAATCACAGCCGAAACCACCACCACCCCACCAAAAATGCTAAGTAAATGCCAAAAGATCCGACTTCAACATTTAAACCAAAAGAAAAGATATGTATCGATTTTTCTGTCTTGCTCAGATCAGTGGAGCGTCGAGCAGTTAAATTCCGGCCATGATTCCCGATAAGGATCTCGTTTGTTGGGGAATTTCCAGATTCAAACAAGCAGAAGTCGTATTGCCGTGTCTTTGACGATGTAAGAGACGCAGACAAAATCTCAACATAATTATTATTACTATTGTTAAGCGCAAACTCAATTCGGATTTCGGTCGAATTATACCGACATTTTATTTTAATCTCCTCCTCCAAAAAAAAATCCTCTCGTGGAGCTCGTGACCGTTTATATTTACAGTTTAAAATTCCACTGGAGATTTTTTTTAAATTTTTAACAGCTTTGGAAGAAAAAAGTAGTGGGGGGGGGATTTATGTAAAAAAAGAAGAAGAAGAGACGATAATTGCGTAGACATTCATCACTCTTCAAAATAAGAGATAATAAAAAAGCAATAATTAAATGCAGTTTTCTAATGTAGCGTTTGTAAAACCAATCTATCGGCAAAATCGTGGAGTCAAAATGGCGGCTTTACATGCATTGGTTTCATTACTCTCAGACGTCTTGAAACGGCAGGGGAGATGATCCCTGAGGCTTAACACGGAATATGGATGAGTTGGTTATTGCATTACGAACGAACTAAACATACAAAATTTTTTTTAAAAAAAGCGAAATTCGGAATGTCGTGCAATTTTTTTTTTTTTGTTTTTTAAAAAAAAAATAAAATGAAAGTAATGAAGCGTGAATAATGTTGGGGAAAATATATTGGACGCTTTAATCGATTTAAAGAGATGAGAGACTGCTTCCAAATGAAAACTTTGTTACGACTTTAAAAAAAAAAAATATTTTAAGCGTAAAGCAAGGAAATAATTTTAAAACTATTTAAAGAAACGGAATCAAACGGTTCGATGATGACAGAGACAGTTTACGGCACGCAAAGCATAAAAGAACATTTTTTTTCCCCTTCAATTAGAACTGCATTAAGGCACACAGATGAATGATCGATCAACGGAAAAGTCTACTCGAAACTATACTGATGGGTGATCTAACAATGCGAAACTTTATAAATTATCATGGCTCATCAGCCAGTGCAATTCGAATCTATAAACTACATCAGTTGTTGCATAAGTGCAGAATAAAGCCAAACTAGCACGCGAAAATAGAGAAATATTTAATAAAAAAAAAAACATTTTTATGATCGAATTAACACGAAATATGTAGTCATTTAAGTTTAATAAATAAAGATTTCCCCCTCTTTTTTTGTTAATATTTTGCATATATGGCAGAGTCATGTAAACCAGATTAGTTTTCATTCCTATCCTGTTCATGGGTTGTGACCACATTGAAAGCAGTTAGTTACCTTTGACCGTGGAGCTACTGCTAGTGTTTTGAGTGTAAGAGAAATAAGGCTGTCCAGAACTGTGGACAATTTGCCTCTCCTGATCGATACGTTCGCCAGACTGCTACTCAATGCACAAAGCGTAAATTATATCACTGCAGCAAGTGAACTCCCTTTTTTTCCTTTTACTACTAGTCGCTTCGCTTCTGTATGTTTAGAGATGGTAGAATTATGAATAAAAGATAAATTTCCTTTTACAGACAGAATGACAAAAGTGCGATATCTCTCACTGGATGAGCTCTTGCCAAAGACGGACTACTTTATGACGTATGAGGGGTCACTAACCGAACCGGGTTGCCATGAAACTGTCACGTGGATAATATTCAACAGACCGATTTACGTCTCTAAGGAACAAGTGAGTTCATTTCGTAATTTATTAACCCCGTAGTAAAGTAAATTTTCGCCATGCCATATATTTGCCTCATTGATGAAAAGTTTTGCCATTTCACTTAAGTTCTTCCTCTCAGAATCAAAATTATGTATTTTAGCGTTAATTGTACAATCTCGTTGTAACAAGAATTCCAGTACAACGAAAACTCTTCAAAGCTGACGTCAGTGGCCCATATCAAGTGATGCGTAAATCCTCTTGGACCGTGATTCGTTGCTACCAAAATGTCCAGTATAACAAGCGACTTTTTCTTTTGTCAACTTGCTTACGTCACTCTTTAGAATTTGTAAAAAATATATATATCCTGATTATTTACAGAGTTCTCTCTTGAGACCTAGAAATCGTCAGAATTCTGTTTCTCACGTTTGCGCACTCAGCGCTCCAACGTAACTGGTTGTTAGTGCAAAGAGAGATGCGCTGCAGTCGGTGTACAAAACCGTTGGTCAGAGCCTGGGCCCTCACGGTTCTCCGCGCACCTGCTCAGCAGTCATGGCTCTCAAAGAAAACACGAAACGCCAACAGTTGTTGTTGAAAGAACAAAACTGAAAGTTGGTTCGAGCAGTAGATGTTGGCGGGAAGAAGATGCGGGAAAACAGTTTGGCTGTCGCTCTTTTTAGGTTATTCACATTTCCGAATGCTCGAGCCAAAACTGGAGAGAAAGCGAAGAAGCAGAAAGATGGAGAACGGCTCCACGGTGACAATGATAATGCTGTTCTAGCCCGGCCCTACTCGTTCGGACTTTGCAAAACTGCTTGGGACATGACGGATCTCAAGCAAGCGTTGACTGGCTGAGTTTCCTTGGCACTATAAAAGTGAATCAAAAATAATCCAAGGGGTGGAAAGTGTCGCTTCTCTGAATGGCGTCCAAAGGAAATTAAAGGGCTGATTGCCGACCATAATCCAGAGAAAGAATTTTTAACGCCAATGAAACAGGCATCGTAAATCGATGCGAAAGGTGATCATTTCAGATGGGTCAGGAAATCCAAACAGCGATTGACTGTACTCTTTGGCTGCAATACATCGCGAACTGAAATGATAAGACCGCTGATCAACAGAAAACCGGCCAAGCCGGGATGCTACAAGAATCGCATCTCACCGTGTAATTTCCGCGTCAACAGACGTTCACAGTTGATGCAAGATTCTTACGCTATGTGACAAAATGCTCCCACATTTAGAACGTTCGAGCTGAGTCTGAGCCGTACCATCATTTTCCGGTCAGTGGATGAGGCCACAGTTCGCTCCGTATAAGCTTACCAGAGGAGCAAGCTGTCGAAACGGTTTCTTGTCATTCTCAAGAATCAAGAAGAAGGAGAGAGGAAAATTGACGTCTAGCAAGCCGATGATTGGCGTGGCTGCTTGAGCGTAGTGGCCCACTGAAACGGAAACTATGGCGAAATGTTAGCCAAAGCGATTACAATTTTAATGGGATCGCTTGACGCTGACACGGAAGAAGAAGAATAATAAGAAGCTGATAAACCGGATGCAACATCAGAAAATTGTGGAATTCACTGGCTACTGTCACAGACGTTCCAGACGAGGTAGATTCTGAAGACATTGCTGCGCTAGATAGCGATCCGCTCACTTATCGTGAATCAACGGGTCCTGAAACTGTAAAAATTCTGGCTGGCTGGCGAAAAGCCTAAAGAAACTGAAGTTGAAAGTGATGATGACGAAATGTTTTGAAGTGCCGGAGCAGTGGACAGTGACCACCTCAGAAACCGTCGCGACTACAGCGGGCCTGTGTCTACCCGCACGAATGTTCCTGGTGGGAATTTTGCCCAACTAGACTAGACGGCGCCGTTGAGTATGTAACGAGCGACAACTGCAGCACAAACTCTCGTTACAGAGTGAAAATTGCACAAGTTCTCCAAACAAAATAAAGAGCAGAATTACTGGTTCTTTAGCTTGTGGTAGGCAGCTAAGCTAACTGGAATGATGAATGTTTGTTTTACACTTATGTAGATCCCCTTAAAGTTCGTTGTAACGAAGGTTCCACCTGTAGATCGCAGTAATTATTTCTCTATGCACAATAGGGAACATTAATCGCGCCATTTTGAGAGAACTCGTCAGCATTATGATGTTTCAGGCGCTGTGTGCCAGTGGTAGAATTAGAAACGTCGCACCGCTATTATCTCACCTTATAATTACACACTAGACAATGATAGTACACGCATCTTTGTTTTTTGTTGCTATTATGAACATTATCCTGTAATGGTATAGTAGATGACTCTAAAGTGAAGAGTAATTAAAACATATAATTCTTTGTACGGAGAAAAGTTTTCGGAAAGGAAAACCAATCTCAGAAATTAAAAATCCATAAACGTTGAATGTCCATTAAACTCTACAGAAAGTTTCTAATTACGAAGAGCACCAAACTTTGAATTAATTTTAAGTAGTTAATTATTTTTTCCTCCGACCCCCATAATCAAAAAAATAATAATTAAAATGCCGCTTGGAAAAAGTACCGTGCGTTAGGATCTTGAGCTTATGTTCTTACTGGAAAATGGCATCGAGATTTCTGTTGCCGTCAAGACGGCAGAGAAACCGCATGGCGGAACAGGTTTGTGCGAATCTGTCGAGTACCTGTGTTTTGTAGAACTTGGACAGCACCACCAACTATGGCTGGCCATCTGGAAAATGAAAATGCTGTCCACGTGCTTTTTTTTTTTTTTCCCCCGCGAGCACCGGATCCATTCTTTGCAAAGTCAAGAGCGGAACTCGCATAGATTTCGTTGCAACATACAAAAATCTCCAAACCTCTTTCACGAAGCGACATCGACCGGTCCAGAAATCGACAGGGGGTCAAGATTTAAAAAAAAAAACTCGCGTGGTTGTGAAACAAAATACAGTTGTTATTTTGATTTTTTTAAAAAAAAAAAATCTATATCCTTAAGTTAAAAGATACTGATTTCACTAGGTTCTACACATCCATAGACAAAATCTTAATCTGCGGAGGCCGGGTTAGATTTATAGTTTTGGGAATCTCTGCTAAATATAATTAAACTATACTGAGCAAACGTCTTTAGCGAGCGATACCAGTTAGCGATCTGTACAAGATCTGGAGTGTCACGTAATACTAATCAATCGATAAAAATTGTCACTTTTGATTTTGTGTTTCATCTAAAACGTGGCTAAACCTCATTAGTTTTAGGACCATTTAGATCATCTAATGATGTAACAGATTGCACAGTAAATATTGATTGAATAAAGGATGTATACCTCTATATTAATTCATTCAACGAAATCGGTTGCTGAAAATATTTTTCTATATTCCTGCAAAGTGTATGTGATTCGTATTTTCAAATATAACATATACAATAAGAAGAGAAGATTTTAGGCATCGTCACATTATTCTGCTAATTATCTTTCATGGAAACGTTTGCTCAGTAAATGTTCACCCGGTACAGCACGTCCGTTTCTGTCTTACTCGAACCATCTATCTCAGCCACCAAAGCACTAGTATTTATGTTGAAATGCCTGTATGTTTTGTCAACACGCTCGTAATTCAAAACACGTAGGGTCGGAACAATATGGATTTAGTGTCATGAAGTATCTGCCTTATTAATATAACGCAATACGTCAGCCTTATAGCTCAGCCTCTATCGAGTAATATAGATATGAAGAACTGCGGGATGTACATGGACCCGAAGTTATACACAGAAGATTGAGCTTGCAGAATACTGATATTCATGTGTATATAATCATACTTTTCGAGTAAATATTCACTGTAGATATTTAAAGTCTTTCAAAGTTTTGGTACAAGAAAAACTACAATAGTCGTTAGAGGTTCCATTCTTCAACAATGATATAGATGCCATTCGTTCGAGATGTGCTTGGTGTTCATTGTCCAGCTGGCAAATATTAACACAATTTTCTTAACAGTTCTGCTGATGTTATATTTCCCCTTTCAGTTTCTATTGTGTCTTTCTGCTCACTATTCTTCTTTTCAATTCTAATTGAAACTTCTTTTGAAATCATACTAGAGGAGAGAATTTTGATAACCACTCTTTAAAGTGGGTGCCATGCAATTACTGCCTATTTCGTCTCAGACCGACTCCAGTACACCGTCTGATGAATAGAGAACGTTTCTTTTGCTCCCTTCACTCCATACAAATATTCAAATGTAATCCCAGATTTTGTTGTTGTTGTTTTTTTGTACATCATTCTTTTAAACCGAAGTCATTCTGCTCTATTCTGGTTTCTTTCTGTCTACCTGTCCTACGCAGTCCACTTTCTTGCTGTCTCTCCCTTACTGGATATACATTAATAATGGCTTCTCTTCTCTCCTGCAGCTTTTGTTAACCTGAAGCAAATATTTCCCGTCTCTTTGTTTACTTTCTTTCTTTATCTATGAGCCTGTTCTCTCACATCTTGTAAGACAACTGCTTTTGGGCTTATTGCACATGATTTATTTCCCCTGAATTTCCGCACAATGGCAGTATGGGCTGTTGAATGGGGTAAATACAACGGACCAGAATTATGCAAGCCCCTTGATTTTCAGACAGTGCAATAAATGAACCATATCGAATTCGCTTCTTTGATGGTTCTTACACAGTAGGGAAAATAAAAATGCATTAATGAGATCAAAACAATCGGGATATATTTTAACTCATATTTAAATGTAAAACATCTCTAAATATAATTAGATATTTATTTGTTGGAGGTTCCTTTGCCGCGTTAGACAATACATGATTAGTATACGATAGGCGGACATTTACAACGCTTCTCTTCCTACCCTCTTTCTTATATGTGAAAGCATCAGGGTGACGCGCTTTACAGGTATGTAAAATACCTGTTCATCCAGCTTTTGCCAGAAGTTCGATTCCTCAGAGATGGTGGAATATTTATTTATACGTGTAACCGAAGCCGCTGCGTGACCTTATACCCAACACTTTGAACTTTCAGATAAATCCCGCATCGCTTGTTACGAATGAGCAAAATCCTGGTTGGTTGGATTGATTTTCAAAGTATATAAACGAAATATGTGCTGTTAAAAGGGGGCTTACTTGTGTGAAAAGTCGTTAAAAAAAAAACAAGAAGTAACAGATACAAAATTGAAGGGCTAGTTCGGGAGTTTCCTTTCCCTTAACCAGTAGTAAATTCTAAATTCATTTCCGGCCACCGTTGTCATCGTCAAGTCCTATGAAATGGTGTCACCTAAACAGACACGATTTGAGAACTCGCTGGGTTCTCTAAACGTTAGACTGACAGGAACTTCCTAAACACATCCGTTACTAGAACCAAATGAACTCTGACTCGCTGGATGTCTTGAAAACTGGAAAGATCCACAGAATTATCAAAGAGTATCCCCCCTACCTTCGAAGTTCCTAACAGAAATCTGAAGGCGACTAACAGCTTATCGTATCCTTTCTACCGTCAGAAGCTCTTGGCCATATCCCTTAACTGCCTTGTAAATAATCCCTGACTCTGTTATTCAAGAGTCTAGCATAAAATTAATATTCACAAATCACCCAGTCTGCCCTTCTAAAGATACCAGGAATCACCTTCTGCCAAAATTACTTAGGTGAAAACTTACTCTTTTTCATACTGGTTGCGTCCGTGCCTTTTGATGACCATCTCGTCTGTTGCCAATGGTAAAACCTTTTGGAATCTTTGGAGTTTATGGCTGGGATGAGACCTACTCGCCTTGTTTCGTTAACTTACCGACCCAGTCGCTAACAGCTCTTTTATGTGGCCAGCCTCTACTTTATCACTCGTAACTGACCGTTCACCTATTTAAGACATAACTATTTGGCATTCAACAACATTCGCATGGCGCCTCCCCACTTATCAAAGAACTTTTCTACGATCTCTTTGTTGCTTCCACCCTGGACAGCATCGCTTCTGGCTTTCCCGAGGCGTAGCTTTAAGATAGAAAGTACATTGTATTTAGTAGCTTGCTGCCAGTTAAATCTTTCACGCGGCAGCGTGACAGGTGAAAATTGCCTATTGTCCCCCCACAACACGTCAGAACCTTATATAACATCGCCTCGGCTTTCAGCTTCCTCGACACCACCGTGTCGTCGGGATGACGAACGACCCTCCTTCACCGAGCGGTTATCTTAACTCCGCCTCTGGTTATCGCCTTGAACGACGCTGTAGCCTGTTAATAATCTTTATCTACCGTCATTAATGTAGGTATGTAAACTGATCACAGGTAATCTGAGAAATCTTCTTATACGACAGGATCCTGTTGGTAAAGGTACAAAAAGTCTAGCAAGCTGTATATTAGCAGAAAAGTTGCAACAAAACTATAATAATATGATATAATAATAATATAATAAATAATAATAATAAATATAATAATAATAATAATATAATAATAATAATAATAATAATAATAATAACAATAATATAATAAAATAATAATAATAACAAATAACAATAATATAATAATAATAATAATAATATAATAATAATAATATATAATAATAATAATAATAATAATAATAATAATAATAATAATAATAACTAAAGTTGCACGAAAAAATATCTAATAACTGAATACTAGCAAACTCAGCAAGATGAATAGTAATACAGAAATTGCCGAAATTCTTAGGAAGGTACAGATATGGGTGAGGTATCGCCTCCCATGATTAGAGAATAATTATGGCGAAAGAAATACCTACTCGAAATACAGTTTTATTCGTTAGTTGATACTACTAATAAGGTGAAAACGGAAGGTCGGAATAACTCCTTAACTCCTCTAAATGCTCACGTTTAATTCATTTTCAAGAGAATCTCGTTCAAGTCCACCTGTCTTATTCTTACGTTATATGAAAATTAAAACGTACACTCTGGATTTTCCATTTCTTAGTAAACCTAGCAAAAACTTAATGGCACATCAGTTAAAAAATAAGTGCTTACGTTCGACTGCCAGCCTACTGTCATCAGGTAAGTTAGTAACTATATATATTTTATTTCTTTTGTGCTTTTTGTGTACAACATCACAACTATACAGAACAACGTATTTACAGATTTCTTTTCCACTGAAATGCCTTAGAAACTATTTCAGTTTAGCCACAGAAGCTTTTACCTTAAAATATCCGGATAACGAAGGGTTAATTCTCATTTTGAGTTCCTTAAACTCTGATATCCGCGAAGTTTAAGCCGTCATATTCAGTCCTCTCCCCCCCCCCTTTTTTCCCCTCTCTCTTCGTGTCACCAAGTGTAACGGATTAAATTAAACCAGTGCGCTGATAATCGCTCGGCTGTCTGACAAACGGCGAGACGAGCCGTCTGCAATTATTGTCTCTCAATGGAAAATACTGCAAAATGCTTGGAAAAGACGACTTGGGCAATAGGCCAACTTCGACCTGTTTAGAAATCATCGCGACTTCCTCGAGTAGGCATTCGCGAAACACGGAAGTTGGTTTTTGTTTGACGTGCATCCGCAACTCGGTGAGACGTTAATTTATCCGATGACAGAAAATGTTTCATAACTGTTTTGGTGCGACCCCCAGAATTTTGACGAAACCACGTGACGGACGTAAAACACAAAGCCCAGCCATCGTGTGTTTTTTTCTAAATAAAAGACAGCGAGATCTTTATCGGGAGGGGAGGAGAAACCACAATCAAAATCAAGTTTAAACCATACAGGTTCCCGAAAATAACCTTAAAAAATAAATTTCTAGAAACGAAGGAATACCGACAAAAAAAATAATAAATAAATAAAAGTAATCATCGTTTGTTTCTTGAAAACTTCAAAGTCAAGTCGCCTAGAAATTCGCCGTACGAGGACCCGCTCGGATGATCAGCCGTTCCCTGATGTTTCTTCCAGATGTTTCATACCCATACATCTTCTGCCTTCTTGTGTTCGAACCATCGTCTTCTCATTCCTGCTAAAATCACCATCCGGCAGATACTTTTTTGTATTCATGAACTGATAAAAGTAAACGATCTAATTTATATGTGTTCAGGTAAAAACTTAGCGCAAGTTTTCCTGTTCATTCTCTCTCTCTCACGCACGCACTGTGTACATTAGAACAGTAGTATATATATAGATGTTGCACATAGGTACTTGACCGCCATTCCTGTGTCTTTGGATCAGTTTGGTCGATAAATTAACTGGATAGCCAAATTTTGAACATTTGGTTACTACTGGTTTTACTTCATTTTTCAATAATGCATTCGTGGAACCCATGTAGGGACATCGAGGCGATAGTTGCACGAATTCATCGTGAATAAAACATCTCCCCACCACGTGGTGGACAATAAAGTTTCGCACAATAACTGAACACTGTTAAAAACCTTCAGTGAAATGACCACAACCAGTAGTGACTGCTTACAAAACCTGAAGTCGAATGACCTTTAGTCGCGTGTGCGACCCCAATCTGGTTCCCACTACAACATTGCATCTGTGTCTCCGACTGCTGATCAGAAGTTTGACTCAGTCTTGTAGAAGCACGTTTTGTTCTCCTGCCACCATCTGCGGGGCCTGGTCGCTATTCACGGCGCATAAAGAGCTAATCCCAGACCTGTTCTACATGATTAGCTCAGGGTAACGAGCAGAACGTGTAAGCTTGGTTGTTTTCCTTTTCTTATTGCTTTCCGACTATTCTCGCACAGTGAGCCGTTGCTTTATCAACAATGAAGGTGAATCGATGTTACAGTAACTTCGCAAAGACGGGCCGACGCGTGTCCTTAAGAATGAGTTCACTTCCGGGGTCACGTGACACAGCACTCCGGGATTCAACCGCCAGTAACCAGCGTGACGTTTGTCTGAGTCATGCCAAAAAAAAAAAAAAAATGTAAAAGGACCACCAGCAAAGTGAGCGTTGAATTTACTCTGGTCAGAAAAGAGAATCTGGCTCCATTATGCTTTAAAAGCCCAAATGAGGTCAATTATTCCACTCCAATCTCTTCGCACAGTGTTGCTGCGTTAGAGATATAGAGAATATTGGATGCTAGCATTTAGGTTAGCGGAGTATAGCCGATTTTCGTACAGTCTGGTAGTAGATTTAGTCCTACGGACAAGCCGCAATTTCTTCCCGAATAGAAGTGCAGGGAAAGTGAGTGCTCTTATGTCTAGCCTGGAAAGTTATGTCACAATTATCATGACGATCTGCACTAACGCGGTGCCCCTCCCTCCTGCCACACTTTCTCGAGTTAACCCAGTCTCTGTTTACCTTTGGCCAAAGTCAGCTTTTAAATTTCTCTGCTATACCGAGCGCAACCGCCACGTGAGCCTATCTACTTCCGGTCTTAGCTTAGTTGTGGATAGGTATCGCTGCTAACTAATAAGTCGTCATCGAACCGCCATCGTTAACTTTATTATGTGGAATCTAATAGGTTTCACACCGAATTTCACCCCTGCGAAGCAAATTTGGAATTGCATAACAATGGCGTGGTTTTTGCAGGTACACGTCACTCCCATAGGACGACCCACACGCAGCTCGTGAAACAACAGATCACTTGCACGAATCGGTAAAGAGTTAATGCAGCACCGCTGTTACATAACTCGGTGTAGATACATTGGTTACCATGATTAATACGTTTCAGTAATTCTACTTAGAGAAAGCGCAACGCATTTTCAAAAAAAAAAAAAGTTTGCGGTATTAAATATTCACGAAAACGTAATTTCACGGTTAAAGTTAAATAATGATTTTAATTAATTAACTTATTCGCAAAATTCGCTTCGGCCCCAGCCGAGTCACTAGAGGCGACGACAAGTGACATGGCGAAGACAGGCCTAGCGTCGCTTTAACGTGTACGGTATTCCTAATTAATAAGCTTTTGGCATCGTCCCTTCAATTTCTTTGACGTGTAATATTTCCGAAAACAAGATTAACTTCGTTATACGTAATCACTCAGGCAAAACCAAGAGACGCAACCCCGACGCCAAGACTGCTCTCGTGTGTCTTTGGTTCTTTGCGTGAACGTCGTCACTTTAATCCGTTGTATTCGAATAGTTCCAGTGGAAACGCTATCGGAAGAGGCTGCGCCATTACCGACGGCGTGTGCGAGCCTTTTCAGTGGACGGCGGGCGCGGGGGCGGAAAGGGCGCCGAGAAGGACAACCGCCCGAAACCTACTGACATTAGCGGAAATAAAACATTGCCTGATACCTTGTGCGTGACGAGAATTTGCTACGTGACTCTGGGCAAGCGGATCCAGGGTTCTCTTTCTTAAGATATAATAATGACGCAGAACCAATCCCGATTTCACGAAAAATAACGAAGTCTGGATCGCAGATGCTGCAATCAAAAAATCGCATCACGGCCATTCCCTTCAACTAAAGACAATTCACATTACACACTGAGGCTGGTTCTGTCTCATGCAGACTCAGTTACTTTTACTTTGATTGTGGGTGGAGCGGTTGAATATGCAATTATGAATGAGGTGAGTTCCTGTTGCTCATTTAGATGAAAATGCGTTACTTAAATATAGTCTATGCGTCCACCATTCTTATCCGTGAGGTTTTGTTATGCAGGTTTTTAATTTATGTCTTAAGTACACGCATTATTATATTAGAACATCATATATCGAAAGGAGTGATAAGTGTGATACATCGTTCTCCCTTGAACATTTTAAAAAATTCTTCCTTTAGCATCTCTTCAGTATCTGCATTGAGTTCTTCAGTAACACGGGTTTTCAGTTTGATACATGCTAAAACGTATCCCCGCCTCTCCGTCTCTGCATTCTCATTTATGACTAACTTCCATTTTGATACGTAACTAGATCATCTTTAATAAACCTACTATAGATTTTGAAAGACAGTTTAAAGTAAGAAACGCGCTTTAGTTATTTGAAGAATGCTAATAAGTCTGAGACAAAAAACACGGTCTGGCGTACGTACTTCCTGGCATGGGTTCTTTGCCAGCCGGTCACGTGGGTTTTTCCGGTTACTCTGCTTTCCTCCCACATCCAAAATTAAAGGGTTCTATTAGAGTTTCGGGTACATGCGGTGGAGGTTAACTCTCGCCGGGCTCACACTTCAACCACCGGTCAAGAGCCCTCAACCATACCTAGGTAACTACTCGCATGGTCGCCAAGACTTTATCTTTCCCCTTTGGCTCTTTGCCGTGAGACTTTCGTAGACCTCGAAAGTGTGGACAGGAGTTAACTCCCGATCACTGTACAATTCTTGATCGATCTTCTTTCATATTTCGTGTTCCATTGCCATACTTAAGTTTTAAAACTTGCCTGGAACCCAGTCACTAATCGGTGAAACAGGTGGTTCTTATTCGTTGCTTTTTTTAAATAATAATTAATGTTGCAAAACAGCCATTGCGCGAGTCTTCCCGCGATATTTTAGAAATCTAACAAACTGCGCCTTTTCTAACGTAGCTTATGCAGTGCTGTTCTGCTACTCGTTAAAGGAAAGGGTTAACGCATTTGAACACTCTAAATAAATTGCGTTTGATCGCTGTACCAAAAACATGTTGTAGATAACAATAAACCAACAACACAACACAACAACAACAACAACAAGAGAAAACTAAATGCTTTCGGCTTAGTTCGGTCTGTAAAGATCCACCCTTACATCACAAAGTTACGCACCATATCTAATTACCAATAAAAGCCGTTACAAAGCAATTATTCTAAGCAATATATCCATTTCAAAAGCGCATTGAATTTTAATAATTAGATTTTATTTTTAGAGAAAAAAAAAGGAGGAGGAGGAGAATAATGAAAAAGTTTATCTCGAAGTTCCGGTAAGAGGGCGTTGCCAAGTGATGGATCGATCCGTGATGAATGTCCCACCTAGAAGATCTGGCCAATAAGAATTCCGCATCTGTAGGACGATCGGCACCGAGAGTTAACGATCGAGGAAGACGAGCGCGGCGACTGTTAGTTTGTGAAATCGTGTATGGCGAGAGAAATACCAGGCGAGTTTAGCAAATACAGTGGGAAAGGAAAACAAGCGATCAGGAAAAACCGTATCGCCTCAGTGATTCGTGTGATGGTTTCATTTGCCTTAACGATACAAAATGACATTAAAGTTTAAATTGCTGACTAATAAAGTTACTCACAGATTA
Source organism: Nautilus pompilius (assembly GCA_018389105.1). Classification (NCBI taxonomy): domain Eukaryota; kingdom Metazoa; phylum Mollusca; class Cephalopoda; order Nautilida; family Nautilidae; genus Nautilus; species Nautilus pompilius. The sequence continues at coordinate 257,957 of JACATO010001447.1, forward strand.
ATGCGCTTATTAAATCACGCCGACACACCAGAAGGCAGATACACTAAAACTCATGAAAAAATGTTAATAATAATAATAATAATAATAATAATAATAATATAATAATAATAATAATAATAATAATAATAATAATAATAAAATAAATAATAATAATATAATAATAATAATAATAATAATAATAATAATAATAATAATAATAATAATAATAATAATAATAATAATAATCGGATTGTTTAGATTTCACCCAACCATCGAACATTGCTCATAGTATCTAGTAAAGATTAATTCCACTCCATTGATCAATGAATTGAAATGATACTCAACAAAGTTGCAGGTTTCTGTTACATAGGAAGCTAGCCGTATTCGCCAGTATTAAAGTCCAAACAGTTTCGCTTGAGTATAATATATTGCACCGATTTTCTAGATGCACCTTTTGATTCCCTAATTATCACGAAATTAGAAAATGTTATTTCATATCTTGAGAATCTCAAGCGTTTGCCATAACCTGTTTTTGTCCGTGTATGAAATATTTTAGAGAGACATTAAAACGGTAACTCGGGCCTTAATTATTTTTCCTTCCAAGTCTCTGATAAAATGGTACTTTCCTGGCATATGATCATCTAAACGTTTCCAGCACCAACAGCCAAGAGTTTGATAATCCGAAACTCTCGCAAAACAGGTAAAGCAACAGCATGTTTTCACCTGCGATAACGTTTTGTTATTTAATTGTCTACCCCTATATAGTACACTCTAAATCTCTCTGTGGTAGCCTCATTAAATCTGTATCGCAGTGTAGTATTACCGACTGTCCCCAAAGAACACAATGATAGCTGTCGATCAAAATTAAAGCCCAAGCTGGTGTTTGCAGTTTTTAATTGGAGCCATGTCTACAAAATATGTTTTATTCACGTATTAAATTTTTCCTGCATTTGCAAACAAGATTCCGATACGTGCCAGTGCGTTTTTCCAAATACAAATTAAATCCTGGCGATTTTGATATAGATCAATGGTTCGGTAAATGAACTGTGTGCCGATACAAATAAGGTGAACGCGTGCGCCATAGGAATGGGAGTCAAATGCTGTCGTATAGTTCCATAGTTGTGGGGTAAAGGGTCAACAGAATCCTTGGGGTTCATCGTTTCGCTGGGCGGCTGTGCTATTCGTGGAGATGCTCTGATTTTTAACAGTCGGAGGTCGTGGAGCTGATGAGTTGACCGAGGTTATTTGCTTTCACTCGCGATTTCACCGAATTCGTGGAAACGTAAAATATGCGAGGCTAGGAAATGATGTTGGGACTCTAAACGTAGCAACAACTCGCTGGAAACCCAGTCGGCCAATGGATGCGAGCGTGCGTTATTCCTTTAGCTGGCTAATTATTCCTACAATAGCTAGTCGGGAGTGAGGCTTGTTACCTAAATGGTCGGGGAGGGGTGTGGAAACCGAAAGAATATTTCTATCAGAATAATTGTGAAAGTTCTGCGACTTCGGAACCGCGGTCCGGCGCGAGGATGAACAAAGACGTTGACTCTCTTGACGTCACGTGAGAGGCGGCCGAAGCATTCTGCTGCGGTAATTGCCAATAATTCAATAATTTAAATGCGGCGGCTTTGTCGGGATGTCTACTGTCAGAGAAGGATTTGTGTCCTCCAAATCCTGGGTGAGCCGCCACTCTCGCGCCCCTCGGGCCGCCAGCTTTCATGACGGAGTCGTTGTGCAATTTTTGACGTTTTTACATAATACAAAAGAAAAAGAAGAAAAAGAACAGAGGATCTGGCTCGATACTTGACCTGAAACACTTACGATAAGAAAGAACTCGTAAATATATCCCTTTTTATTTTAAAAAGATCGGGGAAGCGAGAGGGGTTGGTACCACCACCAGTCTTCTCGGGTTCGGCTAAATGTTCGTGAGAGATTAAATTAATTTGTGTCGATCGAGTTTCGGCTTTTCCAGACGCTCCGAGTCTTTATCAAGGAACAAAAAAGAAGGGGAAGCGTCTACTATTCCTTTCCCTAATTCCCCCTCCTCATCTCCCCTGAATAGGTGTAGTGTCGTGGAATCCTTTGTTGTATAGAAAGAGAGAGAAAGAGAGAGAGAGAGAGATGGAGAGAGAGAGATGGAGAGAGAGAGAGAGAGAGAGAGAGAGGAGAGAGAGAAGAGAGAGAGAGAGAGATAGAGAGAGATGGAGGAGAGAGATGGAGAGAGAGATGGAGGAGAGATGGAAGAAGAAGAGAGATCAGAGAGATGGAGAAGAGAGAGATGGAGAGAGAGGGAGATGGGAGAGAGAGATTGAGAGAGAGAAGAGAGAGAGGAGCGAGAGAGAAGAGAGAGAAGAGAAGAACGAGAGAAGAGAGAGAGATGAGTTAAAAACCGATTTTTCTTTCGCGGACTGGAGGGAGAAACTCTGGAGCAGCGACTGGGCTTACAAATAAATACGGCTGATAAGTAGAAGTTTCGGGTCAAGAAGCTTGGTCTTTTTGTTTGGTCGGAATCTGTTAATATTTTTCTTTATTGCGACTGGCAGTCAGCCATTCCAACTAATTTATGGTTTTATGTCAAATTCTAGCAATTTGGTGTTTTGAATATTATTAGACTTTTGGTTAAGGTTTTTGCTAAATCGGAAAAAAAAAACATTTATTTATTATTCGAATGCTAAGAACATCATGGAAATTGCAAAACCAAAAAAAACAAACAATTCTGTGGTTTGCAGATGGAATATAGCAACTAGAAAACGTAGTATAGTTTTAAAAACATAATATCCAAAGTATCGGGAAATTTGCACAAAAAAGAAATTAGAATCAATGCCGTTATGATGTAGCCATCAAAAGTAAAATTTTGGTTGTAGGGTATATGGAGTCTCTGCTGTAACAACCTTTCACGGTATCGATGAATACACACGTGAAAAGCGAAGTAAATTACGATTAAAGTTACCTGGAGAGAGAGTTGATGGAAGTCTGAGAAATTTTGTTGGTGTTATCAAGACAAACAAGGTTGCACAACTCTCTAGAGTTAGGGAAATGCAAGAATAAATAAGTGTATGTAAATAAGCATAAATGGATGGACCTATATGACGCAGACTTGCGCGGATCTGTGCTTAATACCTGTCTGCGACATTGTAAATATAAATTTTCGAAAACTGAATTTTTTGGCAATTAATTTATTTCTTAATTATCATTTTTAAAACGTTTATTTACTAAAATGTCCTTTACTGGTGACTAAAAATTTCGAAGGTTTCTTTCCTTCTACCTCCAAACCATTTTGTTTTTAGTTATTGGATTTTTGGAATCTCTGAAGATTCGCATGGTTTGGGTAATTAACAAGCTGCCGCCCAAGTAAGAAGAATTTAAAAAGGAGAAAGAGCGTAGGCAAAAACGGCTCAAGAGTAAAGTTAAGGTATATTTATGTTCTTACGAGACGTTTCTCGTACTTTCTGAAAGCTGCTGTCCTGATAAATTGCCTAAGATTTGGACAACCGGGAAAAAAAGACTGAAGACGCAGGTGCCACTCGCCAAAGGTGTGTGTGTGGGGGGGTCTGCTATGGGGACACAAGAAGAAATCTTAAGACTGGCATATTTGCTAAGTCTTCACTCCTTCTCCGAGCCCTTGAGTGTTTTCGATAAACAGAAAGCCGCGTTCACTTGAGGAATGGCGAGATGTAACGATTCGGGGTAGCTGTTGAGAGCTTGTGTTTTCTTCTTCTTGGTTTTATCTTTTAATTATCGCGTCAGTCTGGCATCTGAGAGGTAAGGACGTCGATTGGTTCGTCTCGCGACTAAACTACAGTGGCCAGTTCGTACACGGTTCGTGCATTATCGCCCATGTCGCGAAGTGGACGTGCGCGTCTCGGGCAGCGCCGAGCTCCGCGGAGCAGGCGACGATGACGTAAATGACGCGAGCAAAGCGACCTCTGGCGACCGGCGAGTGCTTGTCAAACGCATGACAGGCTCTAGAAGTCGGTTAGTTTCTGGCTGAGTCGTGTCATGGAAATAATGCTTGGACAAACGAGACAGCTCGCACCCCCTAATGTTTAAATACGGTTTTTTAATGTTTAATACGAGCAGAAAACGGACGAAGTCTGGTGGGAGACAAATAATATACAACTTACACCCCCTTCCCTCCCCACAATCGTGCCTTGTCGCAACTGATTTTTTCAAATTAGAGGGAAAGATAGGAATTTTTTTCTAAATTATTGCAATCTCTGCTGTTGAAAGGTAAAGGAAAAAATGAATTCTTTTAGTTTATAAAAAAAAAAAAAAGTAAATTGGTATGAAACACTTGACGACCTGATGGTAAATGCACGGTAGGACAAGGAAATTAATGAGAGTTCTGAATAGAAATCTTGTGTAAAGGAAGAAAATGTTTTAACAAACATTTTCAATCAACGAGTAAGAAAGAAATCGGCAGTTCTCAATCTATTGATTGCTTAATGATCTTACACTTTCACAGATGCCTTTCGATTTCGATAAAATGACGTTAATCTTATTAGTCATCCAGTTATATTTGTTAACGCGTACAAACAATAGATATTTTAAAAAAAAACAAAACGTAACTTTCGTTCATTTTATAAAAATTCCTTTCTTTCTTTCATTCTCTTATTAATTATTTGCAATGTCTGAGAATGCTGGGAGCAGCACATTAGCATGCTGTCGGTATGTATAGGAAACCAGCCGCCATTGACTCGGCTGGGCGACCCGTCAGCCAAATGTTCTTAATTGGACTTTGTTTGCCTATTTCCCTTTATTAGTAGTATTATTTATAAACCTACCAATAAAACGCGCATACCAATCTTGGAAGTGGGAGTTTTAGGAAGTTGTAGAGATAAACCATAAGTCTTGGAGTTAATATCAGACGAAATTTCTCAGAAATAGCAGAGGGCGGAAACGGGTAAAATCCCCACTGTCATAGCGCTTCCGGCTTAGTGGGTAAATGGTGGAATGACTCCCAGTCGGTCTCCTACCGATTTCCTGTTCGTTTAGTATCAAAAACAATCTGAGAACCGGAAGCAGAAGATTGCTCGTTCAGACATTTCTCTTGTCATAAATGGTACCAACAGAACTAACTTAAACGTACGTTTCGACGACCACTTTCTGTCGTCAGTGTTTTTGCCAGTGATACCGGTCAACTGAAGACATATTGGCAAATGAAATTAACCAAAAGGTAATCACCCTACGTCGAGCAAAGGTAAGAGAGCAGAAGAACTGAGCAAATGTCATAAAAGGGTAAGACAGCAAACGTACAGAAAGTCACATCTGTAATCCAACAGGCAAATGTTTACCTACTCAGCGTGTCATCCGTGAAACAATCAGTATTTATATTCTTCATATAGATATCTTGCGAGTGGCCCCTCCTTGCTTTGCTTGTCTGCATACGTTTAAAAACGTTTTTCTTCCTGTTAAACTTATTGAAGAGTCTTTTTCTGTAAGGGGAAGAAAAACTGTAGATGAGAGCAGTACGCAGCAATGTTTCCTTGGTGATAACAGACTATAGAAGATAAAGTTAAATAAACATGTTTTCTTCAGTAAGTAAATCCAAGGATTATCCTGTGCTTAGGTAGGAAGCGATTATTGGCTTAGTTGGGGGAGGAGAAGGTTAAATTTCTTTTTCTTTTTTTGAGATTGTGGCATAAAAGAGTGAGGCCTCGTATGTCCTGCTGCTGTTCTTAAAACAGCGGGAGACCTCTCGAGTCGCGATCGTCATCTTCATCTCTGCGACGCACTGTCAGCTGGTCACATCCAACAGTAAAACGCTTCTCGCCTGCGGTAGACAGTAAGCGACACCCATTTTTATTAGTAAATGTTAGTAAGTTTGGCGGAGAAATTGACTACACTTAAATAAAAGGGAGAGGGGAGATGGAAAGAGAGAGAGAGATTGAGAGAGAGAGGGGGAAAGAGAGAGGGGGTTGAGAGAGATTGAGAGAAATTGAGAGAGAGAGAGAGGTTGAGAGAGGGGTTGAGGAGAGATTGAGAGAAATTGAGAGAGAGAGAGAGGGAGAGATTGAGAGAGGGAGGGGGGTTTGAAGAGATTGAGAGATTGAGAGAGAGAGAGAGAGAGAGAGAAGAGAGGAGAGAGAGAGAGAGGGAGGGGGTTTGAGAGAGATTGAAAAGATAGCACAGTAAAACCGGGACCCGTGGCGACATCGTCTCGTTCTTTTTTTTCTTTTCTCTTTTCAGCTGGACGTTTTCCGCGTCATCTTCGAGGATGAAGACAACAGACCAGCTTTTAACCTGCAGCACAACTCCAGACCCGTGATGCCACTGAACCACAGAGTGATTAGAACCAACATCAACTTTCCGAAGCCCGTAAGCAGTGACTACCCGCTAAAATCCCATTACCGTACTGATGCGCTCTGCTCTGGAGTAAATTGAAGAACGATAAAAGAAAACAAACAACTTCAGAGCGAGTCTTTAATTTTTAAACTTATATTGTTGAATCTTTTGGATGTTGGAAAACTGAGAAATCTATTTAAAGAGAGAATCTGCATATAGTAGAGCCATTCGGATGAAACTCGCCCGGACACCATTACGTCACTGATGCAGGTACTTCAGACGGGTTCCACCTGAACGGCTCTCGTACGACTGTCTTTCTTTAATTGCCATCCTTAGTTGCTCCGCATTAGTTTATATTATCAACAGGTATTGGCCATATAACCGAATGGTTTATGAAGCATATTGATATACTTAATCTGAACTACTTAGTACAAGGTTTTTGTTTGTTTTTTAAAAGTGAAACAAACAACCAAAAAAAATGGTATTCTACGTTATCAAAATAAGTAAAATTCTGCAAATGCGCAAACTTTGGAAAATATCAATGTTTGGAGAACGATAAATGAAATCAAAATCAACGATGAAAATTCGAGAAACTATCTATGATCACCCGTTACGCCAGCTGATCGCAAATCATTCAGCGTGACGATATTCCACGGTCTCTTGTCCGACCGTTAACCAACATAAATCCATTTCTACCCCTCATGTCATTGTCTTTAATGGAAGTATACACAATGGACATAGTGTGAGGGTCTGTTTACGATTTAGTTCTGACTGTAGTTTTATTTCTGTCCCCAGTTTCTGTCTTTAATTTTACGCTTGTTGTCAGTTCTTCAGACACCAGGGTTCGCTATTTCCCGCGGACAATAAAAATAAAATTTGTTCGTTTTTATTATTTCTTGCAAACGACATACCAGCAGCGAGCACATGCACTTACTAATTACCGACGTACTGCAGCTTGAGAGGACTAATTTCTTTAAAACACTACATCTTTTAACTAATCGAGAAAGCCCCAGTCTCTCTCCATCTCCATCTCTCTCTCTCTCTCTCTCTCTCTCTTTCTCTCACTCTCTCTCTCTCTCTCTCTCTCTCTCTCTCTCTCTCTCTCTCTCACTCTCCATCCATCTCTCTCTCTCTCTCTCTCTCCCTCTCCTCTCTCTCCCCTTAGGATAAATCATCGCCACTTTTATTGTTTCTAAAATTATTAATTTCTTGGCAAAGCTTCGGTTTGTCATCAACAGATCTCGGAAAAGAAACTTTATTCCCAATAACGACAATAGATGAAAGTATCTAATATAAATTAAACTTAATAAAAGTAATAATAATAATAATAACTCTCTCACCCGTGCCCAGGGAGATAAAAATTAGTTATTTGAATAAATCAATGTTTTTTAAAAAAAAACTGAATTTAAATTCTAGCTTTAGATCTGACTCCAAAAAATGTAAGTTTTTTTTCTACATTTACGTTATTATTTTTGAGGGCATTGAATTTTTAAAAAATAAATATGCTGTTTGTTACCCGGGGGGCGGGAATTATGTTTCAGAGTATTCTAATTTTCCTTAAAATTACAAAGTAGCTTATGTCTGCTGGCTGTAAGCAAACTGCACGGTTCATATTTCAAGAAGGAGTTTGTTTGTTTCTGTTATTTAAGTTTTGTTAACTTCAGGTTACCGGAAGTAAACAATTCCCTTTAAAAAAAAAAAATTTAAAAAAAAAAAAAAAATCCTTTGACAGACTGGCAACATCCAGCTAAAGCAAACGACCATTCAAAAGAATTCTAATCGTTAGAAGTAACGTTTCGATGGCATCTTCAGACTTACTCTCGGCGTCACAGGATGAGAAGGGGGAGAGAACCCACGTACGTTTCACGACCCACGTTTGTTTCTTCTGTTTGTTTGTTGTTGTATTTTTTTAGTATACCTTTGTTTCTCTCTATGATAGCTTTTACTTGCGCTTTTAATTGCAAATAATCGCCATTCGTTACCTGTCCAGAACCACGCGACTCGCGGTCTCCCTTCTTCTTCTTCAGCTCGCTCCCCAGCAGGGCTCCTAATCACAGTTCTTTTCTCTTTCCATAGACGATTTGAATTTTTTTAAATAATAAAAATTTTCTTTTTAAAAAAAAACAAACAGAAAACGAACGACGATTTTATTGGGACGAACCATTCAGCCCTCGGGAGAAGAACCGGATTAGTCACACGAGAACACAGATTCCGCTGAGCATCTTATGAATATTTAAAGTTCTCAACAAATATCTCGCACTTTACCATCTCTGGATCCGTCTGTATATTTTTATTTAAAACAAACAGAAAACGGATTGTCTCGCACCTGTTTTCCCCATCATCTCGTTTTCCAAACACAAAGCGGTCCCCTGGTTTGTTTCTTCTGGATTTCTCTTATTGCGGTTTAACCTAGTTTGCCCGACTCAAGTATAAGCGCATATCTGTGTATAAGGCGCGCTTTGAGCATGAGAAAAGACTCTACCATAAAACCTGTTTTAAAGCGACAGCTATACGTTGGTCGCTGTTGCAATCGGTTCCTTTAAAGTTGATACCTGTTAATCTCTTCTTGCAGACTCGCCTGTGCACGATGGAAAAACGAATGCGCTACAAAGGTAAGAACTATTCACTGGCACACTTAATGCGTTAACAAAGGTAAAGTGGATGCCTCGAGGCCGGTTTACATGAACCAATATTATAATTAATCACTCGAGAACCTGAATGACACACTTTGCTGTTTAGCAGGTAAGTAGATAAATAAGGTACAGGTATGATCTTAAATGTTTTATCCAGTGTTTTAATTTCCCTTTCGTAAATCATCTTGTGGAGCTTTATATCTTTTTTTTGCTGCTATATTTAATATCTTTGGAAACAGACGCATGAATATATAAGAAATATATCACAGAAACTAAACTTTCAGGTCTTCGAAATAGTTTAGCCTTTTTATTTACTAATTAAAAAAAATATATTTCCCTCGGTTCAGCTTGTTTGCCTTCACATCGTTTCTTATTCAAACCGAACATTTGCGCAGATGCTGGCTATTGAAAGCCATTGCGCTTCTTTGAGTCCCTTCTCACATAACACCGTACAATGTCGGGATGGGTAATTTATGCATAATTTAAAATAATCTGCGGTATTTTTTGGGGGGTGTGCGGCAGCCTTACGGACATAGTTTGTTGTAGCTAGGAGACTGCTCGGCGCGGAGCAAGTTTCGCGAATCCTGCCATTCCTCAGTTATCCAAATCGAAACCAGGGAAACCGAAGCGAAATTGTATTTAAACTACATCACACACACACACACAAAGAGGATTATTTCTGTGTGTTACGAACAACGATCCTTTTGTAGGAGAGGCAGAAGAAAAGAAAACGAAATCAGTATCGATTTATGTGCGCAAATAGATACCTTTTAGCGAATTCCAGCATTGGAAATCTGACTTCAGAACGACGACGACGACGACGACAGATCACGCACTTTCGAGTTTCGAACGTGGAAAAGTCTCGGAGAAAATTTGCATTATTGTAACTTCGGGTCATAAATTTTACTTGCCCTTTAAGTGGATACGCGAGCAAACAGTCGTGGGATATCGTCGTCCTCGAGCGGACCGGAGCGGGACGATTATGTAGCAAGTTGGCAGCGGCGGCCCCGCACCAACTCTCGCTTTTCGCACGCGCTGGTGCTCTTCTGAAAGATGAAAACCTTCTGCAGCTGACGCGAACAACAAAGGATCGGAACGGCGATCATCGGCTTTTCCTCGGTTTTCGTTCTTGGACGCAAACGTTCCCTGGATTTCTTTGTGAGCGGTTGTGATGTTTCGCCAGATCGAGCATCTCCCGCTGTAACTCTTCTCCTGCGTGCCTTTGCTCCCGTCAGACTTCCCCGCCAGATCACTGCCGCGCCGGGGTTTCAATAAATGACGGCAAAACACACACCACACACACACACACACACACACACACACACACACACACACACACACACACACACACACACACACACACACACCCACCCCGCTGTGTTTCTGACTGCGACGGAAAGATCTGAAATATTAATAAGTTTCGGGTCTTCGTGTAACTGAGAGCTTTACACCAGGTCCTCACAGACCTTTTGTATATTATGTTAATCGGGGTTCATTTCTTGCAAGATTGTGAAGGTGTATGTAGATAAGTTATATATCGTTTTGTAGCGTGTGCCTTGGCATACATTATGCACAACATATCTTTTAAAAAAAATCATCTAATGAATATTTGTTTCAGGGTTCAGAGCGAAGAAGATGATAGAAATGTTTTTTGTGCCATTTTGTTTCACGAGATCAAACCAGGCCACAAAGCGAGCGAGGCGACTCGTAACATTAAGCCAGCACGGGGCGAGGACACAGCAAATGAGCGCACGGTACGACGACGGTTTGCAAAGCTTCGATCAGGAGACGTGAGCCTCAAGATGAGGAACGTAGCGGACGTCCTTCAGTTGTGATGACGACCGTCTGAAGGCCTCAGTTGAAGCCGATCCAAGAAAAACAGTACCATAAATTGCTGGAGAGCTCGACGTAAGCACTGCAAATGTTTCCAGGCAGAGTGAAAAGGCTTGACAAGTGGGTGCCTCATGAGTTGAAGGAACAACAATGGAGATCCGCTTTCGCTTGTCATCAGAAACAGAACCTAGGGAAACCATCCGTCGTGAATTAGACGTTGTTCATAAGAAACTCGCCCAACAACAGCCGCCATTGTTGAATCGAAGAGGCCCAATCCTGCTCCTCAACAATGCTCGTCCTGTTGTTGCTAAAGTGACTCTTCAGAAACTAAACACGTTACCCTCACCCAGCCTATTCACCTGGCCTCTCTTACCACCTTTATAAACACCTCGACAGCTTCCTCCATATGAAATCCTTCTCCAACCCAGCAGCTATTAAAACTGCCTTCCAACAGTTTATCGAGTCCAGAAATCCAGATTTTTTTCAAAATGGTATAAATGCGCCTGTAACTCGTTGGCAGAAGTGTATTGATTGTACTGGAACCTACTCTGATTGATAGACTTCACGTTCAGCATCGATATGAAGTCTGATTGTTGAAGTAAATAACCCGACAAAACCTTTGTAACGACCTAATATTAGACATCCGAAATATTGTTAAAAAAGAAGCATTGGAGAATTTTCGCCGATACATCGCTGTTGAGTTTTTACTCTCGAAATTTTGTTAACGTTCGCACAACTGCGTATGGGGGAGTTAATCCAACTTATACCTCTCCCCGGAGGAGGGCGCTATTAAAAAAACAAAAACAACAACCTACCGACCCGCGTGTGATGTCACTTCGTGGCATAACTAGAGAAGAAGAGTTATGCTAAACGCAGTCTACAGAAGCCAGGACTAATGAAAGAAGAAAAAAAAATATATATTTACCAGCAAATGCGCAGATATCTACGTCGATTCCTGTCGGGATAGTATAAAGAAAGGTGGGGGGCGTATTTTTATTTCCGTAAAATATTTCAGTGCGATAAGATCTCATAGTTTAGCGTTATTACAATAAAGGGACTTTCTCGCAGGATCTGCCGATGTTGTTTAGGCTAGCTGTCGCTGTGGGTTACCATAATGATTCGCGGAGGAAAAGGAATATGATTTGTGATTGATGAAGAACAGAGATATGCAAGTTTAACCCAAACCACAAATACCGTGCTGCCGAAAAAATAAAGAACGCGGTTCGATATTCAACAAGGTCCTTCACTCAGTAGATATTCGACACCCCCCCTTTGCCCCTCCCTCTCCTGTCTCCTCCCTCTGTCGGCCCTCGACATATTCTCTCGCCTCATGTCCCTGCGTCTAGCCCCTCATCTATCCATCTCTCGCTCTCTCTCTCTCTCTCTCTCTCTCTCTCTCTCTTGTCCCTGTCTCCCCCTCTCTCGATCTAGCTCCTCTGTCTCTGGCGAACCCCTATCTCTTCTCGTCTCTCTCTCTGTCTCATATCTATCTCTCTCTCTCGCTCTCTCTACTCTCTCTCTCTCTCTCTCTCTATCTCTCCTATCTCTCTGTCCTGTCTCCTCCACTGCCTCTCTCTCTCTCTCTCTCTCTCTCTCCTCTCTCTCTCTCTCTGTCCCTGTCTCTCCCCTCTCTCTCTCTCTCTCTCTGTGTCCCTGTCTCTCCCTCTCTCTTTCTCTCTCTCTCTCAAGAAAGTACCCGGCGTCGTATTTCAGCGTGTTTCTTTTCCTTCAAAAGAATTTCCCACCGACTCATCTCCTGCGCCCGATCTGAATCTCCAACCGAGCTCGCTCGCGGATACAACTTCCAAGTAATCAGCATCAGATTTCTTCCCGAATAATGAAACCTTTTTTTTTCTGAAAAAAAAAATAAACTTTTTCAAATTCTAGTAAAAGGCGAAACCGACACGAAAGTCGCATCGCCTTACAGGAGCTTCCCTCGTCCAGTTACCGAGGCTTTTATCTACGGTGGATTTCGGTGATAACGTCGATGAAGGCTCCGAGCTCGATGACAGCGGGAGAGACACGAGTGCGAGATCGGGGAAAGGCTGAAACCCGGATGTCACGCTTGGTAACGATATCGACAAGTCAACCCGATCAAGACAAAAAAACAACAACAAAAAATTAATACATTTAATTTTTCTTTCCGTGCGAAATCCAGCATTTGGTTTGTAATGTGATTATTTATGTTAAGGCCGAACATTTGCAAAAATCTGGCAAGACGCGTATCAGGTCCAGTTCCTCTGTATTTACCAGTTCCTTTGTCAATGTCTGTAGCCAAGTCGCCAGAACAAGACTGTGTCCACGAAATGCACTCATTAAAGAGATGTAAAGTCTGTAATTATAGCATGCATGCAGGTCAGTGTCATAATACTTTTAATATAACTGGGGTCGGATCGGATACGAGACACCTTTTGTGTAGGATAAGTGTTGAAATACTTTTCACTATGCAACAGAAGCATCTCTACCATTCGGCAGACGGGGCAAGATCAGTGGTGCAGAAAGGTGGACACTCAGCCGACGGAACCCAGGCGGTCGGCGAACAATTCGGCACCTGTTTAACTTCCGTCCCCCGAGAGCAGTTCGATCGGCCATGCTCCAGGGCCAGCTGTTGGAGGCTCTGCATCCGACTTCCGCTAGCATTTCTTCGGACGACTTCGAATTCGGGGAAAAATTTATTTTTAACAATAAACTGAAAGTAATGAGCAACGACAAATGTATGTTCGCTTCATGATAACAGATCTTTCACGACCGTAGAAAATGGGAAAAAAAAACAAATTCCGAGCTCTTTCCGAATGAAGGCGGCGGCGGGCGCGAAGACCGCCAACTAACACGTGTACCCCACGTGTACTCCAGACTGGTCACGTGGCCTTAGTTTAAAAAAAAGCAAGAGGCGAATTTGGTGCTGTCCCCTTTCTTTAAATCACGAGGCTGTGTATCAAAGTTTTGTTGCTGTTGTTATTGTTTTCATAAGGTTCACACAAATAGATTATTGCTGTAATAATTTCTTTAAAAAGTAAAGTGGAATTTAATTGATCCCTCTATCAAGGCAGCCATTGGACCCGCGTTCCATGCCGTTATCGTTGTTCGATGTGTGTCGGAATGCAGCGCATCTACGGTGATTTTGGTCGGCTTAGCAATAAAGGTGATACATCGGCCGAAAAGACTGCAGACATCGCCGTAAGGTAGTCGTGTACACGTTGTGGAAAGTTAGGGCCCAGACTCGGATATTTAAGGCTTTCCGTCGTCGACCCTTCTATAGAAGGATCAGGGTCCCCACCTCCGTCGGACTGTGGGCGCGAGGTTTGATTTCACCGGCCCCTGACTTCGTCGGCGATTCTGGGCCCGAGGCTACAGTCCCCGTTCCTCTGCTTCATTTGGAAACCGGGAAAAGATTTAAAGAAGAAAAAAAGAAAGGCTGTTTATAATTTCAGATTGGACACTACCACCACACACACACACACACACACACACACACACAAAAGCCTGGGAGGTATAACGATCGATATTAACAACTTTCAGTTCACCGGTTCGAATATATGGTCTGTTGGTCTCTGCCCCTCCCTCCCCCACCTAAACCACCATGTCAAGATTCCAGATTATCGGGGCCCGACAGAACTTATCAGGACGATTGTAGCCAGGACGACGGGATCAATGGCGCCTCAATCTATATTATGACACAAAAAGCGAAAGTCACAGATTAAAAAAAAAAAGAAAAGAAACGCGAGTAATAAACTACACGATTGGGAAGACAAGTTGTACCAGTCACTCGTTTGTAACCTGGGGGGTAGATTACTGGCACGATAACACGGAACACCCGCGGCAGTAACCGGGATCGCCTCCTCTGTAGAGCACCGGTTTAGGACAAATTAAAAGCGACCTCTGGCTTCACCATCTGAGTCTTTATTCTAAAATGGCCCAGGGAGGGAGCGGTGAGTTTACTTGAAAGACTTTCGATCAAAATTGCACTACTGTCGTTCAACTGAATCTCATTGCCAAATGCATCAAAGATGCGCCTCTCCTCTTCTATGGAAATCAGATACCTTGATTAAAGAAAAGAGCACTCAGCGGTTATTGATATCTGTTTCCGGTTGGTAATGATTGAGAAAACAAGGTCAGTCTAATGGCATTGATAAACACGTCATCTGCGTATTTTGGTGACGTCATTACTGCGTATGACAAGAACGGAACCAGTTGAAGCCCACATCTATAAGCATGTAACGGCGGGTGCCGTCGTCATTGTATTGTACTGACTTTCTTTCTCACGCGAAAGTTATTCTTAAACGAGCACAAACGAGATCACTTATTAAATCAGACTGGTTCAGTTTTCTTCGACTTTCAGCAGAATAATTAAATAGTATATATGTCGACTACTCACCGCTACTGCCTTTTCTCTACTTTACGCTGCCCACACAAATTTAAAGTACAACTGTGTTTCTGTTAAGCCCGAGACTGACGACGTCTCTATCAAACCGACGGAAACACACAGATTGTGAACAACAAGCGGCTCTCGCAGCAGTCGTTTAAAGCACTTTCAAGATTCTCTCTCTCTCTCTCTCTACTGACGTCATATCTCTCTGTGTATAGACGTCATCTCTCTCTACTGACGTCATATCTTTCCGTGTATAGACGTCATCTCTCTCTCTACTGACGTCATATCTCTCCGTGTATAGACGTCATCTCTCTCTCTACTGCCGTCATATCTCTCCGTGTATAGACGTCATCTCTCTCTCTCTCTCTCTACTGATGTCATATTTCTCTGTGTATAGACGTCATCTCTCTCTACTGACGTCATCTCTCTCTCTACTGACGTCATATCTTTCCGTGTATAGACGTCATCTCTCTCTCTACTGACGTCATATCTCTCCGTGTATAGACGTCATCTCTCTCTTTACTGACGTCATATCTCTCCGTGTATAGACGTCATCTCTCTCTCTCTACTGACGTCATATCTCTCCGTGTATAGGCGTCATCTCTCTCTCTCTCTTTCTCTCTCTCAATCTCTGAGACGGGTAATGCATATGCTCAGCCGACAAAATATCACAGATTGAACACGCACTCCTTTCTTAGGTCAGGTACTGAGGTGGTATTCCAGCAGTTATCCCCGTACTGGAATGGCACCTGGTCTTCAGGAATGAAGCACCTCCTGCCTCCTACTAGTAACTGGTCCGACTAATTATAACTTCCATGGCAAACTGTTCTCAGCACGCACAGTTTCGAGAGGCTTTCCAGAAACACGAAGCCAACAATGCAGCTTCTGAGGTCGGAATTGGGAAGACCTTGAAATCAATACTCTGAATCGTCATTGATGAGGAGAGGTGAACAACTATGTGCGCGAACCAGTCAGGTATTAGTAAAAAAAAAAGCAAAACAATTATCGTAAGATGTCTGCCAAGCTGCCTCGCCAGTAATCTTTTTAACCTATAACGTGGTAGCCATAAAGTAGTGACTGATAGACAAACTCATAAAAATACAAGAAATGAAATTGCTTGGAACAGAAACGGCACGAACAGAGGCCGCTGTTTGATGCTTATGTTGTACCTTGTTGTCGGTTTTCGTCCCATCTCTGATAAAGTGCACTGTCAAGGGGACGGGGATAACGACATATACTTCACGTCACTTGTCCCATAACCCATAGTTTCGTTAGGCCCCTCGACAGGTGTGTCAAGGGCATCTTGCAACCTGGGGGGCGGGGGACATGTTATATAAAAAAAGAAAAGAAATCAGTCAATTTGCGTCAATTAATATACTTTTGAACGGGTGGTCGATAGCTGGATTAACATTTTCAAAACAGAGAAAAACGTCGCTCTATCGATGCAGAAAATAAAAATAAAGTTTTGCATGGAAGAAGTGTCTTAAAACTTGGAAAATGTGAAACCCCTCATCGAATTCTTTACAGAGTTAGAAGGAGTTTGGGGGCTGGTGTTTACATTTATTCCTCCATTCCATAGTTGTATTTAATGCTATGATCGCCGGTGGTATCTGCTTTGTTTTGATTCCACTGATATATAATTTCTGAATTGTGGACATTGGTTTTATTTATTATTCTACTTACTCGCTACTCTTTATTTTATCTTCCTATTCCGCGGTTTGCTTTGATATTCGCTTTTATTTTGAACTACAATAAGATGCGGAGCTACCGTTCTAACGATCTGGCTTCGTTTCGTTTCAGTGAACCCACTTTTCGAAGACACCTCATGATGTACGCGCAAGGATTCGGCTCCCAGCCTAAGCTCAACTATGCAGATATAAAGACAAGTGGGGAACCACAGAGGGCTCTTCGGTTAAAATTTGTGGATCTCTTACAATTAAACGCAACTCCAAGCTGTCCAAGTGCGTCTAAAGGGAGACAACTTCCTCCTGCATTTCCTTCTTGAATATTTGGTAAAACAGATGGAAATAATTTTTTGAAAGTATATGTATATATATTAGTGTCGCAAGTGGCTTCTTTTTCTAATTGACAGATTAATATAGATAATAAAAAAATGTTATATTCTTCGGATTTTTCTTTTGAGATAACTACAAATAATACTAATATATATATATATATATATATATCCATTATTACGAGTTAAGTAGATGTTACCCAAAGGTTTTGGAAATGTTAACTGAGGAAGTTTCAGAAAAGAACATGAAAACAAAACAATAAAAGCAGGAACACAAATTTAATTTAAGACTCAAAGTTAGAATGTTTCAGCTGCAGCCATCTTCACCTAAACACAACCTCGGGAAAGAAAGGGGACTGCAAGGTGCCAAAATGTACAGTACTACAAGCGATCTATTAAGAATGGGAATTTTGTCCTTAAATGGAAGCAAAGAACTAATTGTATACCTATAGTGGAACAAATTTTGAGACCTAAAGTATGAGAAAAAAAAGAAGTTTTTTTTGATAGTTTACATAATTGTTTCTTGGTTGATTGGTATGATAATTAAAATAAGATATGACTAAATATACGGCAGGGGAAACTTATTCCGCATCAAAATCTTGTTAATAAATTCAATATATATATTAAATCTGACATGAAAACCAGATCTTTTAGGTTCTGCAGATCTGAAGTGACACAAAAGTAATTTTATAAAGCCCAGATTCTCCAGGACTGTAAATGAGTCATGTACCTGTAATATTCTTTGTAAATTACGGTTATCATTACTGATAGATCGCTCGTAGTGTATCAAATTAAATGTCATTTCTGCATGGCTGCTTACACAAGTAAAACCATTCGATACATAAGTGGTAGGTACACTGCGCGTTTGTCTGAAAGAAGAAATATTGCGACCTCCTTAATTATACGGCCTCATGTTCTGGACAGAAATTCTCTTTGAATGACGTGAAGATTCTGACCAGGTCTTATACCGACTTCAAACTACAAATTATTCAATCTCCACGCATTAAATACGATAAATAATTGTTGAATGAACAGGTCTCTTAATAAATTCGCTGGTAGTATTTGAATTCGTTTACACCCTGACACAAAATTTACATATCTAAGAGTCTTACTTTTGCTTCGTACGTCGATGTACAGCTGTAGCCAAAAGTTTTGCGTCTCTCTGAAGTTTACCGATTAAAATATAACAAGCAAAGGCATGATATCCGGAATAAAAACCCCTTATAAATCATTAAGACAGTTACGATTCAGTTTAAAGTGTTCTAAAGCAGACAGTTAGAAGGGGTCACGAGTGCACTCAGCGTCAAGCTACATGAGCAGGCACCAATGACAGGTGTTATGTTGTTATTTATAAAGTGGCACAAAACATCTGGCAACGGATGTACTATATATATATATATTTTGATGCATTATAAGTGCCTTGCAGCTTTATTTATTCCGACGTCGTGTTTACCTGAAGATGAATCCAAATGCAGCCAAAATACTCCAGGTTTTCCGTTCCTATGTACATAACCGCCTTAATTTTTTTTAATGTTTTTACTTGAACGTTTCGAGAATGTTTGTGAATAAGCTTTGAAGTAATAATGGTGAACCAGTACTAAATATTACATCTGGTCAGAGAAATAAACAAGAAAAACCTTAAACATTGTTACGTATATTTTTTAACAATATCAGTATGTTCATCGACAAATTTGGCTATTTATAGTAAAGAAATTCGTATCTACTTAAAAAATAAAAATGCATGCGTATATTGAACGATAATGGATTGGCAAATTTTTTTTTTTTTCAAAATTTATTTTGTTAAATGTCCCTGAATCTTACTATAGCTGTGTAATGAATATTTATATATCAATTTTGATATGATAAACTATGTTTCTGATTTCGAAATATGTAACGGAAATAAAAATTATCTACCGAAATCGTGAGTTCATATTCTTTCCCAACGTTTTTTTCTACGTCTACCTGAAGCAGCATCATACATTGTCGTTCTGCAACAAGATGGCCAAGATTCTTAGACATTTTCTGCGCGAGGCGAGTATTTAAGGTGCTACGTGTGTATATGTGTTTGTGGGAATGGGGAGATAACTACTGCAAAAAAAAAAAAAGAAGAAGAAAAAGTTCGGGAAATTTAAAGAACGACTAGAAAATATAAACTATACAGATTTTTTTTTTTTAAATTTCTTTTTTGGGGGGGGGGCAATGTAAACTTTCCGAAAGTTTACCCAGAAAATCAGAGAACTGTTTACGTGTGATTGTATGTTGTTGTTGTTTTTTTTTCGAGAACACCACTGCACGTGACGATTCTGGTCTAGAGCTGGTTGATTGTTCTTCCAGCGCTCGTTTTTAAATGTTTCCCCGTTAGTGACTAAACAATTCGTGGAAATAAATCAGCCCGGTTTTGTTGATAAGCATTAAAGAAGTTATACTGATTTATCTGAAAGCCATGTCAGTCTCTGGGTTTTCTGGTTTGTGTGGATTGCTCTGACACGTTTTATAAATACACGTTGTTCTGATTTTACACGTGAGCTCATTCTTTTCCAAAAGATTAAGTAATAACTGAGAAGAAGAATAAAGGACTTCAGCTTTAGTTTTCGGCGGAAATATCACTTAAACAAATCTCCCAAGAGCAAATGATATAAAGTAAATAGCACAATGGCTTTATGAATAATATGCAGTTTTATCGACGAAGCATTTCAAATTAAAGTTAAAACGTTAGATATTATCGTTATTCAGAATTATTTTCGCTTCCTTTATCTCAGCTGGTTAAATCGGTTTCCGGCAATTACGCTTTGGCTTGCCAAAAAAAGTTAAATTTTTTCTGTAAACTTTGTGACATACGTAGACAGTGGCAGTCGGAACTGTCAAAATTGTATTAGCTTTGTTTAATTAGACGACATTTTGGGAAATATTTTCTGCAGATTTATAAAAAAAATTATACAGCGTGGGATATAATACATGAAACCTTCGTAATGGAATTTTTTTTATAGATTGCAAACAAATTGAAGTTAACTACTTTTTAAAAAAAATATATATATACAGGTTTTTATCAAGTGAATAGCATACAAACTAAGTTAAAGATACTCATTTATTTATTCAGAAGTGCACTAATTTTTCATTTCGAACTTTTAAAATATCAAAAGAGATTAATTCCATCTGGTGCGTTTTGTTTACCAAGGAAAGACTAAGAAAAGCAAGTTTCCTTTGCGTTTTTCTAGTCGGATTAATAAAAATTTTCATCAAAAGATAATATGAATCAGAAAACAATATTTTAAACAAACTAAACTATTTTAAAGAATTAGTGTATATGTGTAACTTTATAATGATTTAAAGAAAAATTTTAAAAAAAAACCCCAAAAGGTAGAAACATAATGGTAGAATGTTACAACAAGGAACAAGGAGAACTTTTTAAATAATAAAAAAAAAACACAGACATAGTATTTTAAATTCTCGCTGAGAAGTAGTAACTCACTCAGCTGTGTTTCTCGTAAGAAATGCAATGTACTATGTGAGTAAGCTATTGGTGGAAGGAGCTGCTGGAGTA
This sequence comes from Nautilus pompilius, assembly GCA_018389105.1. Lineage (NCBI taxonomy): Eukaryota > Metazoa > Mollusca > Cephalopoda > Nautilida > Nautilidae > Nautilus > Nautilus pompilius. The sequence goes on from JACATO010001447.1 coordinate 278,611, forward strand.
AGCTTGTGGAGTGAGTCGATCTATTGGACGTTTCTTAAACAAAAGTAATTAAAGAAACAAGAAATTCTGCAGTTTAAATTTATTTTCTTTTAGGTTTCCATTTTTCTTAAATGGAGGAGTATTTCAACTGGCTTTGGTTGAAGACGGCTGGAAATTTTCGCTCACTGTGCAGCAACAGTCGTGTATTATTCCACTTTATTCTGACCATTATCTTGCATGTCTTACAATAACACTTTTGATGCAATATTATAAGTGTAAGACCACAGATACACTTTTAACGCACATATGGTATCGAATTTAGGTTCAACAGGGGTTTATTGCCTAAACATTTGTATTATGGTCTGCCGAGTACTAAACTAAAAGAAGAATGGAAGTTCGATGATCCCTCGGTTTTCAGGGTGTAGACCAGCGAGGTTGACGTCTCTTAAAATCTTCTATGTTCTGTGTAGTTCAAAACTAGCCGAAGAATCGCAATGAGAAAAGATGGTACATTGGTAAGGCAGACGGGGCTACGTAATCTGCAATATGCATGTGCAAAAGTGATCGTCCATAACAGGGAAGAACAATGTCCGTTGTAAGTAAAGAAAATGTGGCTCGGTAGTTCTCAATATACATGTGTAACAGCGATCATCCATTAAACACAGAAATATCTGAATGGAGCAATTACATCAGTATAACACATCAATAACCTCTGTTATTTTATGAGTTGAAACTTCATTGCGTCTAAAAGGAATTCATATAAATCAAAACCAACACGAGAATTCTCTTTCCTCGGCCCACGAGTTCTCATTGTAAAATTAAAAAAAAAAATCTAATATGAGTAATATAATTACTGGGGACAATTTTGATATGCGAGTATTTTAGAAACAAAATGGTCGAACATCTAGAAGAAAATGTTTGAACAACAAGCCAGGGTTTTATGTTAGCAGTTCATAAATGTTTTCGATCAATGAGGTCTTAAAACTAAGAGTGATAAATATTATTGGCCTAGCAGTTGTTTCGTATTTGACCGCTTTGCTGAAGCGAACGTAATAAATAAAATTAATATGGCCAACTGTAGACCTTAAAAGGTAAAGATGTGAATTGTAAAAAAAAAAACAATAGGAAGGGAAATAAAAAAGAAAAAAACCCAACACTTTAACAAACATGGAGATGTTGGATAAAATATTATTGAATTTTGTAAATAAAAAAACAAACAAAATATTAAAAACCAGTCTCATTGGTTGCATTTTAAAGCAAGTTATTATTAATCATTAACCATAGAGAGAATACCTTTTCGGCATGTTTGGATGCTTTCCAGATATTTTAGGTAAATAGACAGTTGCACACAATGAAAAAGACTATATTACACAACTAAAAAAATCTCTCTCTCTCTCTCTCTCTCTCTCTTTCCTCTCTGTCTCTCTCTCTCTCTCTCTCTCTCTCCTCTCTCTCTCTCTCTCTCGTCTCTCTCTCTCTCCTCTCTCTCTCCTCTCTCTCTCCTCTCTCTCTCTGTCTCTCTCTCGTCTCTCTCTCTCTCTCTCTCTCTCGTCTCTCTGCGCCTTGTGTATAAGAGATGGCGGATGGCGGAAGAAAACCAATGAAAACGTAAATTATTTAAGAAAAAAGATAGGAAGAAATCAAAGGAACATCAGTTTTGTTTTCATTTGAAACGGTGCAGATGTTTGACCAGTAAAGATTTTTGGATTTTGTAATTTGATATTCCAACAAGATGTGGCCGTTACCTTGACGCCATTGTCAGTCAGTTTTTTGTTACATTGCAAAACTTAATATCTGTTATAATAAGGACGATTAAGTATGTCTTGATATTAAGGGGATTTTCATACTAAAATCTATAACATAGTCAGTTTTGTGGAGACAAAAACAATAGAATAATAAAATGACATTCGTTAATATATGCGTAATGATTTCCTAAATAATGGATATTATTTTATCAACAAATGCGTGACTGATCAATCAAAATCGAAACACGATCCAAAGCATTGCACTATTAAAATAAAGCAGAAAACTAAGAAATGTAAACAACAAGATAGCGGAGTTTCTTTCATGAAAAACATCAGTGAAAGCCAAATTTTGCCAAAATTCTTTCCCATAAACACAAGGCTTCTTTTATTTTTAACCCAATAACCTCTATGTAGAGGCAGAGCTTTCGCGAAATGTGTTTTTACTTATATTCGATCACTTTATCACGGTCTCGTCAGCTGCGCGGTTCCACGAAAGCTGGCGCGATGTTCTCGGGCTTAGAAGGGGGCGCACGCGTTAATTGCTTTTGAATGGTCCTTTTTATTGTTGTTTGTTTTATTATAGCACCCGCTAATAAGAAAGAAACCGCGACACTTAAGTAGGCCTGTGAATTTCCGATCCTGGTGTCGGATTTAGTTAGCTAGTCGGTGTAGGATGGTGGAGAAGCTTCCACGAAGCATCCTGGTGGGAGGAAATGAAAAGATCTAAACAACGTACAGTGTTTATTGTCTATCATGGCAAAATGCGCAATTGCTCCGGATGGACAGTTATTTACCTTTACGCCATCTTCAAGGAATGAGACGGAAAACCGAGAAGGCTGTCTGGTCACGGCACCAAGAATGAAAGACAATGCGATGTAAATTTAAAAAAAAAAACACAAAATGATGGTATTTCGGCTTTTTTCAAATCAGAGAGGACTTTGCCATGAAAATAAGAGTTCGTCCAGACTGAAGTCTTGGCTGCAGTACAATCCATCTGGGGACTCAACGAGGGATAATTGTTTCACTTCAATTAATAAAGATATCTTAAAATTACTACAGGAAGAAAGAGAAAAAAATCAACCCGTTGTTCTTGTGGTTAGTCATTGTTAGTATCCAATAATCAGCAGAAAGGTTATTTGAATCCTAAAACGTCACCTCCACTTTTTTTTTAGGTCGCCCCGCCTTCGGTTTAGGTTGTGACAACTAGGAGATATTTTTCGATGAATTCCTATCTCGTGCTAAGTTCAGGTTGGTGGGGACAACTCGCCAAAAGTCATAGCGAAATGATGCTGGACATCTAACTCTGCTACAATGCGTCTCGGAAAAAATATAGTTCCTATGAGTCACTGAGCAGACGGCAGACACAGGAACACAGGGTCAAATGTGTTATCTCCCTTTTAGTTGTTTGCTCTGTATGGCAACAATAATTCATGCGCATTGGCACAGACCTCTGGCCCTGATAGATGGCGCCTTTGATCGCACACAAACAATCGAAGATTTTCTCTTCTCTTTTTTTTTCCAGCATAACGGGTAGCGCGAGAAAACAACAACAGCTTCTTTATCTGCGTGGATATAAAAGTGTAGGTGCGCTAGTCGAAATATGTATATCTGATCTCCGCGCGAGGCAGACGGTCAGAAAGCAAGCAGATCTCTCTCTCTCTCTCTCTCTCTCTCCTCTCTCGATCGCTTCTCCCTCTCTCGCCTCTCTCTCTCTCTCTCTCTCTCTCTCCTCTCTTTTCCTCCGATGGCAGTACGGAAAATCTTTCCGCGAAGAATTTTTTCTGGCTACAACACCGCCGAGGTAATTAATGGCAATAAATGCGACGGAGCACTTCCGAGAACCATTGTTGACTCACCGATAAAAGAGCTCTATCGATTGTTGACTGCTCGATAAAAGAATTTCCAGATAGGTTCATGTCTGTAAATAAGCCGGAGCCATTGGCCCGGGAAGCCAACGCCAACAGGAGGAGGTAGAATTTACCAATTTTCCAGCTTGTTTTCATAGCATCCGAGAAGCGGTTACTTTGGTAGCTCGGATCGGGGTGATTTGGACCTCTTCAGTCTCCAGGATAAAAATAAAAAAAATAATAATAATAAAGAGAAAAGAAAACCATGTCTGTTTTAAAGAAATCGCCACGAAGGTTTGTGAGGCGATGAAGCTAATACAACTTAAAATTAAAATAAGTCAAGTTTGTCTGTGTTTCTCATTCTTTGTGGTTTTAATGCACACCAGCGCCACGAATAAAGCCGACTGGCTCATAGATTAAAAACAACGATAGCGAGATATGGCCGCATTTTAAAAAAAAAACGTTTTTCCAAAAAAAAAAAAATTAACAATAATAGAAAGTCAAGTTATAACTTGTACCCTCCAGATTTTATTCCAAGTAATTCAGCATCGGTCACTGTATTGAGTATTTAATTATTCATCTGATTTGATTTGATTTTATTCACTCTTTCTTGAGCACAGCTGGCACTTAAAGAAAATCGATTTATCTTTTCTTAGCCTCTGTTTCGAAGACAAAAAAGGGGGAGGTAAATACGAGCAATATTTAAACATGTATTTTATCCAGTATATCACTATTGTTAATATCAGCTTTTTAATAGCGAAAATACATCTTGACTTTTGATTTTAATTCATGAAAAAATAATTGTTGAGTTATTTGCGTGATTTTTTTTTTAAATAATCAACTTCATATAATTTATTATGGCAAGGAGTAACAACAAAACGATAATAATTAGTGAGGAAGATTTGATAAATGGGAAGGGAGTCAAAATTTATCGTACAACAAGATCTATTATTAGATCTCTTTTCCAATGAAATACAACGGTTAAGCAGTTTAAACTCTTTGGAATCTTTCGACTTTGCGCATTAAAATATTGAAATTTCAACGAGTATCCGAAACATTGACCCGAAGGACTAAGGACAGCATGTGAGTACTCGGTGCGCTCCGACTTTTACCGACGAAGGAAGCCTGTCAACAGTTCCTACTAGAAATCATCAACTTTAGATGTAGGAGGAAAGCCATGCAACTTGCTGGAGAAGAAGAGCGAGAAGAAAACATACCAGAAAGATAAACCATACCATGCGGGGGGGGTTTCCTTTTTCCGAATTAAAAATCAATATCCTTTCAACTTTAGCAGGCTAACCAGTGGACTACCGCGCCGAGAACGTGAAGAACACGCTAAATTTCATTAAAGCTGTAATATCGAAATCTTTTAACGCAATGAAAGTACAGTATTTGAAAATAATTTCAGTTTCAAGCCAAAAGATATTAATTTTTAGAAAATCTTCGAGTTTTAAGAGACACCATTAGGATATAAATAAATTGGCAGTTACTCAAATGGGAGTGGGGAGTGCTTAGCTTGAAAACTGAAAATAGAACAAGAAAGAAGCTTTACTTGGTAAATTTCAAACTTCATCAGTCTCCAAATGATCTGACTAAATCTCTCGTGTTATCGCTCTAACTATAAAACATATTCTTAATAAAATAAAGTGTATATATATTTTAAAAAAATTTTTATTTTCTTGAATTTTTATCTGCGTCCTCCTTAAAACTTATTTTCCTGGATACTGACAACCGAAATAATATAAAAGAGCAACGTTTTCTTGCTGTTGGAATCAAAGTTTCTAGGCACCAAACTTGTACTAATAATTTTAATTTGGACTATTCTTTTGGATTCAGTTTAGGAATTCGGACATGCAGACATGAAGTAGTTTAAGGTAAACTGGATAAGTTCAGAAAAAAATAGAATTTGTCAAGAGTATCGTTATGTACGAACAACTCAAAAATCACAAAGTACGAAAAACTGTTGCATATTCGAACACAAATCAAACGCGATAACGGGCGATTCGATCTGCTTTACCACAAGCTCGGGAAGGAAGTGCATCACCCTGAAGATCAAAAATGGTAGGCTAATGTTTTCGAAGAAATTTGTTTAGAACTGAGGCACCTGCCACAAATAAACTGGTTTTGTGCCAGCAGTCCCAGTCAACACAGTCATCATGGAACCTAGTACTGCAAGTCTGGAATTATATCTTACATTCCGCTCGTGAATTCGCCGTAACCGGCGGTCAGGCAGGCATGAGTGCTTCTTTTACAGATAGTCGGCGATTCTACTGACCGTTTTACCTGCGACGAAGGAATCTATAACGAACAGTAGACCTTCCTCACGGCCTCCCAATAGTAGTCAGCCATCTCTTCAGAAATGTTCCCACAGCTCTGTCCACGTCATCGGTATGGCACGTCTAGAATAAATGTCAACCTTTCTACACTTTTGCACACCTTGGCAATTCGTGTTTAAACGGTAATTAGTTAAAGCCTTTTAATGTTTCTCGCGCGCTTCCAATGGATTATAACCCAGTCTACCGAGACGCGATCCTCTCTATCCGTTTACAGTTGATCCACTATGCTTCAAGCAGCCCATTCCTGAAAAACAAAGCAGAACTTTGTATCGCCTAAATGCTGTGAGAAAAAGAGCAACCTACCGCTCACCGACTAAAAACAAGTATTTTGCTTCACGTACAACTACTCAAACTGCAAACGGTGTCCAAGACCGGAAAGTCACGTCAGCGCGTGAACTGACACCGAGACTAGGTTTCCGTAAGCGCAAAGCACTAACGGAATCCAAGTAGGAGTGCATCCAAAGCTTCGGCTACGTCCCCTTCTGTAAAATTTAAAATCTTTCCACCTAGAGGCTTACTGCGTCATCCTCGTGTGTTCGTGAGTAAGCTTCTACGGCATCTTTCCTCCTTGTTAATTTGTAGGTGGGCTTCCGCGCTACTCTTTCTCAAACACCGAGCCGCGATTATTGAGTGAGACTCTTCCCAACCTCACACTCATTGAGTTAGATCGCGCGCCGCCAAAGTTACCTTCTGTACTTCATAACTTTTATCTGAACTTGCACCAAAATTGCTCGTATGTTTTGAAGAATGAACTTTAGCACCAACGGTTGTAGACATAAGACCTGTGTTGTGAGTTGGCATTTTGAAATAAGGGTGTTCGTATGCACTTAATGTGCCACATGGTTTGTCTTGGCTTCTACCTATCCAATGAGAGTATGACTTTAACTACCCTGGCCTAATCAGCTGAAGATGTTACTGTAACTGCTAACACATTTTCTATAGCCGCATTTTGAATAGTTTTCGTTCCACTATTCCTAGCAATAATAATAATAATAATAATAATAATAATAATAATATAATAATAATAATAAAATAATAATAATAATAATAATAATTAGCGACATTAATCATTTTATTTTTATTTGTTATGTTTTCAGTAACACTATCATAACTTACCTGAACATATACAAAAAAATTCATAACTATTTTGTGCTAGGAAATGTTAATTTTTAAAATTTTTACTCTACTGTTAAAAGTTTTTAATTTTTACCAGAACAATTTTATCTAAAAATCCAAATGTCTTTTAAATAATCTATAAATATCTTTTTAAAGAAATAAATTTTTATTTTAAGCTTTGCATTTAAACTTGTTACTAAACCGCTGTTTTCACACCTATTAATTAATCATCCTATTATAAGTTGAATATAATGTACATTAGGTAAAACATCAACTCTGATCCAGTATTTGAAATATGATTATCATTTTTGCGAAAACGCTTTACAAATTCATATACTTTAATATGATTGCTGCTAGAATCCAATTCTATCCAAACTATATATTAACCTGCTGTTTACTAACTTATCATCTACACGTGTTTTGTTAACTTCATAATTAAAATAAACGTGATTATTAATATTTATAATTCTATAATTATCTAAATTTAAATCTCCAGTCAGTAAATGTAAATAATCTATTAACACGTTTGATGTGTTTAAATTAGAAAATACTAATGAATTATCTCTCCAATTGAAATCAAACTCATTTGCATAAATATAGACAGAAATTTGCTGATTCTATAAGCAACTTCAGCTGATTATCTATAATGTTTAACCATATGCTTAAATAATCTGTTTTGTTTTTCTTTAAAGTAAATTAAATTATATAATCCAAAATATTATGAGTTTATTAAATTTTTTTCAATTGATTTTTTAAACATTCTTCATTTTTCTTTTGTATCTTCAGTTTGCTTGGTCAAACCGAGCGCATTGGCAGTAATTGAAAAAATATAGGCATAAATGTAACGCAGTATGAAAGAGAGATAGAGATAACAATGTCAGTTAATTCGTTTTAGCACATTAGTGTTTTTGGTCTTTTTTTAAGTTTTATTAGCTCTTTAATCCTGAATCTTTTTAAAATTAAAATAGTTTTAGTTGTTTTATTTACCGCATTAGGAACAATAACACTACATTATGACCATCTACATTATCTAGAGATTTAATCGCATTTATAACTTCTAATTTATTTATTCAACAAACTTAAAATAAACCTTTGAAAAATTTGATCTGTTTGTAAAATTTTATTTTTTTAAAAATATTTTAGCAAATTTCATCAAAACCTTAAAGCATAACTGACCGCAAATAATTTTCGATTTTGAATTTAAAATGTGTGATAAAAATATTTTTTTCGGTATAGCTGTCTACCAAACCAAAGTTATGTAACATTTAAAAATTAATATGAGGAAACAAACCGAAAGAATAAAGAAATAACAAAGATTCTTATTGACTGTATACCAACACGTCCAATGTGTACGGTGATTTTTAGCTGTATCCAGATTTAAAACTCTACATTTTATTTTATTAGGAGGGGTATAACTCTATAGCTCCTTTAAAATGTTTCAGTGTTTACTATATTCCTTATATCAGTTTGTTAGAAGGTCTTTCTATTCCTTGATTCAAGAAGAGCGTAAATTATTCGGATATTTTTTATTGGTGAATTAAGTCCAATTATTTAACTTTTATTAACAAACCTACTGTTTATCATTCTACATTTTATGTTACCATTAAGTGAATATCTACTTTTTTCTTGTTTTCTTCATATTTTCCAGCTGTAATACCAAAGAACTATTACCTTTCTCACATACAAACCAATACCATGACCAATATAAAGCTTTTACCCACAGCTTTTTGTCTAACAGCGTGTGAGAATCACTAGAACTATTGTTTACTATTTAGGTTTTACTTTTAGAAGATTCGCAACTTTTTAAAAACAGTTTTGATACTTTTAGCACTATTGTTTTTGTTAATTGAAACTCATCTAGCCATTCTATTCAAAGCATTATTCCTGTCTCTATAATATCCTTTTCCTAAGCATTTAATTTTTTTTTTAAAAAAATCAACATTTCTTCACAGACGTTTAAATTTGTCTCAAATGCAATCAAATTAATAAAAATTTGTGCCGAAGATCTATTTTTTTTTTATTTCCATCTTGATCCGTAACCCAAAATTTGAATGTTTGAAATAACGTTTTCAATCAACTGGTATATTTCGGAAAACTAACGCCAGGCTTGTCTCCCCTAGTGGATGCTTTATCTGATCTCGTCTCTGCACAGGTTACAGGAGAAATTAGTTCCATATTAATTCTGACGCTGTGGATGAAATACATCCTGAATATTGAGCTTCGCTCTAAGCCTGGTAGATTTAAATGTATGAAAAACCCTATAAAATGGAATAATTATTTACTTCTAAATATTTAAAACATTCAGGCACTTTAACAAATCTCAGTAAGGACATCATTTATTAGTAAGGAAAAACTAAAAAGGGGAAATATGTTTCGAACAAATCAACCAGAAAAGAAATCAAAAGTTTCCCTCTTATTTTCATAAATGATCTAAAAGAAAAAGTTTTATATGCCAAAAAGAAAGGAAAAGTATCTGTTAATGGTATTCTCTTGTAACCGCCCAGTCTCCAAGATGCTTTTGAAAACACACTAATCTTCTAAGTGTCTCGAGCCAGTATAATTCTCCATTCGGATTAATCTCAAAGCCTCTACTTTAAAGAAATTATGTTGAATCCTTTTAAAATATCGGTTCTCCTAATTATTGTTACCATTTTTTTTCTTATTTTATAGGATATTTTGGGACAATCTGTTTAGTCTGTTTACCTATCAGGTTACTAAAAAATTAAAAAAAAGCGAAACAGACAATCTCGCCCTGGTGAGATATCATTTGCTGACTGAAAATTGTTTAACAAAAGCTGAATTTCAATTATATAATTTGTATTAGGAAACAGACTGAAATATCGATTTACTGTATAGGGAACCACCGAGAAGCGTCGCCGAACGCTAACAAGACATAAAATAGGCAATTCACGCACAGTCCCTGTTCCTTGCCAGAGGTACCGACTTGATCCGGCTCCCTCTAATGCATTTGTGTTTGTTCTGCGAACGTAAGAGCGGGAGCTAACAGAGAAGCAGAATTTCCAGATTGTTCGAAAACTATCAGTTGAACAAATTTCGACGTTTTAACCGACGAAATTCCGCAAAACGAGAAGCCGATAAAACAATGTCAATACATTTTTTTTAACCCTGACGAATGACAGTTTGTCTATTTATTTCCCCAGCCGTCGTACGGTGGCATTAAGGCAACCCTGATTGACGGACCAACGCGTCAATAATCGCGAGAAAGCCATTAAGGCTGATGAACGCGAAGAGTATCGAAAGGTTCGATATCTCTCAATCGCAGCACTCATTTGCTATGTTGCGATGTTACGATGATCCCTGATCTAGTAACCTAAAATAGGGATTTTCCCCACCAACAGCACAGAATAGATGGGGAAAGGTACGACGGCGATTCGAGAAACCAGTCACGAAGGAAAATCGATTTGTCCAAAAATGGTACTACCGTCGCTGGAAATAACGTCCTGTGGCTCCCAAAGATCTAAGGTGACGAAGTAAAGTCTGGCGGGCAAATCAGTCATGGCGAACTAATCACGAATAATAGACTGCATCCGAAAGTCATACCCACGGGTCTGCTGAATGTTTTCAGCTTCCCTGGTCTCGAAAGTCAGCGCATGGGACTCGGACAACTCTACACAATTACCGATGGTGTTAACAAGGTGTGACGGTCGGTGGTCCGTCTGTCGAGGCGAACCAATCAACAAATGTGTAAACGCCATATCTCCAATTCCAGACCTCTGCACAATAATAATAACCAAACTTGCATGCCTTCGTTAAAGGTGATATGTCTCTTTATGATACATTAAGTACATTAACAAGGTTCTTAGTTTTAGACCACGAGGCGTCGTTTATTTATTTAGTTCGTCATTAAACGAATAACAGAAGTACTGAATGACAATTATAGACAGATTCTGAAGCCGTTCTATATCCAGATGTTAAAGAACAGATAGACCCTACCTAAAGTTTTGGGTTGTCTCCCATTGATGTCTGACGGTAACTTCTAAATATGTTACTCGAGTTGGCGACTGCTATCGAATACAGGGGAGGTTATATGAAATTACTGAAAAGATCTGCGAAACATCGTAACGACATGAATAAAATATTATCACTTGTTACATACGAACGCATCAGAGACTAAAACGAGCTCAGTTGGTTAGCTTAACAAGTTTATTAATTGAAACAATACAGAAACTAAAAGATAAATCACAATATATAGTTTAATATTTTACGGCACAAGATCTAGCCAGGCGCCGGTGAATGATAAATGCAAACAATGGAGAACTATGGCAGAAGTCTATTTCGAAAGAGGTCAGCAATGGACGGGCAGCGGAATGTTGGATGCGAAAATCTTTAGCTTCAATTTTGGTGATGCTAGGACAGCTGAATGACTGGACAGTCCCAGATGTTCGTCGGTCGGATCATTTCCCCGGCATGAACTGGTGTCTTGTGAAGTAGAACAAAATCTCCTTTTGTCATTTTTCTTCCCGGTCGGGTTACGCTCTTTTATTCCTGTCTTTGTCACAAGAATGTCCCATGTTCTCCAAACCTTTCGTTTTCACTCGGTGTGGGAGTACTCTCCGCACAACAATAGGTGACACAGCAGGGGGCTCGCTGACTAAGGAAGTTAAGATTAATGACACGAACTTACTACCGGGGCGTTTCCCGAAACCATGAAAGCGAGCTTTATCACAATACCAAATATAATAAAGTCAAACTCGCCTAATATTCTAAATATTCTTGCCTATCAAAATAATAAATTCAAAAGTTATAACATTATAGTCTGCAAAAAAAAAAACAATCTTTTAAAAACTTATGGAAAGTCATCTCGTAATACGTATCCCAGACTTCATCACAAAAGCCTCATCCCAAACGTCTTTGTACGCCAAACTCTGCTCAACTTAAGTAAATAAACTGACGTGTAACCTCAAGTATTACTCAGTAACTGGAGTGGTCAGATTGCGCCCACCTCTTGTTCATTTAATCATTATATAAATATAATGCAGTCTAGGATTTAATTTAAAAAAAAAAACACATTCACCGCTAAACAATGGTACACTTGTAGAAAAACTGTTGACATTTAAATATATATATATATTAAATGGCTAAAATTGTATCTCGAAATGCATGGCTTCCAAGCAGATATAAGGAAATCGCAGTTGCACTCTCTAAATATTTTAGAACGGATTTTAACTTCTAACTTCCATAGATATTTCGGAAATAACCCGCTCTGTCTGGCGATGCGGGCGCATTCCACCGTATGTCGCTGTTTTCTAAAAGAAAATATCTGAATCTTGTTTGCTCTATTCTCTGATAGATCATCTCAAATGAACGCTCATAAAAACGGAGAGGTATCTTATCTACTGGCTAATTTTCGTTTCTTTTTTTTATTTTTATTTCCTTCTTTTTTACTCTTCAGTAATTGCTCGGTCGCGCAATGTCTTCTTAGAAGTTCCTCGGGGCTGGGTGACTACAAAAACAATCCATTGTTTGATTCAGCGCCAGGGGGCGCAGTAATTCGTTATTCACCCGACTCCTAAATTGGTCTGGGATCCTTTCATTTTTTTTTTTTTTTTATTATTGCCAGCGCTCACTTGCTTACAGTGTTATACGACTCTTGCAAGTACAACACGATAATAAAAGACAAAACCTATTTTCGGTTTTTGAGCATTCGATCGATTTATGGAACCTCTCGCCTCAAGGATATTTGGGAACGTAGCGATTTCCCTCATTCCGTCGTTAATAGACCTGCCAATTGTTGCACAGTAAATATATTTTCTCGCTCAGCGAGACGAAGCTCTTACATTATTTCGACAAGTCATTTAAATTCTGAGCTTCGCCGGTAATTTTACGTGAAATTTCGAGTTCCATGGCCTTTTTCTGATACTCCGTAAGAAGGGAATGTCTTTAAGATTAAGCAAAATTGCTTGTAAATTGAAAGGAGTAACTAAAAATATCAGATAGGCAAAAAAGAATGGGCGAGTAAAAGGGGGAGGCTCTCTCTCTCTCTCTCTCTCTCTCTCTCTCAAATGCGCCATACTTAACCAACCAAAAATGAGAAATGTCATCACTAAGCAAAATGGATTCCTGCTTCTGTGTAGCCACTAAATGAAATCGCTATTAACTGTTACTTTAAAAAAATACATATTAATTACTTTGCTTAATACTTATTATAACGTGCACAAGTTTTATATTTTTATTTGTATACTGTTGTTTAGTGAGCCTCGTAGTTCTCTGAGACGATATAAAAACTGATATAAATAATGGAGGGAATCCGAACTGCAACGCCATCTAGTGGACGTTAAGCGGCACCTGCAAGACGACTTGGGTCCGTGGACTTCTTTGTTTATAAGAGGTTCTCGGTAAAAACAACACAAGCTGTTGTGCTTCTACAGAATCACACGGGGTGAGGTCGGGCGTTGTCGTGATTTCTGAAGCGGTAATGTTTGCATATGGTCTGCGATCCGTCAGGGACTCGGTTTTTTGAGGTCTACGACGACTTCTCCGGTGCTCTCGTTTAAGCGACAGCACCGTGGTGTTCGGGTGCTGGTGGGAAGGTATTTGTGATATCAGTGAAAGCGGCCCTCGGCGAAGCCTTCGGTTGAGATCCCTCGCTGCGGAAGCGGATCAGTCGCCAACGCATTTCAGCTAAATTATTTGAATGTTCGGGAATGTTCACTAGTGAATGGCCTTCATCGATCTTGGCCATCCTGGGAAATTCTTCAGTGATCCGAGAGAATAGTCGACAAATGGACTGCTGAGACAGACGGCCGTATTCCGTATCGGCGATCTGCTTAATCTTCCTTAGCCTGCCCGAGTCAGAATTATGGCAGCCTGAAATATCTGGCAGTTCCCCATCTTCTAACGGTTTTGAAAAAAAAACCAAAAAAACCCCTGGATTTTCACAGAACATTTCTTCATTTTAAGTCCTCTGAAAATGCAAAACCTTTAGTGCATTTCATTGATTCGTGTTTTAATCTTGTCGCCATGCCTATAAAAATGCCAGGTAGGTGGACGTAACCATAGATGATGGACTCCAGGCTACTTTTTCCAGCACATCACTGTCATAATCTAACTTTGGTGTCAAACGAAAGATATTGATGGGAGCTGGAACGTAATGGCACGTAATATTCTTCATTCTACATAGGTGCATGAAAAATAGTCCTGACGATGAGTTGACTTTCATGTCAGAACAGAAAAGGGCTCTATGTAGCATATTTTTGTACAGTCATTATTATTATTATTATTATTATTATATTATTATTATTATTATTATTATTATTATATTATTATTATTATTATTATTATTATTATTATTATTAGTATTATTTTATTGTATTATTAGTATTATTATTATTATTATTATTATTTTTATTATTATTATTATATTATTATTATTATTATTATTATTATTATTATTATTATTATATTATTATTATTATCTTATTATATTATTATGATTATTATTATTCAGAAAGAGATTAGTTGTTAGCAGGTTTTCAGTGTTTGGGAGACGTCGCTACTCCGGTCTTGATATTCTCGATGTTTCCATGATGACTTCTTATTATCATCATCAATACTGCAGCATTTGTACAACTTTACAAAAGTTTCTTTAGTCTAAGAAATGGTAACAAGTTCAGATGTTTTGAGGAGACATGCTCTCCCACCTCGGATAATTTCGAAGATTTAAATTTTAACTTATTAATTAATTACCAAAAGAAAATGTTCTGGAATATAGCGTAGACGACTAGAAATATAAAAGCAGATTATTTTCTTCTTTAAAAATTCTTCCAGGGGATTGGCGATGATAAATAGCCCTTGGCTTTAAAAGGTCACTCTTCCTTTAATCTAAAAGTTAGCGCACACACCCCTCCGTGTGCGCACTTTTGAAGAATTTTCATCAATGTATAATTGAAGCCGATCCCTTTAGCCCTACTACGGATACCGAATGGTCCAGCTAACTTATCTTCTTCTTTCCTCTTTCTTCGCAGCGCCATATTTTTTGAAGCAGCAAAAAAAACAAGACCCAAGAACACGGGTTCGCTTTCTGAGAAAATTAATTGCCCCCTTTGTCACGTGCCGCCAGTCAGCTGTTCTGTACCCATTTTCTTCTTATTAATTATTTTCCACAAACAGCAAACCAGAACTGAACCAGCTAACCATTGTTTTCTGCTTTCTCTATTTAGTTCAGACAGAAATTTATCAAACTTCGCCCTTCAAGACAGTCTAATCTTTTTTCTCCTAAATATTATTTCCCTTCTCTCTCTTTTATTATATTTAAATCCCGGTAACTGCCATCTAGTTTACAGTGGGTGACATCTCTAAACGGTTTCCATTGCAAACTTGAGGGGACTCGTTAATCTCGGTCAGGAGTTTACCGTTCTATCAGCCGCCTACCACATAGACAAGGAGAGAGAGAGCGTAGGCTTCTTCAGAGCCTGGCGTTGTCAAGAATTAATAAGCTTGTTTACATTCCGCGGCCCCGAGTAGATCTTTGGAATTTAAAAAAAAAATGAAAACGGTTGTTGTTTTCTTTTTATTTTTATTTTAAAAAAACAAAAACAAACAAAGCTGGCGACTATTTTCAATTAACCAAGATATCCGACTGCTCCTCTCCGACAGAGAGTCATTTCCCACCGCGTGACTCGTTAATTTTGGAAAACAAATTCAAGCAGAAGAGATCGTGGCTGCAGAAACAAGAAATCATTAGCTTTTATAAATATATATATTTATATATACAAAATGAAATAAAGACAAAAAGTAGATGTGTCTATGGTACCATTCAGTCTGCTGATTTCAGCAATAAGAGGATGATTATCAAAGATCAATCAAAGATCGGATTCCAGAAGCCAAAGTTTAATAAAGTCTTCCATCTTTACTACTTGAAAGTGGCCGTCACCGCATTTGCCGATTCGATGAAACTCGGCACGGAATCTATCAATTTGGACCTCTCACTAACCTAAGGTGCAGACTCAGCTCCTAATATACCGTCCTCCTTCTCAAACTCTCTCCCTAGTAATATTTTATTGGGAACGTTCACGTCAACACCACTACCCATCAGCGGTAATGCTAGGCAGCCGGGTCATCTTCATCTGCACCAACGTATTAGCTGCAGCTTGTCTTTAGAGGCGCTGTGTTCTGCAATTTCTGGATTAGATCTGGCGCCCGCCATCTCATATGATGTTGTCCTATCATTAGGGTTTGCTCCCCACCCACTTTTGTTACTATTGTCGACGAGAAACCCCCGCGTGTGTGAGACAATCTCTGATCATTAACGCATAACCCTTTCCCGCCTGCGACGTAGATTCTTGAGAGCATTCGGCCCGCTGATGCATAGTGTTGGTGCTTCGCTCACGGAACAGATTATTTTAAAGTAGAAGACCGGCTCAATCAGGCTTCTCCATGTTTCGAGGAATACCTTAATCAGCGGGCTGCGAAAAGGATTCGGTATTCGTTTGCAGGCAAACAAACTTGGCGGGGTAGTGTAAGGCTAGTTCAGATGTGCTCTATTAAGTCAGTCTGCACCCGGCCGCCGCTGTTTCTAATTGAATACCCCGCAGGTGGAAAGTACCTCACACGTCAGCACAATTATCGGCTCAGAACTGTTCTTTGATGCCAGCACTCTATCTCCAGAACGGACGCAAGAGAGCGGAGTGATTCCTGCCTGGACAGCGGTTGGCAGGCAGTTAATCTCTGAAGGTAATTCCACCGTCGGAATCCCACAGACTGACGGTCGTTACGCAAAGACTGAGATCGGATACATTCGCTTATCCACCTCCTAAATTCTGGGGTTGCCGGTAAACGCTCAATCGCGTAATTAAAAGAAAATAAATAGATAAACAAAGAGATTTGTCTAATTGTAATCATCACAATACAAATCGTGCTCCTTAGATAGCTCGTATCCAGCAGAGGGAAAATTTTAGATACTGCTTTGAGGTAATTGATGCACCTTATTGAGGCCACTTAAGATGATGTTTGGGTGTTCGAGAGATACCGCAACTTTCGGTCGATTTTCTACGTACACCGATCGTTCAAGATAAGAAACATGACGTAAATTTCGTCTCCACCTATCGACCTCGGAATATCTCGGCGCTTATGCGCTCATCCTCAAGACCGACAGAAATAGATTATTAGGAGTAAAATGGGGCGCACAGAGGTTTGCAGGCCGCTGTACGATACTTTTGTGGCTGGAAACAGGCTGCGTATTAACTCCGCATTCTTCTGTAAACGGACACCGCTATGACTGTCTGTGGTAGGAGGTCTTGCTTGAATGTTTTTTTGATGTTATCAGTCCTTTTCAGTTGGTTTTCGAACACCCTCACAGCGGCAACTTATCGTGTTATCTCGTCTCGGAGCACGCGAAACATGAACCGGCAAGGGTTAGGGAGATCTTGGGGCATCGAAAACAGTTGGCCCGATTTCGGTCGGCTCTAACGGAAGAATTTGTCCTTCGATAATTAGTGGGAGGAAGTCGGAGAGCTTAGCGCCAGAATTCCGAGGGATTGCAGGGGATGGTTGGATGCTATCTATCGCCCAGCCACTTTGTCAAAGCATCAATGAATAACTATTCAAACCTTACCATAATAATGTACAAGCAAATAATTATAATAATGTTCAACATACTTTATGCGCGACTTAAATTCCATTAGCACTCACTGTACAGAGATGTATGGTCGCTATTGGAGGAGAGAAAGATCCGCTGCACGAAAATCACGTGACTGTAAGTATCAAATATATTCGACGTGGCGTAAATGCCGTGCCACGATACGAGTCGGTTTTCTGACGCCACTCTTAGAGAAGAAGTATGGATGACATCTCCTCTATCGTTTGAAAGTGACAACCGACGAAGAAAGATCTGCGAGCGGTTCCGCCCGTCTCCATCGTCTTGGAATGCGAGTAAGTCGCCCTGCACCGGCAGCAGGGCCAGTTAATTGGTTGCTTCAGCATCCAGCAGCTTCTCTTCAGCCAAAATAATGATCGCCGATGGGCCGTTTTTTTTACTATTATTATTATTATTTAAAAATCCATCTCAGAGCCGGTGGTCGCGGGCCGTAATTTGCAGTCTGGAAGGGTACTGCGGCGAGGCGGCGAACCACACGCTGGCTGTGTCCGGACGTTCTGGTTCTCCGCCATCCGTCGCTGCCAGACAGACACTCGACACGGGTCCGGAAAGAGCGTGCGGCCCTAGGCTAGACGCTTCGCGCGCACACACACAATAACACATAGCGCATACGAATGGCTAGCTCAAGCAGCATCGCCAACCCTTTCGCAGAAATGATATAGATCCCAGAAAATTCTTCTGGAAAGTTTTTTTTATTTTTATTAAGGCTGACGTCAGGGAAGTACATTTACCAGTAAGTGGAGGCGCTAACAGACGGAGTTTCCTGATCTTTTACTTGGTAAAGGTTGTTCGCGTGTGGTGCGACGCATTTCCAACCTTCATCCGCCTGTCGCCATTGGCGACGGGGAAAGTGTTTTGTAGTTCCTGCCTCTCTGGCCGTGTCGGGGGGGGGGGTAAATCTGTGCATGTAACGGCATCAAAAACACCGGCTGTATGCAGAGCCTCTCTACGTGATGGCGAGATGGCGGTAACGCCGTGAAGAGGATCTGAATGCCACAGTAAAATAAAAAAACAACAAAAAATGCTGGTATGAACACAACCTGTACCTCTCTTCCTACAGCAGGCGCATAAAATCTACAGCCAATACACTACAATGCATCGGGTGTGAGATGTATTCCCATTTGTGTTTCAGTCCTGCGACAGACCGATGACGGGTCCGCGGTGCGCCATTATGCTCGCGAAGAACGATGCCCACATATCAGTTGGCTATCATATTCTGATTCGAAACCATTGGCTAACGATAAAAGTTGGTGTCCACAGAAGCCCACACCATGAAAACACCACTGCCGAGTATCCTGATTGTTTGACGCAGCAGTTAGGAGAGTGGAAGAATTTGTCTATTTGGGCAAAGTCTCAACAAAAAGCAAAAAATGGGAGCTCGAAACCGGACGTTTAACGTATGGTTTTTCCAAGTTGCTGACGCTTGAAAAAATTCCATTGATTCAACATTTTCTGACTGCACGGTCCTTTTTTTCGACACCTTATGGGGCCTGATCTCGTGGCACGGTTCGTGGGATGCACCGTGTGTTTCTGCAGCCATTGGCGTACTCGGTTCTTGCTGAATCTCAACACGTGGTTGGTCAGGCGTAAATCCACGAGGCGACCGTTCTGGACAAATGCACGAGCTACGCCGAGCTCCGACCCGTCTTCAGACAGAACCTCAATCTGGTGAGCCTAGAAAGCGCTCTGTAGAACTCGGAAGTCACATTCATTTTTATAGGGAATCAGGTCGCACTTCCTACGTGAAAATATAACAGCAGTAGATAGAGAGAGAGAGAGGCGAGAGAGGAGAGAGAGGAGAGAGAGAAGGGAGAAGCGAGAGAGAGAGAGAGAGAGAGAGAGAGGATGACGTCAATACAGGGAGAGATGACGTCATACAGAGAGAGAGAGAGAGAGAGAGAGAGAAGCGAGAGAGAGAGAGAGAGGAGAGAGAGAGAGAGAGAGCGAGAGAGGAGAGAGAGAGAATATGCTCTCAGAAATGTCATACGAGGAAAATGATTAGACTCGTAATAAATTTCGTCATTTGGAATCGGTCCCCATTAATTTCCGGAGATGCTACAGTTATGTGTGGTTTTGCGATTCGATAGTCAGAAAACGAAACAGGTGTGCAGTGATCGCAGTGCTATTGCATCTAAAGGCACAACGGCTAGTTTCGAATCTAGAGTCTTGTGTGTGCACCACAGCAGTCGATGTTATCTTGTTACCTGCGACCAACGAACCTGTTGTGGGTAGTTCCTGACAAGTCTGAGATGCTGGCTGCTAACATCGTACCCAGAAATAAAGCTCATTTCAAGGGACCTACTAGTCACCTATCCAGAAAATGACGTGGCTGGTGGCTTGGGTAAAGAGTGAGGACAACAATCTACTGACATTATTATTGTTTTTCAATGGGTTTAATATTAAAGCTATTTTTTGGACTTCCTCTACAACTTTTCATTTATACGATTATGTATGATAAGTTAATAAATAATAACTACTTCGTACCAGTAGCCAAGGAACGAATGATAATCTGCTGCAGGAGTTTCCAGAATTGATCAGGACGCACAGAAATCTCTGGACGTTAAGAGAGTATTTTAACTATTTATAACGAAATCACAAATCTTAAGAGTGAGATAAATTTTTTTTTTCAGAATTAATCAGCATAAAATGATTGATTTTAAAATTAGTCGACAAACTTCCTTTTAAATGAAGCAAACGAACATTTTAGAAACACCGCTAGTTATGAAAAGAATCCAAAACCGATAATTATCCAGAATCTGGAATCATTATTTATTCGCCCCCCCCAAAACCTTCTCTCTTTTTTTTTGTTTTTTTTTTCAACTTGAAAAATATCTGTAGCTCAGATTGTAACAAACCAGAGAATCCTCCAAACGCGTGTATCTAATTTAATTAAATTTTTTTTGTCACGGAACACTTTTGATTAAAGTGCTACGTCGATATCCTACGGCCAGAAGCGTTGGATTTAAACGCATTTGTTTGCTAGCGAAATTGACTTGCAGAAGAAGAGAGGGAGATCGGTCGATAGCGAGGCTGGAGAGAATTATCAATGATGTAAATTCCCCCGCGTTAGGCTGGTCGCGTGATTCATCGGCTTCTTGCAACTGAAGCTTCATTGCCCTGAAGAAGTGTAACCTTGTAGTGAGTAGATATAGCGACATATAACCAAAGCTCGAAACTGTAAGTTCCTTCGTAAAATTTCTAAGATTTATCTTTGCTGCTTAAAACAAATCGATAATAACCGCAAAATAAACTGATTTATCGTCTTCAATACAACCGAACACCTTTCTCTCAATCTCGTATTATTTTATTTCCGTTCACCAGTCTTTCTAAGATATGTTCAAGTAAAGACTTCTGTTCTGTTTAGTGTTTTTTTTTTCGGATAAAAAATAATGGTATAATTATAGCCGAACAAATCTTTAAATCAACTTGATATACACCAAATCGTTTGCTTTTGTCTCCGCAGCTTTATCCATTCAAAAAGTGATGGGATCAATTTTGAAACGTGAAAATGAGCTTACACTATCTGGACTTTGCCCTTTGAGAAATTTTCACTAAATTCCCGAAAAGAAAGATCTAATTTTTTGAAGCACCACTGACAACTACACCAACGAGAGAGAGAGAGAGAGACAGAGAGAGAGAGAGAGAGAGAGCGAGGAGAGAGAGAGGAGAGAGAGGAGAGAGAGAGAGAGAGAGAGAGAGAGAGAGAGATGACGTCAGTAAAGAGAGAGAGAGAGGAGAGAGAGAGATAAGTCAGTAAAGAGAGAGAGGAGAGAGAGAGAGAGAGAAAGAGAGAGAGAGAGAGAGAGATGACGTCAGTAAAGAGAGAGAGATGACGTCAGTAAAGAGAGAGAGAGACAGAGAGAGAGAGAGATGACGTCAGTAAAGAGAGAGAGATGACGTCAGTAAAGAGAGAGAGGGGTATGATGTCAGCACAGAGATATGAAGTCGGTAGAGAGAGAATGAGACTCCGTGGTTATCCGTTAAAGAATTTTATCTTGCACCACCAGGCTCCGGCACTGCCAACTTAATCGTGAAATTCATCACTGAAACTCTATTTATAGATTTTGGGAGAAAGTGGAGCACCCGGTGAAAAGTCACGCGGCCGGCTGTTGACGAAGACAATCGAGGAGAAAGTATGCCAGTGGGGTACCTGACAAACCGAGCTGGTTTCGATCAAACTCGGAGCTTCCCACCAAACTTGGAAGTCCAGTAGTACCAACCGATCGGCAAACCCTACTCCAGATTTGAAAGTTTGGTTTCTGTTGCTAATACTTCACTTAAAACGTTCTCAGCTTTAACTCTTCTTTTTTCTTTCTTGGCGAACTCCTGCACAGTGAGTGTAGGAATTAAATCTGACATTACCTTGGCGTTTGACAGCCATTACAGGGTATCCCTCAGCCTTTTCTGAATAAAAGAGAGGGAAGAAAATTGAAGAAAAACGTGTAAACGAGACAGAAAGACTCTGCAAAATGCATATCTTGAAGTCTGTTTCGCTCTCTTTATATATCTATTGGTCTGCCTTGTTAAGGTACAACATTAAAAAAGAAACCTTAGCAATCACCATTCCCAGGTTCATTACTACCTCAACTCATTTTAACATCCCATAAAAAACGTTAACTGCAAAAGATCTATTGCAAAGACTAGCAATATGACACACTAATACAGCCCCAAGAAGTTAACCCTGACGACGACAGGGGATGACCTCCAAAACGTACCTTCGGTAGTTACTTCTATTAATACTAATAAGGTGACGGGAAAAAATCTCTAAATCTCTAACTTTTGTAAATCAACCATTCTATGTATCCGCATACTTTCTGTATTATGTTATGAATTCTAATGATTTTTGAGAACCTCTTGTCACTGCGCAACGCATGTGGCGAAGCTACGGTGCCAATTTCTGTTTCTCCAAATTAATCCCAACGCGGATTTTTCGTTATTATTTACCAAAAATTTACGTGATTTATTTCATTCTATTTCAGGTTTTGTTTTTAAATGATTCCTCACGTCGCTACTTTGGCAGTAGCGTTCAAAGAAAGAGACCTTTGAATTAAATACGAATCAAAGAAATTAAAATTGACTTAGCTAAATTAAACGTGGATTAGCCAATTAAGCCTGAGTTAAAAGTAAATTAAATTTAATGGTAAGTTAGATTAACGAATCACCTCGGCATATTTAACATGGTTTCTTCATCTTTGAATTTTGTGCGCCGTGCCCAGGTGCTTACGAAAATCTACCGAATTCTGAAAGGAAATGGCAATTCCACAAAGATGAAGACATTTCCAATTTACGTTTCAGCAACAAAAACGGGGAAAATATTAAATAACTCCATCAGATCTAACCCTGACGTGTTATTTCACCTTCATTTCTCGATAAACACATTTATAATTAAAGTAAACAACAAAGTAAGATGGTAAAAAATATACTGATGGATAATGTAAACAGAAAGATTTCAACAGTGATCAGGCTGTTTGTAATATATATTTTGCATGCAATATACAATATTTCCAGTAACATACAATATTCTTATTCTTGTTGAATAATTTGTTTAATTATGAAAATGTATATTTATTTAGTTTTGCAAGCACGTGTTCACTCTCTGTATGGCTGTTCGCGAGAACGATACTTCCTTATTGTTAACAGGTGAAATTTTACATGGAAGTTTAGTCATGAGGTCATAAATCAAATAAATTTAAAAATTTATTAATCGTATGAAGTAACAAATCGATAATAATAATAATAATAATAATAATATAATAATAATAATAATAATAATAATAATAATAATAATATAATAATAATAATAATAATAATAATAATAAAAACTAAGCAGACAAATATTTGATTATTTAATATAAATTTTCGTTTTATCAGAAATATTTTTAAAAATACCATCATATCAATATTTCAACATTTGATCATCATCAGAAACAACAAATCCGTCAAACAAAGATGTCTGGTAAATTAGAAAACCATAAATTGCAAGAAAATTCTATTGCCTTTAAAATGCAAAATAATATAGTCAGTGATCTTAATTTCTTGTGGGAAATTATGTGAAATTTTATAGTTGACCGAATGAGTAGAATTTTCCACTTGAGAATGAAAATGATTTGATGGAATTTATATAATTTACCAGATTAGAAATTGCTTTTCACTGACACGGGTTTCCGCGATTGAAAAAAAAAGAAGAAAACGAATTCATAATAAATTGGTGGTTATCAAATAACAACACCATACTTTCGTTTAAATTTAGCGATCAGTGAACATTCCAGCGATTGAAAATACGAAACCATGTTCCGGTAAACAGAAGGAAAACAATAGGTATTGCAGTTAGAAATCTAATTGAGTCTGCTGGGCGGCCCCACAACACAGAAAAGGCACTGAGATCTTTGCCAATCACAGGAAACGTAGATGTTTCAAGAAATGCTTAACTGTATATTCAGTTTAAGTCGGGGGGGGCTAAACTTCAGCGAGCGAACATTTAATAAATTAATATCTGTTTGCTTCGTTATTTATTCCTTTTGATGATATCGCAGCTTTCATTCCATAGTCGTTCCAACAAACATACAAAAAATTCTGCCCTTTATCGACATCAGATTCCTGCCGGAAACCAGCCAGGCCTCGATGCCGTACACGCGGCATTCATCTACAGCATCTTTCCAAACTGATTCCGAACCTCGAAACTTCCAGCACTAATCGTCTTACTGGTGCCAGCGGGGACACGAACCGGTGACACAACTTAGGGGCTTGAAGTTTGTGAGCGACCGAGTGGCTTTGGCCGGGTTATGTTCTTAGTCTTGTGCCGGGTGATTAGAAGATGAACCTACCAGCGAAGACGATACTCGAAACAGGAGGATTAGTAGTTTGAACAACCTTGCCGATTTATTTCTCAAATGTATGTGAATAGCTGAGCGTTTGAAGACTTTACTGGCTAGCAAATCTGCTCAGTGTAAAGCCATCATAAAAGCAAATTACACATCTCGAACCCCGGGGCTTTACGTAGTTGGTCCGTATTATTATAAGACTGTGAAATTACGCTCGATCTTTCGATGGCCATTCGTAACCACCACGCACTGTGTGATTACGGAGAGCAAGAACTGCCCTGTTCCCGGAAGAGCTATCAGAACGAATAGTTGCTTAATCAAGAATATTGTTGATTTAGTCAATCATTTTAATAACTCTGGAACAGTTCCCAGTCCTGATGATGAGTAAACTGCATTGACCCTGGCTCGATGTCGACTCTTTCTGCTTTCAATCTGCATTGGCAATGAACGTGGTCGGCGGTGAAAATGACAGCGGTAATCCTTTATACGACTCGCTGACTGCTCAAGACGACCTTTCAAAACCCCGATTGATAGTGTGGGAATTTCTGCACCCTGGGAGAGCCGCGGCCAGACCGAGCAAAACGATTCCATCGATTACTGCTTGTCCGCTTGGTGTACACCGATGGCCGAGGTGAGGGTCCTCTCTGTGTCCCGCGTTCATCATGCGGGGAAAAAATGTCACGCGCCAACTCTTACGTTTTTTTTTTTTTAGAAGTGGAAGGAAAACTGGAGAAACCGAAGAAAATCCAAGCCGGCCGGTGAATAAGAGCGACGAAGAAATTCTTCCGGGGACGTACGCCAAGGGGGAATCAAACTGGGTCCAACTCGTTAGTGCCACCTGACCAATGAATGGATGTCCGACACCATGGCAGATCGCAGTTTCTTCAAGTCGGGCCCCTAGAGTCCCTACCAGAAGCCCCCTTGTTAAAAAAATCAATGTGTCCAAGGAAAGGTCTAAACCACCCGCCATTTAAGGTCGCCGAACGGGAATCGAACTCGGACCCTCAGCCCGGTGCGCTAAGTACCCAGCCACCCGCCGTCATTAATTCTACTGGTTAACAAAAAAATATACAGTAAAACAGAGAACAATGCACGTATAAGTACGTATAGATATCTCGAAGTGTCTCAGGTAAAAAATAATGAATTTCCATATGATATGACATCATATTTCAATCGTAAAAGATTGATTCTATTTGGATTAAAAGTATCATATAGAAGCCTTCAAAAAAAGAATGGAAAATCACGTAATTTTGAAATTCACAAATTGGAAATATAGATAGCAAGTAATAAATTATGTTTATTTTAGCAAGAGGACTGACCTGGAAATATATGCTGAGTTCTCTCCCATTTCGATCAGCATTTTTCAAGGTGCGTGATTTCTGAGCTCGATGCCAGCGTCTGGGCTAGTTGCAGACTAGACGCCAGATATCCTTTACAGTACTGAAATAGCCGCGCTAGAAAGAAAGATCTCTTTGTCCCATAGTTGCATTTAAATGACGTTTAACTTCTTCGACACCTGGTACTTGGTAGCAACTACGAACGAAGCATACCTTGGTTCTCCGTGAGAGACTCCAGAAGGAAGGTGGCGGTCAGTTTCTATCCATTGATGGTATTTCTTAATGTCGATAACCGATAAGACCTCTGATCGCCCTCCTCATTAACCACCCCACTCCCAAACAACAAATTAATTATTTAGGAAACATTTTTCCAGATCTCTTAAACTCGAAATACTAAAAACCTGGAAAATGCAATTTATTTCACTTTAGAGCATATTTTTTTAATGCTTAGAAATATTCCTTGTGATCGTTAACAGTATTCAGTATCTTTTCATAGATCTGCTCTGTCCGATTTCACAATACGCAAGCGGAATAGAAACTTGTGGAATAGAATTATGGCCTAAACAAACGAAAATTAGGGGGGTTTCTCCCTACTCTCGGCACCACAAAGTATATGTATCGTTTATCGCTTCCAGTTTTGTATGAGATTTCTAAGAAATGTTGAGAACTCGGCTTACGTTGTTAATTGGAAATATAATGTAAAGTCTGACAATTTTGTTTTAGAATAAGTTATTCGAAAGTAATTATACGTCGACTTTTGGCGAGCTTAAAGTAAAGATATCCTTATTCCTCTGTGAAAGTAGCTTACCTACTAAATCAACATTGTTAAAACTCATAATATAAGTACAAAGGATTTCGTTTGTCTATTTTCAAACATGGCGACATGCAACTTTTGTAGTAAGAACGAGGTCAAAAATCACAATTCCCCCCCTTTTTTGTATTGATGTCATTAAACATAAAAAAATCAAATGAATTCTTTCCATCGATCTCCACCCGATCGTGAAGAAAGGAGAAAAAAGCTTTCTTTTTAGAGAGAGAGTTTAGAACGATTTACGGATGAAGAAGCAATTTCTAATGGTTCCGTGTTCCCTGTTACCGTTTACTCACTTTCCCGTCGGGCCCCATAACAATAAATAGACACACACAAAAGTAACCGGATAAGTAGCAAGAGAAAACAGAATTAATTAATAGAATGTGGAAGGCGATTGTGCAGCTCCATCTTCTGTTGTTGTTGTTGTTGTTGTTTGTTCTTTATCCCTAACAACAGGTCAGACGTCGGCCGGATTGCAAGTCGTCGCCCAACTATGGGCTATCTAACCCCGCAGCTTTAATTATTTCTGCTGTTATACCAGAAGATATACGGGGCTAACTGGACGATTCCGACTTTTCAAGGTATCGCAGGTAACCGAGCCCGACCGCGAGCAGCATTTATCAGTCCACGTGCCTCGAGGACCGACAACTCGCGGTATTAAATAAGTAATTAACATTTAAAACAACAACAACAACAACAACAACAGCAGCAGCAGCAAGGTAACAAACAACCTGTAAGGACCAACAACACAACAGGGGCTGCTGGTCGACCTCAATCCGCTCGATATTTTACATTGTGAAGACAAAACAACAACAACAACAACGCAATGCGAGGAACATATCGTCAGATCTTCAGCTGTTGCTTTATGCAGCTCGAGGGACCTCGGAATGGTCAAGACGTAGTTTGCACACCAGATGTCTCACTTAACTCTTCACAATGATACGAAGTCGCACTAAAAATGGGGGGGGGAGGAAGTTTCTCTCCTAAGGGTTGCGTCCCCTGAATAAAGACTGAAAAATGTTTACAAAGGGATTATACGTCACGATGCAAAAAAAAAAAAAGGTGTCAGGTATCGTTAAATTCCTATTGTTTTTGTTTTTTTTTTTTTTTTTTAAATATAAAATAAACAAGTCAGAAGTGGGTATCCGGATCCGGGAGATCTCCTCGGATAGCGCAAACCAAGAGGAAAACCATGAAGTTAGCGTTGGTAAAGATTAAACCGGAACCGGAAAGACCCGATGGAACTTTGAAAATCCAGTTTTCCGAATTACGGAGTTACGTCCCTTGTCGGGAAATTTGAAAAAAAACCAGGTTACCGAATTTCGGAGTCACCTCCTTCCCTGCAGTGCTTAGATTGCGATCAACTAAAGCCAAATCCTGTAAACGGTTTTTAAAAAAAATTTCCGAAATAAATAAATAAATAAATAGCAGCATGACCTTGCCAGAGGTCTGTTGTGTTCGGTATTTCAGTCGGCGGAATCCCCTCGGCCCGAAGGAAACGAGTGCACGGCCATGTTGTTGCTTCCTTGCTAACCACGATCGTACGACGCGTGAAGAAGATGGCGCCTTCAAAGATTCGTACGTTAATGATGAGAGGTGGTATGCCGTTCTCCATTTACTCGCTCGTAGATGCAAATGTCGCTCTTGTTTCCTGAAAACAGACCGGAAACCATAATGCTGTGTTCGCCAGTTATAATGGATTCATCGAAATATCTTCAAAGTCTTGGTAAATTGCTATATCGGTCAGTGCCCTGGTTAAATCTGCCGGCCTGAACGCGTCGTACTCGCACTAATGTTATTAGAGGTTCCCAGTTTCATGGACATGCAAGCAACAAACGAAATTAAAGATGAAGCAAAGCAGCCACGCTGTAAATACCCATTTTACAGTTTCCTTTTTGATTTGATGGAGGTAGGCAGGAGTCAGTAGATATTATACGAGGAATCGTCTGAGTAGCACCCGCGACTGTGCGTTAATCGCATTTTCCCCAACCGGTTTCCTGCATAATTTTGGGCGGTTAGCGTTGGTTAGGGTTAGAAATAATCTCGATACCCCTTCCGATTCCCGAGTATTTAAACCGTTCTGTTGTCTCTCTTCACTAACGAATACAGCGACAAGCGACGCTTATTGCTCGGAGCTAATCTAGCCTTTCTCGTCGTTAGTCTTCATTATTTAAACCCATCGAAAAGAATCAGGCGGGAGGGGGTTGTCTCGGCCATCGCGGAGCAGATCTAGTTAAAGCTGAACTGACACGTTTTGGGAGCGTACGTATTAACCTTGCCCGGAAATCAGATCCATGTCTGCCGAACGTTTGGTGGGGCGATATAGATCACCGTGGTCCGGTACTGACACGTGGAGAACGAATTACCGCCGCCTCTGCTCCAACCAGTGGTAACCTGACCTTATGCACGGTAAACTCTTGCCATCCTGGCTGCGTTGGCTACTCCGCAGAAAATTAATCTCTACAAGTGTCGCATTAGATATTCCGTATCGTTTATTATTGAACAGATAGCAAAACTCCAAGGAAAAGTCGGCAATAAATTGGCCCTGGTAGCGCACATGACTGCGCAAGATGCTGACTACTTTTATCATATATATATATATATATAAATAATTTACTTTATTTACTGCTGTTTTGAATTTCTGCACTCATCAGCAAAAAAAATAACATTTTTTTCGTCCATAACACAGGATTTTTTTAAAAAAAACTAATTCCAAGATAATTAGAAAATAAATAGACGGAGAAGGAAACAGTAAGTAATCCACTGCGGCTGTGTCTTTTATTCTTTTCTTTATAATTAGCATCAGGTAACTGCTTTCACCTGGGGGGGACGAGTCTCAGCTCATCGGGACAAAGGAGTTCGAGTGTTGAAAAGGGGGGTCGGTATGGGAGCGAACACGTGGTCCCAGGGATCCCTTCTGTCTCATTTCGCTGAAATCACTCCCTTGCTAGACGACCGATGGAACACCAACATATGATGCTCAGGCACTGCACTCTGCTCATATTGGTAGTGCGGACGGTATTTTGCACAATAAACAAAGCATCTAAGATCGCAAGAATTAGATTTTCCAAAAACCTTAGGAAATAAAACGACACTGATAGGGAACAAGGCCATTACGGTTATGGCGCGGTGGCCCGATGGTTTACCTATTAGACTGTTGCTGGAATCGAAGACCCGCCTTTGGCTTGACTTCTCGGTATGGTTTCTCTTCGCCCTTTTCCCTCCCTCCCCGCGCGCGCGCGCGCGTTCCGGTTTGGTCGAATGTCTGCAAATCAGGGGCTCTGTTAGAGGGAGCGGGGTTCTGTCGAAGTCGGGAAGCACCGGGTCTTAACGTCCGCAGAATTAGCAGCGCACCCTGGCGGATATTTGCGGCACTACGTCCTCCCTCCCCCCCCACACACACCA
Organism: Nautilus pompilius; assembly: GCA_018389105.1. NCBI lineage: Eukaryota > Metazoa > Mollusca > Cephalopoda > Nautilida > Nautilidae > Nautilus > Nautilus pompilius. The sequence continues at coordinate 308,623 of JACATO010001447.1, forward strand.
GCGTTGTCTCCCTTGTGTCCGTTAGTTCCCGCTATCGGACGTCCTTTTACGTAGTGTCTGGCCAGCCAGGGCGCGTCCTGTCCGACCCGCACACTTGGCACTGACAGCCCCCTCCCCCACCTTTAAGAAATATTCACAACGAACGGTCTCCGCTCTCATCTGCGACCTGACACGTTCTTTAATCTGTGGACGGTCGGTGCGCGAAATTTGTCGGCTGCACATTCGCATTTCCTCCACGAGAAAGGATATCGAAAGTAATTTGGCGTCCAGAAACTCCATTTTCAACCGAACTCTTTTTTTGGGAGTTATTATTATTTTATTATTATTAATAAAATGGTGTGAGACGCATGAAGTTAATTCCATCCATTAAACGGAGTCAGGGCTACACGTTGTTTTTGCTTTCCCGAGAACGACATTTACTCTGGAAATATCACTGTATATTTACTGTAGAGTAAACTCGGTTAAATGTGCACTTTAATCGGATAAAATAATAAAAAAAAAAATCCATATATACTTGGCAGTGGAGGGCCCGAGTTTGCCTTGAGACCGGATCCGCCTACCTTCTCCCGCTCCCCGGTTCCTTTCCACATCTTAAAATGAGAGTTTCTGGTGGGAATTTTACTGCCGAGGCCAGCAGCCCGACCTAGACCACGACAGTAACCCTTCAGCGACCGTCCGCACCGTTTCTAGGCTCCCCCGGGACTGCCTCAAAAACTCCACTTTCTAACCGCTCGTCAAATCAAAAGTCGGAGCTATGTACCCGCTCCCACTTGGAAATGAACAAACCAAGTCGCCCGGCTCCCATAGTTCTTCATATGCTGCCCCTAGGTTTTCCTATTTAAAAGGTACATTTTTTTTTAGGCCGAGGTTTAGAAGTAAATCTTAGGAAATACCCTGCTGGCACCTCACCAACCGCCGAGCCGTCTGCCAGACTGTTCGATATCCTATTGCGATTTGGTATATAAAAAAAAAAAACAAAAAAAAAACAAAATTTTTTTTTTCAGTTCGCTGGAAAAAAATCTGTCTGCGCTTAATTTTTTATTTGCTTATTTGTCTGTAACTATTCGCAGCGCCGGATGTTAACAATGCCAGTAGTTCCTGACGTTGTTGCCTCATGCGCTGTGTCTACAAGGGAGGCAATCATAGCCTTATACACGAGCTTAATTAGAAATTACCGGTCCTGTAATAACTCGTCCCGGCCTCCGCTCCTACGAAGGTAAACAAAGTGACATCGACTTACAAACTGATATTGAAATGAAATAAAAGGTACATTATTTATTATTATTATTATTATTATTATTATTATTATTATTATTATATTATTATTATTATTTATGTAGTAGTAGTAGTAGTAGTAGTAGTAGTAGTAGTAGTAGTAGTAGTGGTAGTAGTGATTGTAATGGTAGTAGTGGTAGTAGTGGTAGTAGTGGTAATCGTAGTAATAGTAGTAGTGGTAATAGTAGTGGTAGTAGTGGTAGTAGTAGTGGTAGTAGTAGTGGTGTAGTGGTATAGTAGTGGTAGTTGTGGTAGTAGTAGCGGTAGTAGTGGTGGTGGTAGTAGCGGTATTAATAATGGTATTTGTTGTTGTTGTTGTTGTTGACGTTGTTTTAGAACTAAATGTACTAGTAGTAGCATTAGGAATTAGCAGAAGAGAAGACTATCGGTAGTTGTTGTAGTATTAGTATTTAGGGAATAGCTACCAGCAAGAATCCCGATTCTAAGATAAAAACAACATACACACACACACACACACCACACCACAACACAGAGAGACACAAAACACCACACACACACAGACACAAACACACACACACACAGACACAAACACACACACAGAGACACAAACACACACACACCAACAGACACAAACACACACACAGAGAGACTAACACACACACACAAAACACACACACCACACACACAGACACACAAACACACACACACACACAGACACAAACACACACACACACAGACAAAAACACACACACAGAGACACACACACACACACACACACACACACACACTTAATATTAATTCATTTCCAAGCTGTTAACCCTACCCCGGCTTGGAGGGGCCAGAATTCAGTGAGCGTAGTGGTGCGGATCCCTTCCAGTCGATCAGTATAAGTGTAAATGAAGTGAGAGAAGATCCGACCAACCCGAAACGCACTTATGCACCAGAACTAGTACGTAAGTTTGAAATAATTCCGTTTAGTGATTCATACCACATCTTACCTTTTCCCTCCGATTAAAGGCAGGTAGGTAGAGGTAATATAACGTAGAGCCTTTCTTTCTTCAGAGATCCGGGGATAAACTCAAATCCGGGATAAAGTTTTAAGGCAAAACCAAAATAATTATGCGAATTAGAATGACTCCAACAGCGGAAGACACGTGGATTTATTCGATTTACTTTAGTACTGACCGTAAAACAATTATTCGTAATGTTTAGAATTTAATTTGTCAGGTAACCTTCCATCAGCATCAACCAAGCAGCTGGAGACACGAAGTCGAAAACATGCTCGTATACCGTCTCTCTTTAAAATTACCGAGCATCTCTGAAGCTCTGGAGAAACTCGAACGTTAATCGAGCCTCAGAATCAAAGCGAATGCATCTTCATCGTCGCTAATTGTGTATTCACTGAAACACCGGATTTCGCTTCCATTGTACTAATCTGATCGGCCGCTGGTAGCAGAATGAAAAGTAATTAAAGTTTTAAAATCACAGAGCATGATATTCAAGAAAAATGAAACACGTGCTTCAAGAAGAAACTTTATACAACTCAAACAATTCTAAAAATACCTCAGAATTCTATTATTTATTTCGATAAACTCATCACCGTTTGTTTTTGTTTTTTATCTTCTATTTGTAACCATTTCTGTATTTTCATCCAAAAAATAATAAAATCACGCCATTGTTGCATAAATCGTTAATTTGACTAGAATTGTAAGTAACGTATTCGAATTGTTTTCCTTTCCATTAAAGTGAAAGTTTCGATACGTTTTCTTAAGACAAAAGGTCAGACTTTTTTTTCGAATTCATTTTATGGGATCTTAGTGGATTACAATGCTGCTTTCCGCTGTTCCGCGTTTTGAATAATTCTGCTATTTGTCTTCCTTCTTCTTAGAAAGAGTTCCGCACAGACTGAGTGGAAAGTGTCTCTTCAAACGACCGCAAGTATGCGATCCCCCTGGTGGGAGAGGTCGACGTGGTGTAAGAGATCTGGTATATCTTCTACGTACTTGAGTGGGAGGGGGGTGGATAAAGTATTGTTTCGGATATCTACGGTTAGAAATGCCAATAATCCTTACTGTAGGCAGGCTGAAGTATCAGCCAGCGTACCACTGCGAATCAATAGAACAAATTATCGGCGAGGCGATGCTGATTGTCGTGACGCAGAACGGAATTAGAATTTAAAGAGAAATTTTCTCCTTCCCTCGTCGGAGCTTTGTATAAACCACACTGGTATTCTGCTCTTCGAACATGATGATATATAGTCCAACCATTCTTTCTCAGATATCCTCCACTGAAAGTTAATCCATCCTTAACCCTTTTGTATACCGCCGGAGATGCATTTGCGTCCCACTACCCTTAAAATCTGTTTTACTCAGCACATATTAAGCCATATGGTGCTGTGACACTTAATACCTTACTTGTTAATATAACCCTAACCCGTAATTATCCTAACTCCATGTGTTTTGCATTACAAGTGAATTAAACACACAGCCAGCTCATCACAGATACTAACTGGTGTTTGTAGACTGGCCATGATGGTATAAGAGAGATAAAAACCGACATGAAATATGGAGGGTTAATGACTGGCGTAAAAACCAGAAAATACTGCCTGTGATTAAAGATTGGAGTAACGGTGACATGTAATCAATTAAACACCAAATTTACATGATATTCAAACGACATAAACCATAAATGATATTAAACATCATGTTTAAAACCAAGAAAAGATAGTCTTTTGGTTGGATATGTCTGTCATTAAAGATGAAGTGTAGCGTAAATAAAATTTTTTGAAGAAAACTTAAAATAAATCTAACAAGATTTACTCTTCTCTTGAGTGGATTTTTAATAAAATGATATGAACACCAGATTTTTAAAAAAGTAAACATTTGTAATTAACAGATTAGCATCTAGCCGTTCAAATGGTTATGAATTAAACTATGCACAGGTAATCGAACGTTTTGAACAATCGAAATGTTTCAATTTTGTAAACATTTAAAGAAGCAAATAGGAAAAGACTGTTGTGAATCAGATTTGTTCATGAAGCTCAGCAACCAATCAATTTTTACGATACTGTTTCAATTATTTTTTTCAAAATATTTTACGTGCTGATGGGCTAATTAAGATCTCAAAACTTCGGTCGATTATTTCCAGCAGCTGAAGGTGATGATCTTCCCGTTTGAAGCCAGAGAATTGAAAAGGCTGGCGAACTACTGAGTATCTGCGTATGAAAGACGTAAAGATCTCCTCGACTTCGCCAAGACCCGCAGGAGAGAGACTCCCTGTTCTCACCAGAGATGTCGGAAACAAGCACCTGTCCGTGCACTCGCGTGTCCGGGGGGGGGGGTGGGAGATTTCAGAATGTCTTTCATGTGTCGGAGTCAGCGTCCTTTTGCCTGCGTCTAAATTTTACCTTCCGCATATTAAACGGCAACAATGATGCAACTTGGTGACATTACTTTGTGTCAGGAATCATGAATGTAACTCTACGCGGAAAACAGTGGATAATAATAATAATAATAATAATAATAATATAATAATAATAATAATAATAATAATAATAATAATAATAATAATAATAATAATAGCGTCTTCTCTTAAAATTGTGTATATAAAGAGAAAAAAGATTGAAATCATATTAAAAGTTAATTGAACAAAAAATATTCAACATTTTCATGTTTTTTTTTTAAAATCTCTTCAGAAATAAAGAATCATTTTCATATTTAAGGAAATAAAAGAAAGTACTTTTGTCGCGGGCTGACGTATTCAAGGGAGCTAACCCCCCCCCAGGGGGTGGGATAAGCGTAGTGCTACGGTTGTCCGCTAGGAAGCGTTGTCAATTCTGTGAAAAAACGTTCAATCAATCTGAAGATCAAATACGAAGGCAGCTTATTATTTTTATAATCTCTCTTCAGAATAATTCGTACGCAGTAGTTTCAGTTGATAAAAGGCCGCAGTTCGGATACTGTTGTGGTAGTTTTTTTTTTTTTACGACATCACGTTTTTGTTTACGGTAACCGTTGTTCTTAGCCTGAGGGCCCTACCGTAAGACGAACGGTGGTCCAGTTTACAGTAAATATTATTGTAACTGACGTTAAACCTTTATTTGTAAAACTCTTAGACATTATGGTGTCGGAAGTGGGATACTCGTTATGATTGTCTGTTTTGTAAAGTATTTCAACTGCGATATCATCAGGGCTACAGTTGATTTAGCCCCCCACCCCCCTAATCTACAGATTGCGAGTTCTAAGTGGGACTGATCGTCAGGACCGTTCAGGGTAGTTAAGAAATTGGGTCTTCATCTTGTAACAGCTTTCAAGAGCGTACAGCAGCAGTTAAGGTTCTGAGAGCCCGTAGAAAATCTTTCCAGTAGGCTTAAAGATGTCTTTGAATGTGTTCGTAACTACGGTTCTATGTCCGTCTTTACCCGTTAATGTGTTTCAGTAAATGGGCCGTACCTTTCAGGTAAATATGACCTGTCTTTGCTGTCGATATCACCTTTAAAAAAACTCAGCTGCTTGGTTTAATTCATTAGACTCGGGAAGTGGGGTCAGCTATTACTACTGACTGGGTCCCTAGTGGACTCTGTCGCTGATGATAACTGGCGCTACACTCAGCTACATATCGGTGACTGAGGAGTTATCCTCAATATAATCTGGTCACTGACACAGAAACAAAATCTCTGCGGAGGATTAATGAATAGTCTACTTCCGGCTATGGAAAGATTTGTTCTAAACAGTTAGCTCCCCTGATAGTTTGCTGCGGGAAAGAAAAAAATATATTGTAGAAATGCAAATAATTGAAAAATACGATGTGGATAGACATCAAGAAAAGGGAAATTAGTCTAATACCGGTTTAACCCATCATTGACATCAGTGGTTTTGTATTTAAAGCTGTTTCGCATTTATCCAGGTTTTAAATGCATAACGCAACACTTCATATAAATATGTCACGTTTTTAAAGAAAAATACGTCAAATCGCGCGTCTCCTTTTCGTATCTGTCGTCATCCGGTTACTCCACACAGGGTATTTCACATCTTCCGGAGCTCCGTCTCCCACGGACTTCAACTGAGCCACAGACAATGGATCCAGTCCAGTTTCCGTGGCTGTGCAGCAGCCGTAACTAGACCAACAACAGGGCCCTGTAGAGAAATGGGAGATCGTCTATTGATTGTGCTCGGCCTGAGGGTAATAAATGAGAGGGGGGGGGAGAGAGAGAGAGAGAGAGAGAGAGATGAGGTCAGTAGAGAGAGAGAGAGAGAGGGAGGGAGAGAGGGAGAGATGATAACAGTTTTAATAAAATATTGGAAAGACCTTTGAAGGCGGCAGGATCCTAACTCTGGCAAGCAGCCACGATCTTTATCCGGCGAATCTTTTAGGCGCACAGCGGACCGACAGATTTCGGGCTAACGACGGTTGAAGAGGATCGGTTGCGTACTTCCTCCTCCTCCTCCTCCCTCCCCCCTTTTGTTGTTCTTTTTTTTTTTTTTTCTTCCAGCAGACTTTTGGTTAAATGTTGACACAAGAAACGAACGTCTATCACTGGATGAGAACTCGTCTTACCATCGTTAATGACGGATGCAATGAGCAAAAGGCCCATCTTCACTCGGAATTTACAAGATCTTTACCTTCTTTGAAAACTGATGTCAATCAGCGGCACTTAAAGGGGCTCTTTCGCTTCTTTGTAGCGTCATTAAAGACGTTGAATCGGCGAATCTCCTAAGCTTTCCTCCTGTATGAAATATGCAGCACGCAAACGTTGATAAATTGTTACTTGGATGTCGGTTTTTCTTTCAGGTTCTCACGTGACTTTGATCCCGTAACACATATGAGTAGCAGCTTTAATTTTTTTTAAAAAACAACATATTTGACAAATACGGTTTTAAAATCTTTAAGCTTTGCAATACAATTTTCGGAGAGAATCTTTTTTTTTTTTACGTTTGTAGCCATGTTCATCATTATTATTATTATTATTATTAGAAATTTCAAAACCCCTTTTGTCCCTGATGTTTGGAATCAAATCAGCTCGGTTATCTTTTAGAGAAGAAACTCAGATTTGGATTAAAAAAAAATAAAATGGATGCATTTGTCTGGCTTTGGCAAATGTAATGAAGCACATAACAATTATTAAAGGTTCCAGAGTGCCATTTGTAATAAATCTAATGGTAATTCTATTAGCCAGATTTTAATTTTTTCTTTATTCCGTAATACGGAATCAACTAAATTTAGCTCCTAAACAAAAATACATTACTATTAACTATGGAAGAATTACATAAAATTCCAGCTATTCAGGGTTTAAATATATATATATATGCACCCTGTTCAGTAAGTTTAACATAAAAGGATTCTACCTTTGATTCTTCACCCCAATCACCCCACCCAGAATGCACCGAAACTTCTGCGCTGTTTCCGCTGACGTCACGAACATGACCGGCATTTTTGGGCTGCGTGAAAGCCGTCCTCTCAGGTTTCCGCAGTCGGGTAGGACCTTTGGACGTTGCCCACTCCGTCTCCTGCCGATGCGATTCGGAGGCTTCCTTCAGAGGCTCTAACGTCGTTCGAGCGGATCCCTTTGAAAACCTGAAATTCGGTTTGCTGGATTACCGCGCGTGCTGGGTGTAAGTTGTCCTCACCCGCAGCTGTGACTCCGGGTTAATTATCCGGCCCGCCTGACATCTTCCTCTCGCTGCTTCGGTGTTATTATGATAATAATAAATCGAAATTCAGTGATAGTTCACGTTATCCCTCCCCCACCCTAACAAATATAGTAGAGCGATAAGGCACAAAACAAACAGTGTTTCCGGCCACGTGACAAAATGATGGACCGATGCCAAGCTTAATAGCTAAGATTAATAGTTAGCCGTTTCTGTGAAAATGTTTTCATTTCCACGTGCAATTAACAGTAATTTCGATATTCCGAACATAGAGATTAGCTGTGGGAAACAATTATATTGTAGACTTGCTTTCTGGACCTTCTTTCGGCGTATAGTCTTTCCCTCTGCGTCTAATCGCCATCGGAGATACGTGCAACTGCTGGTAGCTAATGGTGATATTTAATAATTGTACTTCGTTACCAATGGATTAAATCTGTACGTTTCCCCCCTATCTCCTCTTCCGAATTATCCCGTATATATCTGGCATACAGACAAATTCCGATATGCTACCAGCTCTCAACAACTGACAGAATTTTTGGACCATGCGACCGGCCCGTTGTTTCCCTCTGTCCAGTCACTGGTCCGTCCGCTTGGCGCTGCGAAAGATGTCACTTGTCTAACACATGTCCCCCCGTACACACACACACACACCACACACCAAGAGAGAGAGAGAGAGAGAGAGAGAGAGAGAGAGAGGGAGAGAGCCAGTTAGCTGGCGACTGCCGAATTCTCACAATCGACTCTTTAGTTTGCGTTTAGATCGACTTCTCGGCTGGCTATTCACGGGCACAGACTATACACTATTGTAGTAGCATCACTGCAGCCTCATCGATCACACGAAAGTAACAGATTATTCAATTTCGTCGTGTTTGTTGCCGGTGAATGGTTTCACCTGTCACATCGATCAATTAGCCTGTTTGCTTTTAAAGACGCAAGAATTCATGCAGAATCTAGGAAATCCTTTAAACCGTTTGTTTTACCTCATAAAATGCATCCCGTATTAATAAGCCTCGCCGAGTAGAAATAAATGTGCTGTTGCTTACTGGCCTTAAAACCGACACTTGTCCGGAATTCTGACATTAACTGCTTACACTTTCATAACAAAAAACTAAACGCTGTTTTCAGAAACAAACTACAAGAAGACGATAACTCAGTGCGCATCCTCCTCTGGTGCCACGACCCGCCATCTATCACAGCAATGGGCAGGTCTCTGTCAGATTTATTTCTTATTCGGGCAGAATGCAGGCGAATTTTCAAAACCACGGGGTGGTGTAAAGTGGACGAATCTTGTCTCTGCCGCCAAATTTATCTGCAGCGCTCCCACTCGGAAGAGACCTGCAGACGTGAAGCAAGGAGAGACAAATCTGTTCAGGGTTTATCTAATTGTTGATTCTCACGTGACGCTCCTTTGCCGTGGTCGTCAGGTTTAAATGCCCGGAACGACGCAGACATTTCACGATATTATCTCGTGAATTAAGGAAATAATTATCTAGATCGAACCATGCGCGCATTAACAAAACATTTTTTTAAAACACTTTTTTAAAGGAATTCCAATAGCGGTTTCGACTTCTGTATGAGTGCCAAAAGAAAACGAGCAATACCGGACTTGAGCCTCGATTAGGTAAGTATAATATTTGAAACCGCTAATCTAGTTTTTAAGACGAATGAATAAATAAATGATTGCTAAAACTGTTGCAAAAAAAAATCACGTGATCGCTTTTCTTCCTTGCATTCAGTGACTGACGCGATGTTTCCGAAAAAGGTTTCCATCAGATTTTTCATTTTGCTCGGAATGAAAAATTATACTACGGTTAACATAATTAATACATATTTGCCATAACTTTCCAGCTACCATGATAATTTTAATTACATCTAATGTTCTTTAGTGGTGATTAGCATGATCTCTCTCTCTCTCTGTCTCTCTCTCTCTGTGTGTGTGTGTGTGTGTGTCTGTCTCTCTCTGTGTGTGTGTGTGTGTGTCTGTCTCTCTGTGTGTGTTGTTGGGTGTGTGGTGCCTGTCTGTCTGTCGTCTCTCTCTCTCTCTCTCCTCTCTCTCTCACGTGTACTTGTCAGGAACGGGTGACCTCAGCTTCCTTAACCCTCCTGCTGGAATCTCACTGTCTCCCTCTCTTGCTTGGTTCAACCCTAACCCAGCTGCTGGTCTGAACGCAGCAGAAACACAGCATCGGTTAAGCACAAAGCCATCTCTATTTGTTCTTCAGATGTAAGTATTAGAAATGCAAAGGCGGTTTTGTGTGACATTTACTGTATGTCATCTTTAATAGAGTGTGAAGATGATATTTTTCTTATTTATAGCAGCCATTCACCGAGTGAAGATCACTCTTCATCTTCTCATTCTGCAATGTTTACCTACTTCCGGTGGGCAGCTCACGACATCAGTGACCTTGGCCCAAACGCGGACGCCCGCGCGCGAGCCTAACCGTGGGACAGGGAAACTCCGTGCTTTGTTTCCCATTTGTTTGTGTGAGATTCGGCGTCCGCTACCGGTGAGTTCAACGAGACAGTCTCATAGATTCCGGCATTTATCCGTCATCCACTGACATACAACACAATGGTTGGTGGTGCCTGTGGACACCCTGACCACCCACCATCTGTAATATGCCCACGAAAAGTAGCCGCCGCACGTGTGCGGCTGACCTGACGTCATACAAACAATGGCGTCTTTATAGCACGGCTCTGATGTGTGTAATGAGTTCTGTTAAAGCATTTCTAACCATCCTTTTCTGAATCGTTCTCATGGTAATTTCCACTTTACTCTTTGTTATGTGGAAATGTATCCCAGGCCTTTCAACATAACAAGGTGGTAAAAGTATCTGTTAATTTACTTTTGGCGTCAAAAAGAAGACCTGGTATTTTTATTAAGTTTTATAATTTCAGAAACTATTTATATATTATTATTATTATTATTATTATTATTATTATTATTATTATTATTTATTATTATTATTATTATTATTATTATTATTGTTTGAAAAGTACTGTAGCAAATAAAAGTATTCCCAAACCAGCCAAACGTCAAAATAATTTCTATCATTGCCTCCCCTGGACGTAGCCTATTTTATGATAAATTTAATTTAAAAAATTACCAGGGAGATAACTCTTTCATACTATTTATTTTCGCGATAAGAATTAATAAATAATTGAGTTCCTTCTTTGGTTCAATCTGGAAAATATTATAAAACGCAGACAAAAGGTCAGCAAAGATTCTAGTTTCCATAAATATTTGCTAACATTTCTTTCTCGACGAAATCGGTTAAGACAGAGTTAGGCAGGCGAGTGGAATGAAAATTATTGCAGAAGCAGCGAGACAGTGTAAAGATACACCGACGAAATACAACGTAACTTTTTGAAAAGCTTCCGTGAAGAAGAAAGGCTTTTGACAGAGAAAGGATCTGGTCGTATCAGACGAAGCAGTTAATTGGGTTTGGTAAATGTAGTAACCAGGTGCGAGTCCAGAACATGAAAGATACTGACCAGTACCCAGCTTGGCTTTTCATATTATGAAAACAAAAGAGTGGAAGCATAAACAACAGCCGAGATCTCAGGTAAAGTATTTTTTCTATAAAAGAAGAAAAATGAACATCGTCTTTTAAAGGAAAGCATTCTAAGAAACCTGACCTGCTGTACAAATAATAACAAGAAAGAATACATCCTTTCAGTAGTTATCCTGTCAGAACCAGATTCCATCAAAGCAATTTCGCGACAGAAAAAGATTAATAATCTTTAATTAAATTTATACACAAACCAATAACTTTTATTGCTATAAAAAATATAGTGCAGTATCATATTGTCAATAAAGGTAAAAATCATTTAACGAATTATCTCCCTTAAATTAAGCAAAAGAAAAAAAAATTTTTTAATTTATTTTTTGTTTTGAATTTTCTAAAAATCATCATTAAAATATTAAAATTGAATTACATAATAAGCTAAGCAACTTAAATAAATTATTACGAAAACATATTCATTAAAAAAAATCGAACTAGTAACTATTGAAAATCAACATTTTATGCTAGAGTTGCTTCCCTTTAAATATTTTAAAATGTACTTTTCTACGTTCATTTACTGAGACTTAGATGTTAAATTTGGTATAGAAACAGTAAAGATTTATGCTTTTGGCAAAGAAAATATCTGCTTTACATATTCTTACTGAATTAAGCCTTTAAAATACCAGTAATTATTATTATTATTTTGAACTCCGTCTGTTTCACCAAATGCCCACGAATCCCATAGAGACAGATATACCTCTAGTGAATACGCAGGTGCGGCTATCTTATTTACTCAATTAAAATTTGTCCTTTGTTCATACGATCTTAGTTTATGTTTTGTACAGGATGTTCAAAATATTAAGAGAAACAAAACCACGAAAGCGTAAACTTAAAAGATACAGTGCATATAAGCAAATAAATGAATGTACGTAATAAATGAAGCAGACCAAAGCAAAACCAAAGGAAATTATTTCGGAGAAAGTTCCATGGGCACTATACACCGCTGAGTCGCTTCGACAGGTGACCGATATTTGATATCCTTCCGTGTCACCTGATGATGTTCATTACTTGTAGCAGATTATGTCACTTCCTGTAATTTTTGCAGAGGATATAAAGGGGAGCAATCTGTTAAATTACCTCCAATGACGACTTTCGATAGAGAAAAGCGCAAAAATAACACCAGCCACATCGATACCAAACAGGCACTGAGCGTGACGTTTGAATTTAACTGAAATGAACCCAGGGGTAATTCTTTAAAGCGACCCATGTGGCCCGTGACGGCAGATACTGACGTCGACAAAGGCACACGGGGAAAGTTTCAACTAAAGAGTTGTCTACCCTGATAATAGGAAAAGAATTTTCTTAATAAAAGTACCTACCAACCAGATGCTATTTTATTAGCCGCATTATTATTATTATTATTATTATTATATTATTATATTATTATTATTATTATTATTATTATTATTATTTATTTTATTTTATTTCTTTCAATCTTCTCAGCTGCCTACTCCTGGATCTTGGCGCCATTGGTAGTAGATTTCATCGTTCGATCCAGTAGATTTGTCGCTTAACCCTTTCACCTTCAGGATTGTTGAGAAGGAGTAACTTAAATGGATAAAAGATATGTACGCCAATAATATTATGAAGTTACCTTTCCTCGCTTTTGCTCCGAGAATCATTTAAAAGTTGATCTGACATTGAATGAACGAGCCACACGTGCCCCACAAATAAGAAATAATATAAAGGAAAATAAGGAATGCGCCATGCAATTTTTTATATCACCATTAAGAGGATGTTAGACTTGTACAATTTACCGAAATCAACTACGTGTGAGCTTTACGTTAGCTTCTGTAAAACAATTTAGAAGTCTCAGGTTGTCTCCCTTAGATTCGTTTACAGTGAGCAACTAATAATATATCTGTTGACTAAGCAAAATATATTTGATAGAAATTTAAAGCTGTACTTCTTTGTTTTTTTTATTTAGTTTCTTGACATCAGGTTCAAGCTTCCAGGTGATAATCTCTTTTTTTTTATAAAAGCGAGGAAATAAAACTCATCTCCTGTCGGAAAAATTACTTTTCAACATGCAGAAGGTAAATAATGTATGCAGCCTTTATTGAATCATTGATCAGAGTGGCTGGAATGTGTGGATTTTAAACATCCCTGGATACCTGCAAGGAACCAATAAAATAATAATAAATAATAATAATATAATAATAATAATAATAATAATAATAATAATAATAATAATAATAATAATAATAATAATAATAATAATAATAATAATAATAATAATAATAATAATAATAGGGCTTCAGCCTATGTTATTTTAAATTCTATATTACGTGAATTTATGATATATACATACACAAAACATTTAAAAATATATTTAGCTCTGTGGACATTTAACAAGACTAAATAGATTGTAAGTAAGTCGCGATAAATAGATAAAAGTCATTATGCTATTTACCAACATCATTAAATATATTTAAGGAAAACGTTCAAAGTAGTTTACTTTAAAAACACGCATGGTAATTGTATTCTGTACTAGTAATATTCTTAAGTAAAAATATAAAGAAGATAAAAGCAGCCATGACACTAGTTGGTAATTTGCTGAATTGAATTATTTCTCTAAAGGTAGCAGAAGTAACTCCACAGAAACGTCAAATGTGGAAGAAAATGTCATCCAATTTGATAATAGTAATGGATTTCCGCTGAATAAGTCTTTCTTACATTTAATACGAAAATAACCACGTTATTTACCACGGTTTCGTTATGTGTTTATAGTCTACTTTTAAAAATACGTTGTCATTATTTAAGTTATTTTCTCTGGGAATTTTTTTTAAAGTTGCGTGCGAAACAAATACATTTCAGTTCCATCTTTTATATTATTTTCTTTTTCTTGAAGTACAAGTGTTGGGATTTCCGATTAATAATCATTTGTATTTGTTTTTGCTTGATATCTAAAAGCAGAACAGAATTATAGTATTTAATAATGATTTTAGATGAATATATCAAAGCGTTTTCTTCTAGGTACATTTAAAAGGAAAGGAAAACAAAAGCCCTACTTGATTGTCTAAAGTATTTTGAAATTTATCTAGAAACATCTATAATATTGCCGTACATTATTGTTTTTTAAATACAATATAAATTATTTCAGTAAGCTACATAGCTAATTCGGTTTCCTCTATCTAAAAACGAAGAATTCTTGCAGGTTTTCCAGGTAAACACGGTGGAGGCTTCGCGAACATCTCTCGAGTTGGCTCGCACCTTGACCACCGCTTTAGAGACCTCAACCATACCTAGGTAACTACTCGCTTGGTGACCAACTCTTGACTTCTTTGCACCTTGACCACCGCTCAAGGCTGATACCTGACCACATCATCCCCATCCCAGCTCATTTCTCCTAGACGTCCTCAGACCTGGACGAGTCAGGACAGTGTATTAAAAAAAAAATTCATTAAAAATCATTTGATTTATCTTCTAGGGTTTTTTTTATAAGCCATGACAATTACCTTCCCTCATTTTTGAATCGATCGTATTAAAATGAATAAGCCAAGGAAAGCTCGTATCTCTTTTGAAGATAGAAGCAATTTTTTCTTCTCTTAACCAAAAATTATCAAAGAACGTCTCCGTGACGCAGATTAGTGTAAAATGACAGTATGGCTCACTGTAGTACCAGCTTATAGACGTATTACTGTCATTTAGAGTAACACCGCACATTGCAGAAATTTAAATATTCATCGATAACTTCCTAAAATTCAGATGGAATGTCTTACTGCTTGATCTTTGAGTATGTCTCAACTATGCTCTAGATATTTTAAAAAAAAACGTATTATTATATTATTATTATTATTATTATTATTATTATTATTATTTAATGATTTTTGCTTAATTAATTGCGGTATTGCTAAAAGTAACTCCACGTTGTCTTGACATAATAACCTGAAGATCTGTTATTACAGAATTTTGGTTCGTTTTAGAAAAAAACCCCCAGCAAACAGAGAAATAAATACAGGCAAAAGGTAAGATTTCTTATGTCAATAATCAGCCAAACCATATTTTGCAACACAAAAGCCGCTGCTCGCAGAATCAACGGGATCTTGTATTATGGTCCAGTCCAGTTTCCCATATTCGTGTGAGAGAATTTTAACAAATTTTGCCATATCGGAAGGAAGTAGATGAGTTGCTGCTCTAAGCTGGGGATGCGAACGTTTCTCAGGGGCTAGCTCTAAATTCTGTCAAGTCTTGGGAGTGCCAAGAGGAGAGGTTAAACCTTATCGTGGTCAAGCGTGAAAATGTAGAATGCACCATCCTCGGATAATATAAGCAGGCTGTCTCAGAATTCTTCTCTACTGCAAGGGTGGATGTGTCTTTAAAACGGCAAATGCAATCGGCGTAAATGAGACGTCCTTTGACGAAGATCAACTCTCCCATTTCCACCATGCCATATTGTAGAGCGTAGCGTATCATTCCAGCCTCCGTACCTGACCGTATACCGAAGATACTCGGGTTTATTCCTGATGGGCGGGAATTCTGCACACTTCTCTGAGACCAAACTGGCGACGACGTTAAACTGTCCTCCGACCCACCCATCGCCATTGACGGGGCGATGCCGGCGCGGGGACCCTAACGGTAGGCCGAAAGGCGGCGCTGTTGTGCTATTACTGCCAGAAGATTCGGTTAGCTTCACTCGGATGCAATTACCAGACCTGCGAGAAATATAGAGATCTTAAGCAGTCCATCGTCGATTCTGACCACCCCCTGAACGCCCCCCTATAAGACGACCGCGGACAAACGGAGAAATACTGCGGGACTTACCTGCCTTTGACGTGAGGACGGTGCTCAGTGGCTATCGGGCCACCTTAATGCCCAGTTCCTGTATAATAGCGCCTAAGATATGCTAATTTTTATCGGATACTTCTATCTACAGGGGTTTGCCAAATTAATACTGTATGTATAAACTTTATCGATTGGCATTTATTTTCATCTTTCTCGATATTGATTAAACTACATTAAACTAAATTAAAATAAATTTTCTAATGGAATTACCATGAAAGTGTTTGCGGCAGAACAATGCTTAACCCTGCCATCTGTTTATATTGAAAGTAAAGTTTAGCAAATATTAGATGAGATACGCGCTTGGAAATGTACCATCTCTTTAAAATATATATATATATATAAGAAAGCGGAATTTTTATTGTGATAGACAAAGCTAAAAAGCAAATTTTTTATTTGTCAAATCAGTTAATAGATTCCAGCTGCTGCCTGCCTTCTGTACCCACTGTTTTCCCCCCTGGACCACGTAAAACGTTGGTAATAGACGAAACTCGTGTGCGCCGAATTAGTGAAGACGTGTGAAGGTCTCTTTAAAATATCTTCTGCTGCACGAACTTTTCCGATCGGATGAAACCTTTACTGAGTGTCTCCGTTAACCGTAAGCACACCAATTAAAACAACGATGAGGATATTTTGATGAAAATGGTTTTGTGATTAAAGATCCGACAAACTTACTGCAAGAAGTTTTTTTTAATGCGTATTTATCTTCCAACAATATACCTTTAACGGTAACCAAGTTGTTTACATAATATATGGGACTTAATTGTTCAGTGTGCATTTATAGCTGCCAGAATAATGTATGTTTCTTTATAAGGACATTTAATGACAGTGTGATTATCCACTAGGGAGCGCTATTAGTAGCCGTTATAAGAATAAATCACGTGTATCGTTTGTTGGTTTCATTAAAGAACGCATAATTTACTGAAAGTAACAGTTTCTGCTCACCAGTCTTCTCTCGACGAAGGTTCATCTTAGCTTCATCATTATCACACCTCGTACATCACGTGAACTGTCTTGCATATTTAATGCCAAGTAAGTACAAGGTAAAAATGGTGTTATCCGGGGGGGGTTGCTTGCGTCGGTGATTAAAAATAAATTGCTGATGGCATTTACGCGGTGCATTCTTCACATCCGGTGCGTGAATATGTGTGCGTTTTAATGAATACCAAGGCTGCATCGGAACACGATCGGGAAACCAGGACTTAGCAACGCCTGGCTTTCATCAATTGTGCCAAACAATCTTGGCCTGAAGGGCAACGAGGAAATCTTTTTGGCGATATTTTTTTTTTATTATTTGCAGAGAATACGAACAACATTCCTGTAACCCTTGCCCTACTATCCGAGCACAGCAGGTAAAACATACACCATTTGGGCAGCATCATAGTGTGGAGCTTAATCCACCCTCGTCATATTAAACTTGAGCTCGATGGTTGTCCAAATTTCTTCCTATATTTCTTTTTTCTCTTTTTGAATGGGGACGGGTGCAAATTTCAATAAATATTAATGAAGCTATTCTTTAAAAGACTCAACGGTTTTCCGCCATTTTAGACGACACCGTCTCAGCTAGTGCGAGCTGGTTACCAGATGCAGGCGACACCCGCCGGATGTGAGAAGGGGTCGGAGTTCACATACAAGCAGACATCGGCTGACAGTCGAATGCGCCGACTATACATGTTCTGCTGTTGACCGTTATTTCGACGGTACTACGAGTAGTTTCGGAATAAACAGGTCTCTCTCTCTCTCTCTCTCTCGCCTCTCTCTTCTCTCTCTCTCTCTCTCTCTCTCTCTCTCTCTCTCTCTCTCTCTCTCTCTCTCAGAATTAGGGATGTATGCACGTAGGTGCAGCTTTCGCTCATGTATACGTACGTAACAGAGAACAAACGGGTGTAGTTTTCGGTTCCTGACAAATCTAGATTATCTCATTCCCACGAGTGCGTACTTTGATACCGAAGTCACAGTCGCTCGGCGACTTGGGAAAGCTGTTTCTACTACATAACGAAACTCTTTGCCCTTTCCTCGACAAATTCGTTTTAACGACGGGTGTGTGTATGCTTCCTGGCGGCAGGCATTAGTCCTAATTACGATTGATTACTAGTAACTAGTTTCTTTTTTTACCGCACGGGAGTTGTTACTTCGAATCGACTAAGCGGAAGCAAAGGGCAGAACATCTTTCTTTGTCAACGGGGTCTAGCAATGATTTTACTGTTAGAACTCTCCGTCGATCATTTAATCAATGACAAACTTATTCTTTTGGGAAGCAGGGGTTGTACGTTGGTTTAAGAAAACAATAACAAACTGACAGTATTTGTTTACCAAATGCGGATAGGACTTTGGTTAGGCTTCATTTGGAGTAAGTGGTGGACGCCTGGCTAGAGTAATTATCGTAAAGGATGTGTACGTGTCTGATAGGAGGAGTGTGAGACCAGGCTGTTACAGCTGGTTGGTTAGGCAAACTGGTGCCAGCCGTTTCTTAAAGTAACGTGAACCATTTCGTGTGAAGTGGCGTAATTAAAGAAAGAGATGCGTATTTCGCCGAATAATTAAAAACACAAATCAAATACACAGGCATAAAGATGATCAAAGAGCGAAGAATTAATGAAAACATTTTTGTTCGCTTTGTCTACAGGCGGCATTTTAACCAGAAAAGGGCAGGCTTAAATTTTGATATTAAATACTTCAGAAACTCGTTCGACCTGCGGTCGGATTTTACACCCACACGAACATATCTCCTTATAGGCCAAAATGTGCCAAACCATAGTTGACATTTCGTGCAGCAGGAAGCAATATATATATATAATACATGACATTACTAACGCAACAGCGAAAGTAGTAGTACTTCTGTGAAGGTTAAAGTCTAAGCCTGCGTATAGGATTACTCCTTTCCCCCTTTTCTTCTGCTTGTCTAATCGTTATAGCTAAGCGGAGTTATTCTAGGGTGCAAGAGAAAAAAGAAAGAGGAGAAGAGGAAAGAGGAGGGTGAAGACGACTAGATCATGAGAGCGAAAAGAGAGCTCTGGACCGACGGATTACATCGCGGAGAGATGAGCGATAGAACCCAGAGATGCGAGCTGTACAGAAGGGTCCTCGTCGATCTAGCTCTCTCTCTCGCTACAATCGTCGAGCTTCTTCCATCGTTCTCTCTATCTCTCTCTCTCCAGATCTCTCTCTCTCTCTCGCATCTGTCCTCTCTCTAGATCTCTCTCTCTCTCTCGCTCTCTCTCTCTCCTCCATCTCTCTCTCTCTCTCTCTCTCTCCCATCTCTCTTACTCTCTCTCTCTCTCTCCATCTCTCTCTCTCTCTTATCTCTCTCTCTCTCTCTCTCTCTCTCCTCTCTCTCTCTCTCTCTCTCTCTCTCCATCTCTTCTCTCTTCTCTCACAACAGCAGTAAAAATAAAATGAATAAATAAAGATGAGATTATGTTATACTCCATCATAGGAATTTAGTGTTTATATAAAGAGAATAGAAGATATGCAACAGTTAAATACAACAAAAGAGAGAGAAAAAGATACTCAAGCGATATATAAATCGTAATATGAGATGCGAACGACAAATGAAATTACAACAAAATAAAATATATGTGGAATAGTAGATAATTAAAAGAAAAGGACAGGTAAAATGTAATGAAAGAGGACGATGAAATTCTGACGTGTTGCCACTATGTTGTACTATATGCATACAGAGTACCTATTAACGAACTTAAGTTTAAAAATTAGAAACGTAACATGTCTACATAACGGATGAGCTTTAAAGTTACTTTTGCAATCGGTTGCTTATTATTCGCAGACTTCTGAGTGTCACGATAGATCTGTGGTCGATTTACCAATGTGCGTCGCGAGATACCTTCAAATCCCGGTTGAAACATATCATTTGACTTACTTCCCTAAAACAGTTTCTTCCAGCTATTCTTCCCCATCCGTTCGCAAGTGTTTCTTTCCTCATATAAAAATAAAGAGATTCGTTTGCAATTTCCCTGCTGCGGAACTGAATTATGTCACCGTGGTAGAGGACTAGAGCCATGCCCACTTTCCAATTTTAAGAGTGCATACCTCCTGTAAGGAAGAAGAAAATGAAAAAAAAAAAGAAATATTCATTGGGGAGAAACCGAATTAAGGGACACTATGAAACATTTCAATTAACGAGTATCTTAAAACTCGCCTCTATCGCTAAAGAAGCTGTTCAGATTTCTTCTTATGCTTCAATTGGTGTTAGACATGAGAATTTTGCTTTCTGTGAGATGAAACGTGGAAAGTAATTTAGCAACATTCAAAGAAAGCATCTTGATGAGAGACAGAATCGGTGCTGATGTAGAAAAAAGATTCTTAGCCAAAGGATAAGGAAACATGGTAATGGCACCAAGATCGATGTTTTAAAATTTAACAAAAAAAAAGAATTAAAAGCAAACCTAAATTCCGTGAGCCATCACAACACTAAAGAATAAATAGTTAAAAAAAAAACAAATTTTTAAATATTTGCTTAGTATGAAATTGTAGTAGTTACTTCTGTAAAATCTCTTTTGTAATTTGGTAAATCTGTATAGCTCTGCTTAATGCCAGATTTCACATATTTACAAAGCAATTATGAGCGATGTTTTGAACTTCAGTTATTATCTTTAAAATCTTTAAGTTCTACAAATGATCAGAATTAATCTTGGTATCTTACAAAAGCTCATCTTGACGCCGTGTTTAGTGTAGCATTTAGTATTTTTCATAGCTGATAGAATTTAGTTTTTTTTTTTAAAATTATTTATGGCAGTTATTGACGATGAAGTGAGGACGAATTTTCCTTGGGTGCGCGGCTACCGTCCAAATGCTACTTCTTTAAGAAAGATTACAGTAGAAATTACTGTGCCAATCACTGGACATTTTAATTAACTATGACATTGCTTATTCCCATGCAGAACTATCTCCAACCTGTAATGGCGTAATGACGAAGAGTTCCCATTTAGAGCATTAATCAGTTTTAGTTTACCTGGGATGCTAGGGTACTTCTGTAGATGACCAGAAGGAAGGACATTCACACGTGGTCACATAAACGCCTCCTGACGATCGCCTTATTTTTTTTTTCAAAAGAATTTAAAGTGCTTCGCTGCTAAGCTTTCTCAATGTATAGGATATGACTATTTTAGCAGTAAACCAATCAGAAACACTCTTTTATTATGTCTTGGTACGTGTCAAGTTATGTAATAAAAAAACTGCTAGCAACGAATGAGAGTGGCTGTTTTTTACAACAAGTTCGAGAAGGTTACCCCGGTCACAATGTGTGGCCTGCAGCAGCAAGACAGTTAATAAAATCATTAAAGATGAACTTCCGTTTATTTAGATTCCTTAACGATAAGATATCTTCGGTTCATATGACGATGACAAACATCGAGAAAATCAGAAGAAAAAAAACTGGGCTTTGGTTTCAACTAACTCAGTAACCTAATCTAGATCATTCTAAGTCAAGCAAAGCATTAAGCCTTGTTTGGCTACATACCCGAGCATTCTGAGGTTCGGTTAGGAAAACATCTACATATAGTTGCTTTATGTGCAGACTAGAGTATATCTGTGCTTTAAATGTATCTGAAACAATATATCCATTTTATCTGAACAGAAAAGCGTAGTCATACATAGAAATACCATTGAATCTGTTGAATTATACATCTTAATTTGTGTCCACTGAAGAATAATTAGTTTCCGTGAAGTGCTGGATAATATCAACCATTTTACCAAATTCTTCAGACCGAGAAACCATATAATCTTTAAATGGTTTACCACTCAAGAGTGAATGTTTATTCTGACAGAAATAACTTTAACAGACATGGGTATTATCAATTATAAAAGTAATCCTGCATTGCGTCCGCGTCAACGTAATAACAAATCAATATCATTAATTATCTTAACTTTCTCTTCCATCATTTTGCCTGGAGAAATGTTTTAAAATTAACGGTAGCGAAGAAAATACAATCAGAGCCTGCTAATTCAGCACAGATTGAGCTATTGGTGCTTCTAGGCTGTGAATCCCAAATGTTATAAGTAAGGTAAAAATTGGCCTGGCATGCGAAGAGTTAAAGAGACACGACTGAAAAATTGCATACATAAATCTGATGATTTGTTCTGATATCAGTGATTTTTTTATCGCACGAATGAGAAGAATTTAAAATAAAATAAATATATCATTCCAGGTTTCAAGAAAATACCCAAACGTTGATGTGATATAGTTTTCAAAAGAAGATGTTGAAAACATTCCTCGATACAACTGTCCATAAAGAGAGAGAGAGAAAATTAACAGGAAATCAGAACTGTTTGGAATATTTTTTTTAGTACAAATTTAAAAAGTGTGTGCATCAGATGAAAACCTGGCAATCCAGAGAAAAGACTGTAAATGTCGCGTAAGTTCCACGAAAATACGGTATTTTTTGTTTGCGTGTAAAGGTGAAATAAAGATGAATTTTTAACCATCGATTGTGTCATATGAAATTTCTATAAATTTGGAGCCTTGAAGACGGGGCACTCTGATCGAGTTATTTATAGATATTTTAATGAGATGTAATCTAACCTGAGTGGTGATTTCAGCAATAAGATATTAGACGTTGATTGGGAATATTTTTAAGGAATTACCTTTGCTGGGCTAAATGACATGGAGTTCCTCCCTAATGTAAATGTTTCTGGAATGGGATAATTTATAAAAGGAAGCTTTGCTGATCTTGTTTTGGTTTCTTTTGAAACTATAAACAAACAATCTTTTTACAGCACCAAGAAGTCAAGCACTGTTTTTATGTCCTAATCTGCCTGGTGTAAGTTGCTCGTGGAGAAGTCCTAATACCTGTGCAAACTTAAGTTTACTGCTTTTGTTTTAGTTCTCGTTGAAATCACGCAATCGCTTGGCACGGAAACGATAGCCTAATCAACTTGAACTCTGACAGCTTTAAAGAATGAACCTGGTAGAGCTTTTTTTTTGTGATAGGAGGCGAGAGGAAACTTGTGTTCTCGGAGGATAACCGAGTGAAGCGGGCTTGTAAGACAAAAACGTGGGGGGGGGAGAGAAAAATCTCTCCATCGACGAGATGATATAGAGCTCGAACAACAATTGCACCATGGCGAACGAGAACGCTGCGTGATAAACCAACATCAAAGCTGTGTTTGGCCCCAGACTGGCTGTCAGATACTTCATAGCCTTATTTCCAAATATTCTTTTACGTTTTTCGCGAGACAGCTCTTTTTTGGGTGGTGATGAATAATCCAACGTCGTTTAATATTCTACTGCCATAAATGAATGTGTAACGATTCAAAATCACTGCTATGGCATGGAGAAAACGTTTAAATATTGCACCATGTTGCTAACAGGTCATTAGAGTATTCATTATTATTACTGATTAGCTTAATTTCTACCCGCATAATTCTATGTAATAAATACTAGACAGTATTTACCCATATATATATATTTTTCCTACCAGTGTCCATGTGTTGAAGCAGTGGACGAGGAAGTGTAGTGACTTTCCCTTTTAAAGAAGCATTAATTAAATTGTGTTGGCGGAAACTGACAGCCTTTTAATTAAATGTGCAATAACCTTTGCCCCGAAAGAAAGGGATTTGGACTTGTCACGAGGTAGTCGTATCGGCGAGTATCCCATCGCCAAACACTGATAGATGCGGATGGAATCTAAATAACAGCTTACACATCGCGACAGTGGTAACGTTAGCTTTAAAATCGTCCCTGGCAGACTTTGACAAAGTTCGTACTTATTTCCATTTAATTTCAAATGATAACTGAGAGCGTCCGAAGCAGTTAAGTATTGTATGACGTCACATTAAGGCTCTGAGATCTGGGTTTTACTTCTGAGACTATTGCGTTTCCACAAGGGTTTAATCTTCAAATTTTCTTTCGGATGATCGTGGAATCAACGCGTATGTTCTCTCAGAAACCTGGTTTACGTTGCTTTCCTTTACTAGTCGAGGAGCAGCTGTATTCGATTATCGAAGTATTGTCAAAATGCCGTTACAGTTGTCTGCAGAATTAAACTTATTAAATAAATAATGAAACTTTTTTAAATGAATAATTTCCTTTTCAATCTGTTTGGTTAGTGATTTCGTCTTCAGCGTCATGTGGCAGATAACAGATCGGTCTTTAAATTTCCGTTTGATTTAATGCTAAACGTTTTTCTCAACTACAGTTTTATCATTAAGTTATTTCTGTCTGATTCTTGGAACCTTTTATCCATATCTCATGATTCCAAGCTTAAGATTTACTTTATCCGAATGAATTTCTGGGCAGCTTAGTCGTATCAAGCTATTAGCGGGAATTTTGATAGAACCAATGAGTTCAATGACAAGATATAGTGTTTCACACTTCCCTTTAATTAACTTCTGATAACATTCATCATCACGTTACATTTAGTTTAAAATCCAAACAACAGCTTTATAAAATTTTATGTATAAAAACGAATACAATCTGATAATGTAACTCCTTCCCTAGACGAGGACACACAAAATGCCTTCGCATGTTATCTAAATTATCTGAATTTGCACGGCCAGGTTTTGCTGAATACCTTTTTTAATGGCAAAAAACTGTTACTTAGCAGGCGACTTGAAGGATTGCAAAAAAAAAGAAAGAAAGAGGCGAAACCTTTTCCAAGGATTAAACAAAGTCTTTTCATCGCAGTTATTTTCTTTGACAATAGCATTTACATTTTACGACCCAAGTTCTCTGCGTACGTACATTAGACACTAACGTCAAAGATTAGACGCTTTTTGGGATATTCTATTAATCGGTTTAATTTAATTTAAAATATACCCCACGGACCGGTCTGACGTAAACTGCAGCTCATAGTTTGTGTTTTTATTTTTTTAACACACTGACTAACTCAACTGAGACGAGGCACTTGCTAGCATCTGTTACTATAGATACGTATCGATAAAACTCATCTGATGCGAGCCGGCTTTCAAAGGTTTGCTAGCCACGTCGAACACCATGTTTACAGGTCTTAGCCGTGAGCTCGCTTTAACAAAAACATTAAAATAATCAATTGACTTTCTCTAAAGTTTGGTTTCTGCGTGTTTTTCGCGCCCCGGTATTCGCGGGGGTTACGTCCCTTGAGCACCCGCGAATATTGGACGTGGTCCATAAAAATGCCTATAGACGTCAAAATATAACGTAAAATATAATAAAAAAATATAAGTAAATATATAATAATAATTTAATAAAAAATACAACACTCAGCGAAACACTCGAGATGGCTACACGCGGTAAAGTGGGATGATGCTGGGCTGCATCTGCCTGAGACAGCGCCTCGTGGGCAGCAGCCAATCAGCAGCGAGGAGAAATGAATACCGCTCTCGGATTGGCTACTTTCAAACCTCCTGCCAATAGCGTTTGTTTTATATTGATATTTTGCTGAATTTACGTTAAAATTAGTAAATTATATTGTTATTAATAATTTAGCGTTAAAAAGCGTGAAAAAAAATATATTGTCACGAAAAAAGCCATAAAAAAATCGCGGAAGATATTGCGATTCCGCGAATATGCGGGGGTTTCCACGAACAATTATTAGTTAGATTCTAAGGAAAATTCCGCGAATAACCGGGGCCGCGATTACGCGGGGGTCGACTGTATATATAATCCTATCGAGAAGGCTGACGTGTTGCCGTCGTTTGTGCGGCTGTGTCAGCCAGGAGTTATTTTCTCTCGCGTCGTAAAACCGTATCAAACATGGAAATGTCTGCGGACACGGAATACAGAGGGTGGCGCCCTTTGATTGGAACGGCTTACGGTCGGATGCAACTGTCACATGCAAGTCCAACGGAACTTTCATTCATCGCCCGCGGGTTTCTTCCAGAAGTATGGAAACACCTTCGGCATCTGTGCAAGGGGGTGGGGTGGTGGGTGGTGGGATGTGGCATCAAACCGCCAACATTAAATGTATTAGTTGTGTCCCATTGAACAGCTCCTCCAGGAAAATTGTCCCAAACTCCTACCACCCATTTAATCAAAGCATCACCAGTGACGCTTCCAACCCTGACGGCATCAAGTCGCTCACTACAGAAAATCAATACGCTGTACATTAAAGCGATATTTCCCAGTCCGATCGCGCCATAGCAGCACGCGGCGACAGTAACCCGACTAATTCCTTATTTTGAGACATTCCCCATTGCTGTTGGTTTTAATTCTAAGATCAGATCTTGTAATCGCTCTGGTGTATTTAAATCTAAAGAAAAAACACACACACAAAGATACAAGCTGACCAGTAATGGTAACGATCGGTAAATTTCCGAGAAAGAAAACACTGGTAGATACTGAACATTTAAAATTTCATAGAGTATTTAAAACAAGCGGATAGTCAGACCAACAGCTGATTGTTTAGCAGTCATAATGAAAAGTTTCTGCAGACGAAAGTCTTTTCCTTGTATTCCCCTTCGGTCTACGCAAACCAGCGCGGATAGACAAACTTAGCAGTGTAATTTGACACACGCGCCACACACAACACACACACACACACCACACACACACACACACACATTAATGCCTAAGTGCAAACAGTGGGGAATGGAAAGCATTTTTATGAGTGTAAAGAGGATGGAGATTTTTATGTTACGACACACTATACTCACTACATCAAGGATAGACGGTCGATTGGACTGGTTAACCCCACTATCTTCGTAGCGGCCCCTAACGTCTCGGATTTCGGATGTAATTTCAAATAGTCTAGACTGGCTAGATTGCTGTGAGACGCTTCAAGCGGAGTTTTGAGCCCAAAAGGGATAAAGGTGCTAGACTGAAATGCTAGCCTTGTGTTGATATTAGTTGATGGTCAAGAGACGGTAATGCATACGTAAAAAATACTTCACAAAACCGAATGAAGCAGACAGGGCCGAGGCGGTGGTGGGGGGGGAGAGGCTGTTTCGGGTAGAGTCATGGTGTAGGTTTCTCTTCGTATAAGCTGCATAGGTTTCTCTTTGTATAAGCCGCACACTTTCAACATCGTGGTCCTATGAACCTGCGACACTGGGACAAAAACGTTACTAATAAAACTACAAGGTCTATTACCGGAATCCGGAATTGTCCTTTACAAAATTTACCTACACTGATCAATATTAAACAACTGTTTCTGAAATCAGTTTTTTTTTTTTTTTTGGTGGGGATCAGGGAAGTAAAATCGCCAAAACCTGTTGATAAGCTCCAAATTCAATTTGGT
Source organism: Nautilus pompilius (assembly GCA_018389105.1). Classification (NCBI taxonomy): domain Eukaryota; kingdom Metazoa; phylum Mollusca; class Cephalopoda; order Nautilida; family Nautilidae; genus Nautilus; species Nautilus pompilius. The sequence continues at coordinate 336,025 of JACATO010001447.1, forward strand.
AAATTCCGCTCATTCTGGAAGCCGCTGTACCTTTATTTATTTTTCTTTTTTTCTGGGGTCTATTTTAGACAACATATCGCGAAAGCCCTTCCGGAAACTCCATCCGCCAGTCCTGCCCCTCCCTGGAGGGAGTGACTCGGTGATGCCTCGCGATTTTATGTATTATAACTACTCTTCGTCGCGTTAATTCGTGGCTTTAGATCCGCCAGTTAGTTTGGGTGAGTAGAGTATCCTCCTAAAACTAACATCCTTTTATCTAGTTGATTAAGGTGAACACTGGAGACAACCTTTACTTGGTATTTGTGCTTACCATCTCGAGTATTTAATGCTAGCCAAAATCCCATATAAATATCTGTAGATGTTCGTGATGGGCAAAGAACACAGTTGCGGAAGTTGATCACATTTTTACCCCATATTAAAAAAAAAAAGCATCTTCTACTTTTCTACGCATCTGGACTGTAGCCGCTACTAAGCCCAGTCCAGCTGTACTCACGTCATCCTACCAGTGCGGCCAGCGACGACAAAGAAAGCGAAGTCTCGAGTCACAGAAATATCTAATACCTCCCAGAATATAAAACAACAGCTAAATCCCATGTCTAGCATAGAACACCAAGATGTTCAGTTTGTAGTCTTTAGTACTGGGGGGGGGAGATTTATATGCCAACGCCACGCAGTTTTATTCGAACGTGACAAATTGTCACAATGATCGATGACTGGTGGCGATTTTTATTACCCACGAAATCATTGCGGTGCCAGTTTCTGTTTACTTTTACAATTTATACGGTTCGTCTGAGTCCCCGACTCATTATTTAGTGCGAGTTCCGTATAATGCCGAGGGAACTTTCCGTGAGCGGGTAATCTAATTACTTGGTAAAATATTACTAACACGGTCATTTAAATAGCATTTTTCGTTTTACAATATTTCAAAATTATTCTAATGTGAAACGGGATTAAAGATAGCATATATATATACACGGTGACTGATCATTAATCAAAGTAATTTAAATATTCATGTTTCAGTAACAAAGCAATACAGAAAACTACTTTTACATCATTTTAATCAGCATCATAACGCGAAAGGCAGACACCTGCGACGTACACGACATTTAAACAACTTCTCCGCCTCCTCGCTCCTCTGCAGATCGAGACACATTCCCGCACGTCTCGGGAAAGGTCCTCCTCGTCATCTCCGTTCCTATATTTTCTTCGAGGCATAAATCGCGTGCGCGGCCTGTCAGCGTCTGCAGCCCCGAGGCACACACACATATATCGCAGGATATCGGAGGCCCTTGGACGGAAAACGACCCTACCTCGGGTGCGTGCGACAGTTCCTGGGTTTCCTTGGGCGCGAACCGATCGTTTTCCTACCCGAACGGGGCCAGACCAGCAGCAGCCGTGAGTCTTCTCCGAACGCATATCTCCCGACGAGACTGGACTGTTTTCCCTCACGGAAGACTCCCCGCGCAGTTTTCCGCGCCGCCGTCATTGAACTACAGCCGCACATCTTCGAGTAACTCCGAACACGTGACGCGCTCGTTCCTCCGCCATTTTCCCGCAGTCGCTAAAATATCGCCACCTGGCGGTTCAACTTTTAAACCAACCGCTGTCAAGCACTGATTACTCTAAGGTTCCTTCATTACCACTGATCAGCTGCGTCTGTTTTGTAATCTACGGAACCTTGTCCATTGTAACACAAAATATGGTAAACCTTAGCACAGGTATTTTTCTTGGTAAGGCTTAAAAAAATAACAATCTTGCAGAATTAATGGACTAATGACAACCTGTATTCTAATCTCTCAAAATATATTCCTGTTTACTTATCTAATTACGCTGTTTCCATTATGCGGAAGCCGCTTACTTTTAACATACATTAAAGTAAAAATTTAATTCTATATTCGCATACTTTAGTAAAGTTAACCCTTTTCAATTCCTTAACAACAAATCGAATTTTGTTTTCTTTATCCTGATTTAGGTGCAGTTATTTAGTTTTAGTAATGAGGCCATATCCGGCATTTGTCAGCTGCCCTCTCCCAAATAAAAAAAGCTTGTAGTATAGGTAATTGTAATTCGTGTATTTGCCTTCACGTGTAACTCTGCCTTGTTCTTCGTGCACTAAGACTGGAAACTACTGCAGCTGAGGCCGACAAAGAATGATCTTGCTAAGGCTATCCCACTAATATATCTTAATTAGTACAATTGCACATATAAGCGGATTACAATGTCACAAACTGTGACGTCCACACCTGACACCGGTTAATAAATTCGTGCATCACCGGAATGATGAAGGACAGCATTCACTTGCCCGCATTCTCCGTCAAACGTGATTGATCGTCACGGCAGTGTGTCAGCCCGGCCCTCCGTAAACGAGACGTGGGCGCTGCTCTTCTTTGCCGTGAGTCAATCGAGTGTCAAGCCGAGGAAGGCGACGGCTCGGCAGTTCGCGGTCGGAAAGCCAGCTGGGTTGAGATCTCTCAGAAACCGTCGGAGGCTCGGGGTAAACGGATGCACGGACTGCGTCGGAACATCGATCGTCGGACTTTTCATGTGCTGTCTAGGGGAAGGGCATGACTCGCACCGATAAGGTATTTAATGTTGTTTCGTGTTTTGATTAGTCTCACCTGGGAGAGGGAGGGAGAGAGAGAGAGAGATGACGTCGGTACAGAGAGACAGGGAGAGAGAGAGAAGATTGCAGCAGGTAGGAGAGAAAAATTATCTGATTTCGTTCGTAAACTTTTCGCTTTTTACGGATATGTCCCAGGCATATCGATCATTATATGCTTTTGATCAGTTTATATGCAGCCAGTCCGAAAGCTGATACCCCAACTGTTGAAAACCTGAAAGAAAATAATAAATGCTAGCAAGGAGCTCCGAGACGTCTCAGGATATCAGCGCGAGTCGATGAAGTGCAGATGATCAGACAGCACTGAAACTTGTTCCGTTATATTTCAAATGTTTTGGCGATTTAGAGAAATAAACCGAACTTTATACACGCTTAGTATTTCTACCTTTTTTTTTTTTTACATCAGTTAGGAGTAAATTTTATTTTAAAGTTTTTATATATTTTAGAACTTTAATGAAATGTCAAAAGTAAACGATTCATTTCGCAAAATACGAAACTACGCAAGCAAAGGAATTTTAACGTCGTCCGGCCGCTCTATGCAATTAATACCGAACCTAAAAAGCCTTAAATAGGTAAATAGAAATAAGTAAAATTGCATATAATTATAAATAAATAGGCAGGCGGATTCCAATTTGTCGGATCTTCGCAGTTATAAGTAGCAGGTGACTGACTCTACTACGTATTGGTGATGCAATCGAAATCATCATAATTCGAAACGTTGGGCCCAACTCCTACATACGTCACGATTTCTAAATGTCATAGTCATAAATAATGGAATTTTTTAAAAAAAATTACAATGTTTCGAGTAAAACGAAAGTGACAGTAACACACTCGCATCTACTTCAACTAGGTATCAAAATCTAGCTTCTGCAAATTTCCAATCCTTCTACTATCTGTTGTTCTGATTGCTCACAGCTTATAACACCAGTACATCCATACGGTTATCACCGATCGAAAATAGTTGTTAAATGTCTGCGTTAAAAAAAAAGGAAGAGAAAGAAGATGCTGCGAAGCTGGTTTCATTGGAGTCCCGCTGTTAAAAACCAGGCGAATGAGAGAGTGAGAAAAGGTCGATTGTCTTTCAAACGAACTTCAAAATCGATTATTCACTGCCCAGATGAGACAAACGCATCCCGTTGCCAATACATGTATTTATTAAGAAGCCTAAGTAGTAGGATGGTGTTTACAAACTATTTTCCTACCCAACTAGTGAAACATTTATATTGTGTTTTTATTTTTTGCCTCCACGTGTTGCGAAATCTCATTATTTGAAATAAATTTTGTACATGACCATGGCAACTATTCAAATATTAGAAAAACCCATAGGCTCCCATTATTTATGTTCGTTGCGAGTGAAATACCCTGTTTTGTTTATGAACTACAGATTATTAACAATGATTTTTTTAACGAGTATGCATTTTCCGGACACATTCCCATACTCTCTCTCTCTCTCTCTCTCTCTCTCTCTCTCTCTCTCTCTCCCTCTTTACTGACGTCATAACTCTCCGTGTATAGACGTCATCTCTCTCTCTCTCTCTCTCTCTCTCTCTCTCTCTCTCTCTCTCTCTCTCTCTTTACTGACGTCATAACTCTCGTGTATAGACGTCATCTCTCTCTCTCTCTCTCTCTCTCTCTCTACTGACGTCATAACTCCGTGTATAGACGTCATCTCTCTCTCTCTCTCTCTCTCTCTCTCTCTCTCTCTCTCTCTCTCTCTCTCTCTCTCTCTCTACCAAGCATACATACACATAATAAAAAATTATGAGGTAATTATTTTACAGCTAATACCGAATACAACATTTTTTTTGCTGTATATTCACGAGTATTATGATGAAAATGGTAATACGTATGGCGATGACATATTATAACAAGTGTTACTAGAGGTATTGGTGAAATGCGGGGTTCGTCAGTAATCCAATAATACAGGTTTTTCTCCATCACCTTATTAACAGTAATATAATCAGCTAATGAACCTGAATGAATCTGGCGACATAGAAAAATCGCCGAGTATATTTATGCTCAACACTCTTTACTAAATCATTGGCTTTTCTTAAATAATAATTTCAAACGCAAAAAGCATATTTAAATAATCAAGATGTGGACGAACCAAGGATTCATACGACCAAACTCTTTACTTTCAATTTCAACACTTAGGTTCGGTCAATAACACCCAGCAGTCCAGCTGCTTTGTTTGCAGCTGAAAAACACTGATTTTTACATCGAAGATTTTGGCTAAATATTTACCCTGGATTTATTTTTCAAAATGACAATTTGTATTGTAATATTAACGTTATAACAGATTATAGTTATAACCAGTGAGCTATCAAGGTAGTCTTAATATGTCTGTGGTGGTTATAGAACCTCTAACAGTCTTAGCAACAAGTAAACCTTAAAAGCGTCATATTTATATATAGTAAGGAACCGTAAAAGACAAAATATCTGCTTCTTTTTCTTGAGATCTTAAAAGTTATCTGCAGAATTGCAGAAACTAGCTTTCTAACGAGAGTAGCGAAACTAATCACAAATATCTGTGTCATGCTGCTAAAATGGTTGGAAACTATAGAGGTGCAACGTCAAGGGAGAGAATTTGGTTCTATAGACATTTCTTGGTAAGCAGATTCGCTACTCTCGAAGATTCGTAACCGGTCTCAAACTTCTACTTAATTTATGCTTTAATCTGCAGCTTGATTAAATTGCTGCGGATGCTGTGAGATCGACCGGTTGCAGTTTTTATCCAGTGTTTCCACAGAAACTTCTAAGCTTTCACAGTCGCATTAGTATTTTCGCAGATTCCATTTAGTTCGACTGGTGGTCGTTTTATTGTCTTAATCTGTGTTAATCCGATCATCATCCGGAGGTCACCATACCAATTAAAAATTATTTGGAATAAAACAGCGACATGTTTCCAGAATGCATCAAAGTGTGAAGCTTTAACAAATCGTTTTATTAAACTGATCGTGCCGGCCAATAAGCTGAAGACAGCACAAGTTGTCATGCAGTCACACGTGGTTGAGAGGCTCACAACACAGGCGCTGTAGAAGATATATGCTACATGAACAGATCAACCGGGTAGAGTAACTAGATAACTTATTTATTTATATTTTTTGGCATATTGGGCCTTCATGCAATTGGTACTTAGATCAGTACGGCGTGGTATTTTAAGTATTAGTATGCAAATTAGTAAACACTTAATTTCAATTTCGGTCAGGATCGACTAGGTTTGCAAAAGTTCAGTCGGAACGTTTGTTTTTTTCACTCTTCGCCAGCTGGTGGAATGAGCTACCTCTTGACCACCGGCTTCTTTCCACATCTAAAAGAAAAGTTCTGGTAGGCTTTTCTGGATACATTTAGTGGAGATTCTGATGGTAACTCTTGAGTGCCTCGCTCCGCGATCACTGCTCTAGAACCCCAACCATACCCAAGTAACTACTCGATGGGTGAGTAACTCCCGACAAGCTCGCACTTCGATCACCGCTCTAGAGCCCCCAACCATACCCAAGTAACTACTCGCTGGGTGAGTAACTCCCGACAAGCTCGCACTTCGATCACCGCTATAGAGCCCCCAACCATACCCAAGTAACTACTCGCTGGTTGAACAGCTCCCGACTAACTTGCACCTCGACTTCAGACCTCAAGAAGAAAAAAAGAAAAAGTTGTATTTAATTAAAATTATGCACAATTTCACACTTCATATAGTAATATAGCTTAATGCATAAAAATCACTATCTGACACAAGCATCTTATTATTGACAGCAACTAAGAATATTTTCCTAGATGATACAACATTTTCATAAATGTTTTTGTGGCTATATATAATTTATGTATGTGTATCTTTTCTATATCTTGATTAATAAATATCTTAAACCAAAATAAAATTATGTTTTAAGTAAGCAGATTCTTTAAGTTCAAATACTGACATTTAAAAACAGAACATCACATTTTCTGCTAAGAGAAACATTTTCAGTTAAAGAGCTTTAAAGATCGATATATTGTTCCCGTCATTCCCTTGACATTTTAATCTGTTATTTTGGAAAATTTAATCGACATTTTAACAGTTTTTCTTTCTATAAAATACCGATACTCTCAACGCAGGATAAATTATTTAGTGAAGATTAAATTCAAAGTAACTACTGTTCTATACGCAAAAATTTGTCGAGAGACAGCGGAGATAACAAATCATGCTAAATTAAATAGGAATAAATTTAACTTAGAAAGGAAATACTTTAATTAACCTTCATTTTCCCCCTTGTCGCACGTTGTAATAACAGCGATAGCGGTAACCTAACAGCAAATTTTGGAATTAGTTTCGCTTTACCTTTTGGTTCTCACGTCGTGGGACCTATTTTGCTATCTGGGATTCCCTAAATGAGTATTTCTTCCCTTTCTTGAAGTTATAAAAAGCTGCGACCAAGCAACCATTCATGGCTGGACAGGAATTTTCGTCATCTGTCTTTAAAGGTAGAGAAATGATCTTTCCATCCAAAATAGACAAAGGCTAATTAATAACTCATTTAAATCTTCTCACTGGTGATTACGTTTTACGACAAAGAGATGTTTACCTTTAAGGTGTCGTAGCGGCGCGTCTGCGACGTCAGAAGTTCAGCACAAAAGTTGCAGTAAGATTGAAGCATTCAGTTAATTTTATTCCATTAGTTTGCTAGAAATTTTTTACATTTCTAATAATCTGAAATATAAATGCGGCCCATCCTATCCACCAATCTGTCTGTAAGACGCAAAGCTGGCTATAAGCAGTCGCAGGTAACGGAGAGACACGATTGGGCCTCTCGGAACTCTATTATATACTAATAGATGGCGTGAAATATCAAATCAGCGTTATAAACTGCTTGGAAAATCTAGAATATCGTGCATCAGTTTTCACTTCATCCTTATCCACTGTCGGAGATAAATCAAAAGCGTAATATCTACATGGCATTAACAAGTTTGTTGTTTTTTTTTCTGCAGCAAATCCTGAAAGATGGTATTTCGCCAAACGCATAAATTATACTTTCAAGAGACTCCCTACGGAAACCGGATTACTATTGTTTTGTTTTTTTTTGTAATCCCGTGATCTTTAAAGCTTAAATGACAAGAAATAAAAAGAAAAATATACATTAATTTCGTATATTTTGTTTGCTTTGAATAATAAATCAAATTTAGCACTGAAAGGGTTAATAATCTTTCTTTTTTTGTGTGTGTGTGTGTGCTAGTGTAGATGATGATGGCGATTATTCAGGACAACACGAAAGAAAACTGACGGATGGATTTTCTCTTAATTCCAGGAGAAATGGAAAACTTTGACAAAAAAAAATATATATACAGCCGGGGCCATAATCAAGCACAACAAAGGAAATCTAGTGGTATCATCGGATGCATGTTGTTGAGTCATAGAGAGGTCGGGAAATAGCCGCACTAACCACAGTTTCTAACTAACGCCGATCGATGGACTCTCTCGGTACTTGCACGCTCCAGGCAGCTTTGATTACGATGCCCCGTAGCTCCGCGGTTAGTTTTTATTTTCAATATGAATTTTCCTTTAGTTTCGAACGAGTTGTTAAAATTGCTCTCTGACGGCGAAGAAAACTGGAATCCCGGTGATAGCTGTCGACCATTAAATATTTTTTAAAAGGCCAGGTCATGGAGGGGAGGGGGGGAGAAGACTTTTCATGTTTAGGAAATTTGTTTTTGCTCATTAAAACTTCATTTAAGTCAGTCCAGGTTATTTGATGTATGAGGGTGTCGGGAAAAAAAACCTTTAGTGTGCTTATTGCAATTTAGTATAACTTATCCGTGCGCTGAAGAACGAAAAAGAAAACGCTTCTTGAAGTATCGGAGTTAAGCACCCACTATGTACGTCCGTCGGGGAACGGTTAATCAAGTTAAAACGCCGTATTTGTATCCAACAGTTTCCCAGTGATGGGGTCTCATCGAGAGACGTTGTCGTGTTTGTTCTTCGTCAGTTTGTCTGAACGAGCCCGTTATTTTAATTATCCAAAGGAGTTTCAGGAACCATTTTGATGGATGTCCTGTTTTCAAAGTTACCAATTATTACGAGAAAAGTCGCGGTTAATAAAAAAACATAACTTCCCCAAAATACAAAAACAAATTCACTAAAGTAAACGAGGGAGATGGGGGGTGGGGAGGGAACGAGCGAAATAACTTCGTAAATTTTAAAACACAAAAACTGATATAGTTAATGACATCTATTTTATGCAGAGCGATTGAACATAAACGTTTGTTATAATATCAGTTTCAGGAAAGACGTATTGAGCATCTACTCGTGAGATCACTTTCGTAGTTTTGAGATGATGTTCCGAAAAGGAAGGATGATTCATACTGTATGCACTACTAGGATAATAGTCGAAAGTAGAAAACATTCATCAGACTCTAGGAACTGAAAAATCAATGGTGCGGTTGGTTAAGAATCGTGAGTAGCCGTTCCACTGATACCGGTGGTTTATTTTTAACGTAATTAGATTAGAAATGATGTAGGATTTTACTTAACTAATTTCTAAAAGACTCGATTTATTGTTATTAAGAAGTACCAAATATATATATGTGTGTGTTTTTTTGTTATTGTTTTCTTAAGTAAAGCGGTTTGAGATGGGATGGTCAAGTGGATAGAGCATTAGCCAGAAGTGGGCCGAGAGCCTCGATCCGAATCCTGTTCGGATTCGACTTGTTTTACCGATCTCTCGCAGCATGATTTATTCTCGCTCTTCTGCACCAGGTCTTTGCGTGGATTTTTCCTCCGTTGTCTGAACAGAGTTAGTTCTAGCAGGAACCTTTCTGCCTGGCACCTCGGTGTAACATCCGGTTCCTCGCCCGGCTTTTGTGCGAGACAAACTGACCGTGTGGGGTCTAGTACGAAATGGCGGCTGGTTACTGAAACGAAAGACCCGACTGGCTTCCGCCACTGCGCACCGACACCGACGCCAGAAGGGATTGTGTAGGTATGCATGTAAAGCAATTAGAAAAAATTATTGGCGACATGTTTATTAACTGAGCAATAAAACGTTTTAAGTCTGTACTTCTTAAAGATTTTACGTGACTGTCAAATAAACATTAATTTGACACTAATTTGTTGCGAACAGAATCTGATTTTTGCATCGATTTTCAATAAATAAAACGTTGAACAAAGCAGTTGTTAGTCGGACGAAAATTACAGTTTTTCCTGCTTTGGTTTGTGGAGGTTTGATTGAAAATTCAATCAGCAATACTTAGGCAAGATACCTGAAAAAAATCATTCATTAGCCGCCTGGACGTATAGGGACGGTCTTTCCTGCCCAGTTTTAAAGGTCCATTTTAATATTTGTTACATCATCTAGACGTAATTTATTACGACTGATGTGCATGATATACGTATGCTGTTAATCAAAGGTTTATTTTAATAAGCAACAACAAATTAAATCTATGACATTAAGACCATGGATTCCATAACAACTCCACATTAGCGTCTTTTGTTTCTTCAAAGTATTTATAACTAACAGAGAAAAAAAGTTTTAAAACAACGCATGCAAACAAATGAATGCCAGATTTAAAACATTAAATAAAGGCTATTTTTTTAGTTGTCAGCAGAGATCTTGTATTAGGGGAAACCGCCGGAGATGGATGCTCCAAGAGTGAGTTTGTTAAAGTAAAAGTAACTTCTATTACCACGTATAGATGAGGCTATAATCGACGTCACTATTACGTATGGATGAGGTGATAACCAATGCAATAATATTTGACTTTTGAATTGAAGGTTAAAAATATGACGTCGATTATAGTTTATTTATATGTTTAATGATAAATTATTTAATACTGTAACTTTCTACCTCTAAAACAACTACTCCCGGTACATCTCCCTTGTTATTCATTTCTGTTTTTTTTGTTGTTGTTGCTGAGCGAGTTGGACTTCCGAACGAGGCTCTGCCAATGGCATTGCATCCCGTAAAGACAAGTGGCCTGTTCTCTGTCGAGTCCTCGTTACTGAGAGATGTTCGTCGAGCCGACAAGCGGCCCGGTCCACCCGACATCGGGGGCCCCAAGGACGCCTCTCTCACATCGGGCACCAAGGAAATGACGTAAGCTGTTTCACACAATGGCGATCATCAGCGACAAACCTCCTCCGACCCCAACCTGGGATCGAACCCGGTACAGGAGCAACGGTACCCTTACGAAGCTAACCCGCTACCACCTGCCCCACCGGGCCGGTTTCTGTTGTTGTTGTTGTGAGCCACCCAGTCCAGAATTTACGACAGATGGTATCCACCGCTCGGTTGATCTTGTGGAGCCAATATTTCAACTGCACACTGCGCAGCCGGCCTAGGGTGACCTGGTACGATCGGTTGAGGCCCCTTTTTTCCTTCTGTTTACTTTCTCCCCCCCCCTCTCTCCGTAGAATCGTCGGATTCTGGCAGGGATGGGTGAACGGTCGACTGTGGGTAGCTCTGCGAATCGCCGCCTTCGCTGAATCGCCGTTGTCTGCTCTGCCGAAGTTCCTTCCTTGGCTTTTGAGTCAGCCACCTCGTTGCCTACTATCCCACAGTGGGACGGGCACCAGGTGAAGGTGAGCTGGCATGCCCTTTCATTGAGAGTGTGGAGAATCTCCTGGATCTCCTTTTCGTCAACGTTGTTGGTCGGTTGCGAAGGGTGCAGACTTCTTAACCGGAGCAAGACCGACTTGCTGTCCGACACAATCCGCGCCTTGCAAACCTCTGGGTTGTCAGCGAGTATCTGCAACGTTTTGTTCACCGCCTTCTGCTCCGCTTGGAAGGAGGGGCACCACGTACCCGCACGGAGGGCGCGCGTTTGGTGGATCGTTAGATCACTTGGATGGCCAGTAGTGACAATGACCCCGCTGCCGCCTTTTGCGTTACCGTTAGTGGCTGACCCGTCGGTGTAGATAGTGGTGTCGTTGGCGTTCCAGTCTTTCCTCACACAGCCGACAGAGGGGTGGGTGTCTCCGACCTTTCGATCGGGTGCTGCCATCGACGGAGCTGCGTTTTGGTGTCCACATCGGAAGCGAGTGACGTCGGTCTCCTCGGCTTTCGACAGTTCTTCATCCTCCTCTTCATGGATGGGGTGGCTGTAGGTGTGGGTGGGTGATAGGTGGTGGTCTGCCTTCGTGGCGTATGATCGTCCTTCTGGTCGATGCGCCAATGGGGCGGTCCTCCTGTTCTTGCTCTGAGCCCAACTTAGCTTCCGAATCAGGCAGCTCGTTGCCGAGTAGGTTACAGTGTCCCGAAACCCAGAGGATCTTCACGCTGTTTGACTCGTTGAGGCTTGCGATGACCGCTTGCATGGTTTGCACCTCTGCGTCGGTGTTGTGAGGGGTCGCAAGGACGTCGACGAGGGACTTGCTGTCGCAGATCACCGTCGCCGATTGACAGATGGTGTCCTCTTCAAGCCATTCGAGAGCCTTCTCCATTGCAGATTTCTCCGCTTGGTAAGAGCTGCTCCAGCGTCCAGTCGGTGCGTGCCAGCGATAGGTGGGCAGGTCTTCCTTCATCACAACCATCCCGGCTCCGCCGTTGTTTGTGCCGTTCACCGTGCAGCCATCGGTGAACACTTGGACGTCGGTTGTGCCAGCACTGTAAATCGCTTCATGCGCCTTCTCCAGTTGCTGCTTCTTCGGTGCAGATTTGATGGTCTTCGTGAGCAGAGTGGGTGCCGGAGGTGGTAGATTCCACGGTGGTTTGGACGTGGACGATGGTGTTGTCCCCTCACCAACCTCTAGGCCTAGGCGGTCCAGTGCTGGACGAACAGCGCTGCGCCAAATGGGGCGCTGGAGGCGCTGCCGGACCTCACTTAGCAAGGTCTGTCGACGTGGGTCTTCCGTCCTCAGGTGGTTCCACTTGTCTGCTTGCAGAAGAGCGAGCACTTGAAATCGGTTAATCATGGGCGGAAGATTGCTTTGTGCAGAACCGCTTCCGTGGGCGTTGTGCGGATCTGATGCGCGATCGCTCTCGCCGCGTGGAGTTGGGCTCTCTCCAGCTTTGAGATGTTGGGGGCAGAGATCCACGGTGCCCAGGCTGGGGCAGCGTATTCAGCTACACTTCGCTGTGTGGCGATGTAGATCGGCCGGAGATCTTGTTTTCGCCATCTCCAGTTTGTTCCACCTCGCGTTCTGAGTAGGTTCGAGCGTTAGTGCATTCTCTGGCAGATTTCCTGAACATGGCTTCCGAAGGTAAGGAGGCGGTCAAACCTGACCCCGTGGAAGGCCGGTGACTTGCTGCGGGCCAGTTCTGCTCCATTAATGGAGATATGAGGCTACCATTCGGTCTCTGCGCTGTCTAGGGTGAACAGCGTAGTCCCACACTTGCTTGAGCTTAGCGTAAACTTTGCGTCGGAACTCCAACTGGCGACCTTGGTGACTTCCTCCTGCAGTGTGCGGCGGCGACTTCTTTGTCTCGTCCTCGGCGGGCAAGGGCGAGGTCGTCAGCGTAGGCGCTCACCATCGTTGACTCGTCGAACTGGTCGAGGAGGTAGTTGATGTAGAGGACGAAGAGGAGGGGCGAGAGGACCGATCCTTGCGGAAGTCCTTCCTTGGAGGTGCGGCTCCTTCCCGTAACGCCGTTGAGTTGGACTCTGGCAGTTCGGTTGGTGAGCCAGGCCGAGGTCCACTGCAGGTAGCGCAGTGGAACGCCCATCTGGAGCATCTTGTTAAGGAGGCCGGTTCTCCACACTGTGTCATACGCCTTGCTGAAGTCAAAGAAGGTCGCGACCGTGCGTTCCGCGGCTTGAAACCCGTCACGTGACAGGCGTAGTGCATGCTGCTGATGATGCGGCTAATACGCACTCTTCATTTTAAAAAGCATCAGGTACACGAAATATAATGCAGTAAGACACGCACTATGCGCGCGCGCAATATTGTGCAGTAAATATTCGTAGCAAGTTTAATTTAAATTAATCAGTTTATTAAAAACGAGAAAAAACATTGATTTTGCGGAAGCGGTTAAAATTTTGATTTCGCATTTGATTTCCGTGCCATCGGTCGAGTCGAAGACCTAGAGTTAAGCTTTACAAAAAGCTTTTTTTTTTAATCATGAAAGGGCTTTAGTTTTGGAGGTAGATGCGATTTGCAATCTTAATTTGGCTTCTGTATTCTCCGAGAGTTTTGGATTTTCGTTTTCTGAAAATTTGACATTTATTCGAAATCGTTTTAAAAAAAATACAAATCGTCTGTATTATTTCATATTTGTTATTGAAGAAAAACCTAGAGATTTGTTTGGATCCATAGCTTGTTGTAGGCCCGTTCAAATAAAATCCGGATCAAATAGCATCGCCATAATGGTATCCGGCTAATTTGAAGGCACATCCCTAGTGCATTGATTGGCCCAGGAAAATGATTACTTTCTCGATTTTTAATATCCTTTCTTCCTTTTAAATTAAAAAAAAGAAACAACATTTTTCTTTGATCGCATGAAATACAGTTCGTTGTAAAACTGTTAGGCTGTACTGAATTCATTTAAAGCAGCTCCGATTACGGGCCATAATAGATTCTACGAAAGCTCAGGTAAAACGTTTTGTTTTATTCGAGAATGCGCTCTGTACGAGATAAAACTACGTGGAATTTCGCTGAGCTTCTACAGAACAAATCTGACTGCTAACTGGATACTCGTAATAAGTAGGAAGCATAACCTGAAAACCAAAACGGAAGTATGGTTGCACGTCTTCTTGATTCACCGACTTAATTTAAACGAACCGATATTTGGTGAGCACTGACATCTCACAGATGTTATAATCGTTTCCTAAGCGTGAACCCGTGTAGCTAACTATTCACTCTCCTAGTTTTATACAGTTCCGCTTCATATCCCTTTATTTCTCGCGTATACGTGGCGGCAGATACATTCCATATTCGTGCAGATTTTATAAAATGCTGAGAAATCGTCTCTCAATACGTCTTCTTATGTTATTTTTTACCCCCCCCACATATATTGAATCGTAAAGAAACGTAGATTTAATCCAAAAGCACCAACCTCTAAAATAAATAGTAAACTAGCTAGCCCTTATAGTTGCTTTCTAATGATTGCTCTAAGAGCAAATTCAATTGGGCGGTGACAGCCGTCTACTGAGAACCAAGCCATCACGAGATAAGTTGACCGCACTTGACGACTGGTGCCGTTTCACGAAGCCGATTCATTACGTAGGACAGCAGGGTCAAAGCACCCTCACCCCCCCCCCCGCGCGCGCGCGCTCCGTATTTGCTATACCTGCCCATAATTTAAAAGAAGGCCCTTCCCATAACGAATCGCAACAAAATTTCAGAATTGTCTACAAGTAGAAATTTTCAGACTGTCACGCAATCTTTAACGCCAGAATTGAGCTCAGCTTTGTCGTACCGTTTGTTTTTTTTTTCCGGTTGTCGCCTGGATCTTATTTCTTTCCGGAAAAGTGTTTTTTTTTTTTTTAATTTTTTCTTTTCTCTCTTTTATTCCACTCTAACGGTTTAATCCATTTGCCGAACTGATTCGACAGGTGAGCGTCTGGAAGCACTCGGCGACGATTTGTAACCTGATCGTGAGATTTTTTTGTTAGTGGTGGATTCTGGGAAGGTTTCAGTCGCATTAGTTACTTCCCCTTTGAGTAGAGGGAAAGGGGGGAGGAATCAAACCGTTCTTTTAACGCGGAATTAGGTTTTCCGAGATTGACCTCAGTATCGTGAGAGTCAGTGGCCGTATTCTAATTTTTAATTTAAGAATACCTATTTTATTAGACTGAAAATGTCCGGAAAACTAGCGCCGAGGTGGTCTTAGGTGGCATATAAAGAGTTAATGTAATAAAGACTGCAGCCTCCGACTAGTTGTTAAATTATACGACATTGTAACTGTACAACAAACTGGTGAAAGACCATTGCATCATCCGAATTTTGCTGATGCAATATTTTCAGCTTTACAGATATTTGGATCAAGTCTAATTACAAATTATTAGATACGTATGAGAAATTTAATCTAATCTTCTCTTTAAATACTTTGGTGAACACCGTCTCGTGTTCAGCTGTTTGGAACCGAGAGCAGAACATTTGGTGACGACGTCAGAATGGCAGAGCATAATTTACCCGTCTATGACGCGCACAAGCTTTTCGTGGTCTTCTTGATAGGAGAGCTCTCGGCGTCGGTCTATACGCTTGAAAAGTATCGACCATTTAGATTCACTAAAATACTGAGCAGTAAGTTAGATCTCTCTCTTCTTTATACACGGTAAGAAACGTACTAGTGGCCACAACAGAAATCCCACGGTTTCATATCAGGCGCAAAACTTGGAAGCTGCTGACAGAGACAGACACCAGCTAAGAGTGCACCAGGGGTGCTAATGCAGACATTGTATGGCAGCCTGAAGAGCCCAACTAACTTGGGAAGAGTAATTAATTTCGTGTCGATTTATTTGCCGTTTACGATCGCCGACTAAACATATCATTCATCTATGCTGCTGCTTGTAGTATAAAGCTGCGCGTCTGTATTTGAGTTATCTCCTGTTCGCCTGGCGGTGTCGAGCAGAACCATTGCACAGGAAGTCTAATATGGCTCCTCTGAAAAAAAGAAAATATAAGCAAATAAAGCAGATCAAAGCGAGGCTCGCAACCCGACAGCGAAGGTCAATCACGGCTTCCGCCACAAATAACCCTGCGCTTTAAACTAAGGGGTTTGCGCATCTCTGCTACAAATAAGGTTCTATTTTATTTAGCACTTCCTTTTCTTCTTAAACCGCTTTAATATCCCAGCTTTTAACTTTTAATTTCATTTATTCAGCCAAAATTGACGGAAAATAGTCCCCATCCCTATCCACGGTGCATTGCCTCAATTAAAACAAACAAACAAAAAAAAAAGCAGAAAGCACTTGCAACAATAGGATCTATTATACGGAGGAAGCTTTTTTAGAACTATCAGTCGTTGGAAGCAAATCTACAGTAAAATATCCGAAGTGGGAACATAAATAAAATGTTAAGGAGGATGATCCGCAGTATTAAGAAAACACAACACCGCACTGCCCCGAGAATGCCGTGCGTGCATCGAACACTTCAAATATTTAAAGGGCAGATATCTCTTTGGTTACAGAATTATAAGTGAGTAGAAGAAAGCAATGGTGGTGGCTCACTTTCACAGTATGAATAGCATTCCAAAAATCGCATTAATTCACATTTCTTTAGCTTTGGAGCTTGGTATAGATCATCTTATTGGCAAACCCTGTCCTGATATTTTCAAGGTCTTGGAACACATTTCATAGAAGTGAGATAGAAGTGTGGTGGGGAGGGAGTTAGGGGCACCAGCCTTGGAGAAACGAAACCCTGGACTATCCTAAAACCCGACCGATCGACTGTCGTAAGAAGTAAAATGAAAACATTTTTTCCTTTTTATTATTAAAAAAAAGCAAACATATCCTTGTCTGATTTGTACCGTGACAAAGACTGGTATAATAAATGAGTATGTTGTTTTAGTTGTATTTCTTAAACTATAAATCGAATATTGCGACCCATTTTCATTAAATCTGAGATAACGGGAAATTTTCTAACAGAATTTTTTTTTATAGTATTTCAAAAAAATTTCATGATAACTTTAAAGCGCAAACTGTTTAAAATTGCCTTTGTTATTTGTTTCTATTTTTAAAGCAATAATTATAAGTTTATCCTAGTTTTCAGAATCTACTAATCAGAAAAATTCGGGTTACAAAACTATTATAAACTGATTGAAACTTAGTACGGTTTCAAAATACACAAAGATTTCAATATAAAACAATGCAAGCTTTCATTTCTACAGGGAAATAACATGTACACACACACACACACACACACACACACACACACACACACACACACACACACACACACACACACACACACACAACTGATTGAATATTGCAAAATTATTTTCATATGGCATGCAACACGATTTTAGATAAAATCATTCTCTTATCCTGTTTGACTTTTCAGAAATTACAAAAAGAAAGAAATAGTTGCAATCGAAATCAGCTGTTACTATGTTGGTTGATTACAAGCTACAGGCATTGTAGAGAAATTATGCAAAAAAGGCTAAAAAAATATTGCCTTAAGAGATTGAGACCTTTATTTTTTTTAAAAAAATTCGACATTTCCAGGTGACGCTAATGGCTGTTCTGTTCAAAGTTTATTAAAGATCTATCCGATATTCGTTAAGACATTTTCATAACACAGCGTCTCGAAGATAAATCATCAGAAACCTTTCCACCTCATTCTACCCCAACGGTAAATCGGTGTCTCATCAAAAAAGTGGAGTCAAAATCTTATTCACTTGTCACGCGACAAGGTCAAAGAATTGGAGTCGCGTTGCCGATGTGAGTTGCGGTTTTCCCAGCAACTTCGACACAAATTCGAGGGACTTCTTGGGATATCGCAAAAGAAATTCTTTGCTGGCGGCTACCAGTCTGAGATAAAATCAGTGAATTCATTTAGCATACAAAGCCTAAGAAATCGGATATATCTAGTCTCAGTCAGTTTCGAGGATTGGTAAAATTTGGCCATATTCACAAACCTCGATCTAATTATACGTCGAAGAAGTCATTAGAATCCTCCGGACTTCCGTCCATCTCTCTTAAAGGAGCGGAAATCAAGCAATTTTTTTTTGCTAAGGACCAACAATTGAGACTGAGATGAGCCAAAAATTGTATATTCAACCAAAGTGGTAAAAATTTTAAAGTGAATCCCTAATTTTTGCAAAAAACTAGCATACTCGTATGTTTGCTGCATAAAATGTCAGAGATATTTTCATATTTAAATCTGGCATTTTTTCCGTTTATTTAAATTAATTAAAAGTCAGTAAAATTAACTTTAAATCATTTATTAAAGGGCGAGTGAACCTAAATATTACCGATTCAGCAGCGGTTTCTGTAAATATGAATTTAATTATCTGCATTGATTTCAGTGCTGCGAAAAGATTAAAGCTGATTACTGCTAGCATTCGATGTTTTTTATTGTTTGTCAACCCTAACCATTTTCTTAAAATTTTACATTCATGTCACGCAATCGATTCTAGTTTATTTTTAATTGCTCATTATACTGCTAATTTATGCTTGTTTTTGCTTTCTTTTCCCTTCAGATGGCGAAATAATGCTATTCAGCAAGAATCGACATATTTAAAAAATTCTTCTTTCACCATGTTATTTAAAAAAAAAAATACTCAACTTGTCTATGCACTTAAAAGTTTTCATCGACTCGCAATGTCACTGCAGAAAACAATGCATGGGATTCCAGTTATTACATTTTTAATAAAATGAGATAAGTTTTATTTTTAAATTACCATTGCGAGTTAATGGCGAATTAATATTTTAACAGTTGGATGGGCTGACTGCATAATCTATACATAATAAGCACTATTTTTTTGTTGCCCCTGTTTTATTGATAAAATTGTGCTAGGTTGTAAATATAGATTACATTTTAAAATAACCATAAACACGTTTCTTGAAAGGAATTTATGCATTTTATTCTTTAATAATCTTGATTCAATGCATTTGATTTGCGTAAATGTTTACGTTCTTAATCTCCTTGACACGAGCATAAAATGATTTTCACACACGGGGTTACCAGTTGGTGACGACTGAGTATTCGGTGGTCTTCGTGTTACAGCCCATTTTTTCAGGAGAGAAGAAAACCGCAGATATTTTGGTGGAACCGTTAAACTGAAGTCTGTGGTGCGAAATTTAAAGTGGAAAACTTAACACCGAGCGGATAGATATATGTGTGGAGACTGGTAATGGGCTAGAATGGTGGTGTTTTTGTTAGAGCTGTTTATGGTAAACAAGCATTGGTTCGAGATGAGCTACGAATGACTACTCATGCGGATCGCCGTCAGACTGACTTAGGAAAAGTACATAACATAAAACATCACCCCCCCTTTTTTTTTCCAAATTTCTCCCGCCATTAAATTAGTACCAATGCCACTGACCTCGACACAAGGCATTCGCTTTTCATTATAAGCAGAGCTCGGAATATATCGGTAAATCATAACGATCAGGTGTCATTGACAGCTGTAATCTGGGGGTATCTACTGTGTGTTCGACGACCTGTGTCTCCATGGTGATTAGCTGGGGTCGGTGGCTGATCCCAGCAGAATTCCGAAAACTGCTCGCCTCTGTAGGTTTTGCCGTCTCCGAATACGTCTCACGCTTACGCAAACACACGTACATTATCTTACACATGGAATGTACTGGCTTCCTGGACTTTAAATAAAGGAACGCATCCGCAGAACAATGAGAGAAAAAAAGAAGACGATAAACATCTTTAAAGAATGGCTCACGGTTGGAGTAGGCACCAGAGCATTTCGCTTGTATTACGAGGGCACTCTGCGGGAAGCCCCATCAGGCCGGTAGTTAATTATTTATAACGTCACTTTGAATGCGGTTAATAAATCGAAAACTTACAAACACGAATGGTTCTGCTGCAAATATTTATTCTGAAGACCTTTGGGAAAAAGGCCGAAAGGAAAACAGCAGACACTGCGAGGTGAACTTACTCGTGAGGATGAATTTTTTTTTTTTTTTAAGACGGCATTTTAACGCGCACCTTGCGCTGCAATTACACTGGAACCTTTTCAATAGCAGATATCGGAATTTCGAGCAAACAATGGCTCGATTTAATCGCGTAGCTGCTCGTAGAGCCGGACCTTTGTCGCGCTCTTAATGGCCTGGAAGCGGTTTTCTTGCTGCGCCATGATCCTCGAGCGCACCACTCACCTGGTCGACCCCGGGACGCCGTCGGTCGGGCTCTGCAGCCGGCGAAGCCCGACAAAAACGGCCAACCGATTCGCAAATCGAGCTCCGCTCGTCTGCCGGCAGGAGAGCTTTAACGTCTTCGCGAAAGTGAGAGTGGAACTGCTCACACAAAGACGTCCGGGGAAAGGGTGTGATTAATCTTCACACCTGCCACTTCTCTCCTGATGGCAAATGTGAAGAAACCCGTCGGGTGATGGTGCTTTTAGTGACCGCCAAACTCTCAACAACTTCTGACATTTGAAAATCTATTGTGCGTTTTTCTAAAGGATACAGTCGACCAATCAATCAGCCATTATACGATATCTCAGAATAGAATTCTAAACGCCATCAGACAATATAATAATAATAATAATATGAGTACAATATACAATAATTTAAAATTCTTTTTTTTAAAATGATGTTTCTATTGCTCCAGTTAAATCACAATAAAATAGAACATTTAAGATTGTTATTATCATTTGTCCTACAGAGTTTGGAATTTTGTTCTAAATATCGCATACATAATTGTAGCTATTAATTCAATTTATGATCTATTTAATTATATTTATTGTATTTTAGTTAAAATTTTCAAAACTTATTCGACGGGATTTTTATTATACACGTTTCCATTATAATATTAAAGAAATCTAGGGACGATACACTTACGTGGGCTTATATAAACATTAATTAACTTATCCACCCCCTTGTAATATCTTGCGAAGCCACCGACATCTCTACCGTTACGAAATTTGCGAGCGATGATGCTGTCTGTTATCACATCGGTCGACCAGACCATCGAAGCGCACTGGTTCCCAACGGTCGTATTGGCCGGAACCCCTTGTCGGTCCCTTATTAGAACTTTTTGTATTGGAAGTGGGGGGGAATATTAATCCTACACGGATCGGCTGCTTCTAAATTTCGAAGAAAAAAAAAAAAAAGTTCCGGACAAGAAACTGCCATAGAAGCGGGTACGTTGCCATAGCAATGTCTCTTGCTATTCCTTTAACGTTTTCTTATACCCTCGGTACTTTCTTAAAAGACTTGAGAATTTCCTTCTTTTACTTTTTACAATGTTAGGTCATTTTTCTACTTTTGATATGTGTGTGTGTGTGTGTGTGTGTGTGTGTGTGTATAGGGGGGCTGTCATTGTTTATAATTATTAATCGAGACAAACGATATTTTCAGGCAACTGCGGTACCGCAATCAACCACTCTGGTGACTTCATTAGCACCGTTTGCACTTTGGGAAACCTCTCGTCCGCACTATTAATGGCCAACATAATTGCGGGTCTTGAGCCCGTTAAAGGTACGGATTAGAGCAAGAATTAGCATTAAATAACCTGCCTTTCGCATCTTGCACGCAGTGTAGGAGAGGCGAAGACATTATTGCCGGCTTTTGTTTTTGTTTTTTAATAACAGCGAGGTTGGTTAGAGGTTCGTCCAAAACGGATAATTTGAAAGAAAATAACAAGCAATTTCATTCGGAGAAAGGGCCCCTGTTTCTGAGTAAATCATCAAACTAAAGAACTTTCCACGAAGTAACAACAGCAACAACAAAAATAAACTTGCGTAAAACGACAGCCAATTAAAGCTGTTCGTATTCCGGTCTCGTATGCGGGGTTAAGCGATTTAGATCCTCACAAGGAACTGGAATCTCAAAGAATTCTCTTTTTTAATTACCTTTGTTTAAACCCTTTGCACTGCACGGTACCCACGGCCTGAAGCATTTAGCAAATCCGCTCTTTTAAACATTTTTCTTTCTTCTGCGCTTCGGGAAGATGCTAGGACTTTCCTTTCCCTATGATACAGATGATGGCAGCGACACTACCTGAACCCTAAAGTTTACCGTTAAGGGGGTGGTTAAGAGACATCAAGAATCGGTTTCTAAAAACGAACCGATCCGCTGTTTTTCTTATTGTTTCCAATTTCGCTTAACTTCTATCCGGTTTGTTTTTAGAAAGTTTGTGACCAGTGATGCAGTGAGATCAGTCCTCCTCCTCCTCCTGGCAGGTACGTAAGTAGCCACGGGTTATTTTAAAATGCCAAACACCGCATCTCTCTCCCGGACATCCGGGTCTTGCTATGGGCTAGATCTTATAGGAATATTTAAATGATCCAACAACAATTTCGTTAGTAGATGCGAAGACCGTTTTAAAAGCGAGCAAACATCCAGTTTATGAAAATAGATTCTATTCCTAAGATCAGGAAGTCAAGACAGGGTTTTTAATTTTGTAAATTTTCCTTAATAAAGAAATAAATACTTTTTAATTAAGAAGAGCAAAGCTAATTCGTGTCAGTTGATTTCTTTTATTGTTTTATTGTGTATGACAGGTAGATCAGAAGATCAATAAAGTATATTCCGCAGATTATACTAAGTATAACTCATCGACACCAATACCCCGATAATAAGTCTTTAAAAAGGGTTCCAGTAATTACTTCTTGGTCAGCTACTTTATCACTCTAAAAATAGATCTTATAGTATTTACATTATTATACACACTATCTGCAGTAACTAATGTTACAAAGATACCATATAAATAGTCTTATTTATGCCGACCAGTATCAGTGAGTTAAAGCTGAATATGAAGGAGCCGGACACTTTTGGTTTTCTTTTGAACTCCATCTCAGAGTTCGATATTTTTAGGGCTGAGTCCTAGTGAACAAACGAATCGCTTTGGTAGGCTTAAAGGGGGGTCTTTTGAGCAGTGGTCCGAATGCGGGCCAGCGAAGAATTTACCCGCGGAGTCCACATCCGGGAAATATCTACTAGAAAGTCTCGGTTCGGCTTAGAGAAGAAACCGGAGGACTGTCCGTAGGAAATCCACGCGGCTGCCAGTTGGTGCGTGGTCGCCCAGTCGCTTGTAGATGGCCTTGTCAAGTCGAGCTGAATTAGTTACTACGGACGGAGAATATGCAGAGAGAAAGAGGATGCAACACCTCGCCCACCGAACCTGGAATCGACCCCCGTTTGGCGATAAACCAATAAACCCACGAGCTCAGGGCGTTCTCGATGCTCTCAACTCGTGACCACCTGTAGCTGTTCTGCCCAAAAGCTGCATCTCTTCCATCAACAAAATATCACGGAGATAAACTATTCAATATGCGCCGTGTTTTCCTGCTGCACTCTTGCGCAGAAAAAATAGCGTCTAGTGCTTTAAAAACATAAATATTTATTCTTTCAGCCCCAATATCGACCTTCTGTTAATTAAAGGTCATGTTAGAATTTAGATAAAGTATTGGAGATTTATTTAAAAAAAAACAAACAACAAAAACATAGAACAAAGCCACCAACATCCTCTGTAAATAACTTTGCGTAGGGAATGGAATCTATACAAAATAAGACTTTGAATTGTGACCCGGCAAGATACCTTTACAGGGACCCGATTTCCAAAGATTCCTCCAGTGTTCATGGATTACACTGTCGTGTACAAACTATTAGGTCGTCTACGTTTCTGACATGCAGCGCAAATGTTAAATTCTCATTTTGAAAAGTCTTTGAGATGATGGAAAGAGTTGATCGGCGGCTCTGAAATTTAAAGTTTCCGTATCCAGGGACTGATCGTTTAAAGTCTACTTCATGGGCATTTAAAAAACAAAACAAAAAAACCCCCAGCAAACACGGATAACGGGGGAAAAAAAAAGTTTCGGAATATTTTAAAACTGTTAATTAAAAGTAGTTAGGGTTTAAGCCAGGATAATTCCAGCTTTCGATCGGTGGAATCGCCTTGAAGCACCGTAAGGAATTAGCTAAGGCGGGCCAGGAAAACTCATGTCGAGGAATCCGCTTAAGTAACAATTATAGAAAGAATTAATGGGCTGTGTTGCCGGAGGTAGTTAGAAGTACGTGTACCCATCAATTAAGAAAAACAATTTATTATTAGGCATTTTCTCTCCTCTGGAGAAACTGTACGAAAATTATGGTTTTCCCCCTACTTTTAATATAGCACAAAAGCTGGTAAATTGGATCGTGGCCAGAAATCCTCTAGATAATAACTGCAGTGATATTTTATTGATAATGCTTTCGTGTTCAGTGTAGCATTATTCTTCGAACCTCCATGCTAATGTCAGTTGTCTGAACCACGCTGAAGTCTTTGTCGAAGAATAGCGAGGAAAGGGTATGCCAAGGAGGAGCAGCAAACCAACAGGCCATCACCGGAACTTTAGCATTCCACTTTCGCTATCTAGAAAACTAACCATTGGACAACTACGCCGCTGATATTAACAGGGCCGAAATTTCCGAACAAAGTTTTTTTTATATGACTATTTCTATTATTCTATTTGATTATTTGTGGTTTTTATAGTTTTTTTCTTCCTATTTTTTCTTTGATCGTTAACCTCCGAAATTCTTATGCAAGCCAAGCACCACGTTTCCTTGGGAATAATAAACCAAAATAAAGGGGCTCATGAACACCTGATTAGTAATTTGAGACGTGTCTACAAATTCTGCTTCAAATAATAATTAAAAAAAACAAACAGTTTAATAATAATCCTCATGATTTAGATCGTACAGTGTATTCTTTATAACTTCCGTTTTATTGCACTGCTGATCTGAGCGCATTTACCATTTTATGGGTGTGGAAAAAGCTAAATAATTATGTATAAAACTGGGAATTAGATTGCGTATCCAATTGTAATAAATAAATGTCAACTTTTGATATTTTAGCCATCATTTGTGACTCATGCTTAACCTGAAGCCTTAGCATTACGAAAGATGTTTTTTAAAAAAACTTCTTGTTTGCTTTTTATCTGATATTTGCATTTTGACCTTTATATCATGATCTTCCGCTCTTGGGCTTCCGTTATCGCTCCCCAGTTCTAAGAAAATGTCTGACCGTTTTAAGTACAATAGCGGCGGGAAACAAGTCCGCTAGATTTATTATGTTTCATACATGAAATAGTAACGTCGACAGCAGTTTTCTCAAGCAAAAAAGAATATTAACAAATTTACCAGGATTTAGTCAACCATAGATTAACGTAATGTCTGTACAACTAAGGGAAACAAAAAATCAATAGGTCTAAGATATTACCAAGCCTCTGGCGAATGGTAATCACGAAGAACGAGCGCCAGATGGCATTTCTTCTCTATTCTCAAGTATCACTACTACAAGGGGTCCATTGTTAACCAATCGTTAGGCGAACTGAGATAAAATTCAGAGATTAACAAACCGAATAATACATGTCAACTTTGAAACGTTCAATATGTATAAGTATTCGTTTGGAATTGACTTAGCTTGGTTCCGGCGATTTCTTCTTTTCTTTCTTCTTTGAAAGAAACACAGAGGAATTCAAGTACGAAAAACGATTTAAACAATTTGGCTTTAAAAACGAAGTCGACATAAATAAGTAGAAAGAGGGAAAAAAAATAATCTAAAACTTTGTGCAAAATAATGACAAGGTTATAATCTAATAGAATTAATTAACTTGTGAAACACTGCAGTCAAGCCAACAGAATAAACTTAGAATTTTTAAGAAAATAAATAATAATTTTTTTTAAAAGATAGGTTCGGTGACCGAGACTAGTAGAAAACAATCAGAACATTTCGAAAACCCATACAAATTAAGTTGGACATTCATGCACTCTGGCAGTTACAAGGACTTTTTTAAAGGCCATAGATGTGGATAACAGCTAATATGACGTCACAGAATAGAACAATTAATAATAACGTATTACAGCCTTCAGTGACGTGTCTTGGAGTACTCCTATTTCCGTAAAACTCTGAAAAGATCGTAAAAAACCTGTTTATCACCATCGCTATGAATTACTTTAGGTTTAGGCTTTGCCTTTTAGATATTTCAGATTTTCTTTGATAGCGTTAATCACTAGAAAGAAAAAAAAACGGCAGGCCATATAATAACCCTTTCCAGCGCACAAAATATCTTTATCGTATTTTAAACTACTATTTAGATTACATTTGATATTCACTTAACTAATTTACCACGTGGAATTAAAGTAAATAATCTTTTACCAAGGTGCTTTGAACTGATCTGATATTTATTAATCCTTACTTTATCTTTAATGACAGATCTAAGGAATCCGAAGACCATTTTCGGATGGTTTTTACATCAAAGATGAACTATCTTTTTATATTTGATGTCTTATAAACGGCACTTAAATATGGAATTTTAGTTATTTATACCTGCCATTAAACATGAATTAAAGTTACGACTCTCCGTCTAGTGCAACAAAACACAAGACATTTAAATAATGTGGATAAAGAATTAAAGAAGCGTTATGAAATAATTTGAAACTTTGCATTTCTGGATTCCGTCAGACGGAAACTATCAATGCTAACTTTTCAAGTGTTTTCCTCTGAACAGTGAAACTTACCTATCAAACGTTTTAGAGAACAGTGTTGTCTCTCGTTTAATATTTTAAAACTGTTCACAAAATCTTTTCCAGTTCTCGTCAGTAGAAGATAATTTAGAAAGCAGAAATCCTGTTTGGTATACAGATTACTATCTTATCTTAAAATCCTTGAATATCAATATAAAAAGTTAGAAAGACGGAT
Organism: Nautilus pompilius; assembly: GCA_018389105.1. Classification (NCBI taxonomy): domain Eukaryota; kingdom Metazoa; phylum Mollusca; class Cephalopoda; order Nautilida; family Nautilidae; genus Nautilus; species Nautilus pompilius. The sequence continues at coordinate 362,853 of JACATO010001447.1, forward strand.
GAACAGGCATGGAACATCTCAGCTTGGGCTGTCCGAGTAAAGTACCTGCGCAAAGGCTGCCCAGCAATTCAGAACATAAGGAAACGCTGTAGATTTTCTTCGCATAGTTGCTAGGAGAACCATCGCCACTCAGCTAAAGGGTTCGAAACGATTAACAATTGTCGATGCGTCGCCCATCGACCTCGAGAATAAAACTGTTTAAAGTTGGACTACGAAAATGTCCTTATTAAGTGAACTATGGTTTCGCCCAGTTGAATTGGAGCAATCAAAACAGTATCAAAACTGATGCAGTATCTAGCGATGAAGAGCTCATCTAATATAAAGATGAAAAGAGGATGTGTTTTAGATCGCCCTGTAATAGAGCAGTTAAGACTACTACGTTGTACCACACTCTGAAATCTCCAACAAAAGTGATCGTACCGTGTAGTATGACTGAAAATAGCGGGCAATTTTATTCTGTAGAGAGAATAGTGAATGGATTGATTTACAAGATTGTGCCGGAACAGAAATGTCAAGATCTGTACTCGGTCTTTTTCAGGTTATGAACTTTGACTCATGACGGTAACCTGCCCAGCCATAGGGCTCACATTTGAGACGCTGGTTTATAGATAATCATGCGCTGAAGGTGGATTAGTCTGCTTTAGAGCAAATTAAAATATTACGATGCGAAAATAAACGAGTTTAGTTATTGAAGTAATGATACTCGGTAACCAAATAGACTCGATAAAGGCAATAATTAGAGGTTACAATCGTTTTATTGGTGCAGAGAAAAATAAATCAAAATTGTTCATAGCAAACGTTTCGCCAACTGGGTATTGAATATTATTTATGTATCTAGTATTTATCACTATGATTTATGAATTCTCCCTATTTTGAGCTTTGCGTTTGTTTAGTGGAATACTATTCCTCGTGCTAATTCTCACCTCGCCATTTTTACTACAACATTTCTTATACTAGAATTTGAAAATTTATAACTTTAATTTTTTTATTGCCCCTTTACACAATGTAACCTTTTTATCAGTATCTACTGGTCATTATCATCAGCAATCTGCCCGCAGGCAGGTTTATGGCTCAGAGCGATACTAAGGGCTGAACAGTCGAAGTAGTTTCCTGTTATGATTGCGGATATGCGATTAAGGGCCCTACTAGAGCTTTTCATTTTCAGATGCGGATGAAAACCGGAAATCGGAGAGAAAATCCACGCGACCGGGTGATGGAGAAGAGCGAGAAGAGAGCATACCGTAGAGATACTTCAAAGGGAGCCGATGCCAACCGAGGTTCGAACTCTGGCCCTTAGCCTAGTAGCCTTCCGCAGCTTACACGACCTTATGAACATACCGAGTTTCCGCCAACACAACGCCACCTGTCTGTGTTTCCTCATGCGAAAACTATGGTGAGAACACCAGATTTTGTCGAGTTTCCAAACAGTTCCTGCCGAACAGAAACTCGTCTTTTATAGTCATCGCTGTCTTTCCCCATTTGTAGCACTTGATGCAGAGCCCTTCAATGCTGGGCTATACAAACAACTAAGATTTTTAATGTAACTAAATACTGTGAGGGCAACGCCGGTAAACCCATTATATGCTAAGAAAAACAAACAAATGTTTAATATTAAAATATAAATAACCAGACTAGCGATGTTCAAGGTATATCATGGGCACTAATACTCAAGAAAGTTATATAACGGTGACATTACTCTTTATTCACAAGACGGTTGTCAAGAAATTAAGAACTTAAGTTTTCTTTATGGTATCTGAAGAAGCATTACTGCAATATAAGTCTGAAAAGCATCTATTGGTGGAATTTACAGCCTAATCTCGCGGAAACTTTAGTTCTTAATCTGATTTTAACGTTGGCTATGTTTTACCTTTCGTTCTTTTCCTATAACGACCGCTTGAAACGACAAAAAGCTGCCGTTCGGCTTCAGGGACACAGCTTCTCAAAAAATATCACACGCTGATTGTATCTGCTCTGTCTCATCACCAAGTACGACTTCGATCAAAGCATATTTTTAAAGCCTCTTCGCAGAAATAATTAAATATTTTTCAAAAGAGTAGGAAGAAAAATGCTTATTTCCGCTTTATTTCAAAGAAATGTACAATAGTATCTGTTACTGATGTTATTCGATTATGTTTCTGTAACTGAGTGAGCTTACTTGGTGTACAGAAATCGTTAATTACGGTTGCCTGCAATGTGTGAAACCACTTTAATTTCAGATTCCGCGGAAGGATTTCGAGCCAATTTAATGAAGTGCTACAGACTGGAATCGCTGCGGTCTGACGTCAGTCCTATGCTGACGTTTCGATAAATGGTAGTCTTCATCGTAAGCTTAGCTAAGTCAGTGTTGATCAACTCTTTTTTTTTAAAATCTGAATCTGAAGGTAAAAGCAATAATTCGTATTGAGGCAAAAAAAACCCTAAGCATTTTAGTGGTTGTATCCACGAACATATCTCCAACAGGTAATGAAAAGAAATAGAGATGGAAGTGACGATGGTAAATGAAATGCCGCAAACGCCTATTCGGTTTGCATCGAACAGAGAGCAACAGAAGGCTACGGACAGCCAAGAAGTTGGTTTCTGCGCCATCGACAAATATGTTTTAATAAATATTTTGTAATTTTCCTTTCCTACTTCAACTAGACTTCTGTTAAGTTGGCGTTGGCTTAGCGGAATTATTGCCAGCCTGCATCGGGTTTGTCAGCGCGAAGATGCTGACGCCATAAATTAATGATGGGAATAAAGACAAGAGAAGCTGACAAACCCTGGGCGGCGGGGGGAAGGGAGAGATCGGAAATTTTTGGTAACCTGTAGTGTAATCCCCGAGTTTGTGGGGATTTTGCGACGTTTTAAATGTCTGTTCAGGTCTTTCCGGGATACCAGAACCGCTCATGGCTTTTAATCCTCGCCGGCAGCAGCTTCGGTATCGGTTCGAGACGACGGCGAGCCTGTGACAGGCCGTTATGAACGGGAAATCTCTTAATGGCCGTGTCGTCGTCGCGGAGGAGAGCAGGCGAGGCCCATTAGCGGGGTACACTGCCAGCTTTCGGCTTTCGATCACTTGTGTGGTCGTCCACCCCAGGGGAACGCCCTCCATCCTGGAGTAAATATCCTTAAAACTGACTGACTAAAAGTGGACATCGCTCGATCCGTATTCACTAATGGCGGTCGCTGACTTAGGCGAGCTGTCTGTCTGCAGACAAAACACTTTTCTTAACATATGGCCAGCTGATATTTCTTGAAAACGCATCTCTGCTGCCAAGCCCCACCAGAAGTAGTTTGTCGGGAAATGTAATAATGTAATAAACAACACTAAAAACCTCCGGAGATTACCCGCCGGTAAGCGATATTTTACCTAGAACTATAAGCTTATCACGGCTGCATTTAGAATATAGAATGCCAAAACACTACCTTTACACGCCATCTATCATGTAAACATCATCTAAGTATGGCCTTTAATTCTTTAATGTAGAGTTTAAAGAATAAAATAAACAAGCCAATTTTTTTTTCTTTTTACGGAACAATTAGTAATTCTTATTTCGATGTTAATATATCGGAATGTGCTAGAAACATAACTGTGGGAATATACAATACTTTGGGGGTCCTAAAGTGAATTCTTTCAAAGATTTAGATAAATTTTTGCTGCAACAAAACAGAGTTATCTGCCTTTATTCTAGTGATAAGTCTCACCCGTACTCGTACCTTTGAAAGAAGAACGGACGATTTTCATTTCTTTGATCTCTACAAATGACGTACTGTATGTACTTATTTAATTTTGCTGGCTATATGAAAGAACATTTCTTCACCAAGATCTGTTTTATTGGAAGGGCTCATTAAACGAGTTTACTTAATATTTCCATCTCGACTGCATGTCTCAAAACAACGTTCGGTTTGACATTTCTAATGTCTACTCGCTTCCCTCCTTTTCGTAACAACTAACCATCGTTTTGGAAGAGTTAAAGTGGGATTAATTACGCCAGCCTTTAGAAATGACTTTGTTTTTGTTCTTTTATTTTTTTTTTTACTTCATTTTTATACGAGGGACAACTGTTCGAAACTTTTTCAGCCTAAGGTAAAACCCGATCAGCTTTCCGAAATAAAAAGATGTACACTAACTGACGAAAATTATGTTGACACGATATATTAGAATGGGGACAGTGCGCAGTGACAGATAGCGCAGAGCTTGTGATGCGCAACCACAACTGAAGTTGGAAACAGCGGATCGACTCTTTTGTCTTCGTTCTGATGGTGATTTCTGAATGTAAATGAGCGGAATGCTCTATTGTTGTTCCGTATGTACGGTGTTTTATAGTTCGTTGACTTTTGGTGAAATGTTAGTTTGACTTATACACCGCTGTATTTGCTCTGTAATGACCATAACAAGACTCGGCTAGCCAGAAGACCGCCAGATCGAGAACCCCACCCACTTCTTTAATCTGCAAATGTTACTTTCCAGAACTGAAGAAGCCATCTTTACTTATTCTCCGGTGTATTCCTAAAAAAATAATCTATCCACCTTTTTCTACAGGTTTTATATGAGATGCTACTTGTTCTCGTTGATAAATGCAGACAGTTACATTTGAGGTGGTGTTCTAGCGATGATGGCTTTTAGTTCCAGACGGTACCCGCGGACGTCTCACCTTCGCCTGCACAGTACCGAGCACGCACGTCAGCTTCGTGACGGTCATGTCGGGTAAAGTTTATCGTTTTTGGTTCATCTTTCAGACGTCAGATGACAAGAGAAGCCTGTGTCGGAGCAGCAGCATTGTATCCACCGAGACCCAGAGTGACGATGCCTCTTACGGAACCATCGTCCTGCAGATACAGGAGGCTAACGAAGAAGCCGTCAACACCGTTGACTTTCTTCGCCGGACTGGAGAAATCTTGTGGAACACCCGTAAGTGCCCTCTTTAACTGCAATTTAAGATCAGGACTTTTTAAATTTAAAGTTTCCCATTTAAACGCATGTGAAAACCTAGTTTTTAGTAAATTTACTTAGCATTTAATTATGAGTAGCTTTCAAATTTACGCATCGTTTTAATCTACTCTTTTACAGAATTTGTTCAGTTCGAGAGATTACCTGCGGATAATGCGATAGGTATAATTTATCTTCATTTCATCTTAAGTGACTGAGATCGAGATTCAAAAGGCCATCTTTACATAACATTTACATGAAATTTACTATCTTTCATGTTTAATACAATGTAAAGAGAAGGTGGATTTTTTTAGCTCTTTATATAAATAATTAAAATTAAAGCGAAGATGCCATGCAATCTTTTCTTTATCTCTTGTTATCTCTTACTTGTACTTTTTAAAATTAATTTCATTTTACAAGTACTAAAGATTTGAAGTCGTTGGCTTCCCGCCCTCTCCCTTGCCAGGTATTACAAAGTAATCTGTATAATACTAAAAACCATTTTACTAAGTGGGAAAATATTATAAGTAAACTGCATTTTGAGTAAAATTTAAGCATTGATCTACGGTATAAAAGAGAACTTTTGCCATCTTAAGGATAATTAATCGATAATTTTGTGACACAGCGTACGTTCTAAATAATCCAAAAGAATACCGGCCGGGGAAGTGTTAAAAAAATAATCATTTCAGCTTCCATGCCGACAAACAGATTAAAAACAGAACTCGAGCAACTGACCGTTGCTGCTTTCTTCTTCCTCTTCTTCGACATTTACAACACACGACTTTGTTTGTCGAGTTCACACACAGCCTTCACGCCATTACGATATCTTCTTTAGAACTTTACTCAACAGCAGAGCCATTAAAGACCTCTTCGGTTTTCAGAACCCCTGTGTTTGCTTTGCAGAGAAACAAACGAAATTCTCAGCTCAACGGAACCGAAAGTCACGTGACCGGTACCCGGAATAGAATCGTTTCCTAAATATTTAAAGTTCATAAAAGGACGACTGGGCGGGACTATTAAGGAGGTTGTTTGAAATGAAGAAACCAGAATGAAATATATCGCTAAGAAAATAGTAGAAGATAATATTTTTAAAATTAACGAATTAGAGGTCATACGTTTTGGATGTGGTCCCACTCCCCTGGCGGCAAACACATGACTCACTGCGGCTTTGCACGCTGCTTTAAACTCTGTCAACGATAGCAGTTGGCAGAAATGTCGTCTATTATCTTATCGGGGAAGTCTGGTTTTCTCTTGATGATACCCGTACCCTTTGTGGAATCGCCCATTAATATAAAGTTATTTTAAATTTCACCTGCATATGGTAAACATAGGGATCCAGAATCTCGTCCATATACCCCCACTGCATTCGGGGTATCTTCCTGAAACAAATGCGGATCTGTATAGTAACACAACTAAACGTCTTCTCAGGCCATCTGTAGCGATTTCGTTCTAGGATATATATATATATGTGTGTGTCATCAGTAAAGACAACATGGCTCCAGATATGTGGTGTCCAAGCCACAAGTCCACCGCACCAATTTAACCGATCTGTGTTTACAGCGGGGTTGGTCACGGAAATACACGCCATGGGTCGTCTTCTATACAGCTGTGGCCGCAGACAGGTCAGAAACCTTTTGAATTGGTGTTGAAATTCCACCTCACAGAGCCAAAAAAACAACTCAGGAGGCGACGATCTTCTCAGCTTTTGATCTGTGGTCAACCTTGAACAGATTTTCGGACATGATCTCCATGCACTTGAAATTGTCTCCATGGCGGAGAAACTACATTCTTGTTCACAGTTAGCCGTTCCGCCATCGGGACCTGCGACTGTCCGCCTTAGAGAATCTCCCAAACGAGTGCGGCTGCCCGTTGGCTACGCCGTTCTTCAAAACTTAACATTCTAAAACTGATGCAGACCCAAGCCAGACTTTTACCGTCTTTATATCAAATCCAACTCGTTTCTACTGGAACTCGTTTGCTTATTTCTTTGATAAAAAGCTGCGTTACGTGAAAAGGGAGCTTGTGTTGGACGGACAGTTGGTGGATGGAACCCTAACAGCTTTGGAAATATTCCTGGGTTTTTGCTCGCTGCTCTACTTTTGAAAACAGGTGTAGTTTAGTCCTGCGCTAAAGCGATGAACTGGCATCACGAACAGCGCTGATGTTAGATCTATAACGGTGAAACGAATCAAGATGAATACCCGCAGTGAATTCACAGTCGGGCTCGTTTAAATCTTCCTTCGTTAATTCACAGTGACAAAGAGACGGAGGGCGTAAGCATCTCTTAAATGACGGAATTTAAATTAATTAAATTATTTTAATTTTATGGAAGCATTCCTGTTTTGTTTTTTTTTTTTTTTTTTTGGTTTGTTTTGTTTTGTTTTAATGCGCCGGATAATAGTATGGAGACGACCGGTGGTTTATTTACACCGCTATCATCGACTGCTGAGCTTTCCGGCACTTCCGGTGTCGTGCTCTCCGAAAACGCGTCAGCTGTCATTCTACTTGTCGCTTCACACCTTCCACGCCGCACAACCTCCTGCCTTTGTACTATTATATATAATTTTCCCGCCAGACTGATCGGCGATAGTTCGTCTTCAGCGAAGTAAAATCGAAGCGCTGACGGATCTCTCTCTCTCTTATATATATATATATCAGCAAATGACCCTTGTCTGCTTCCAAGTTTTTTCTTCACTGCGGTCAGTCGGCACAAGTGGTCACGAAACATTATTCTGGTTAGTGCCAGCTCCGGTCCGAGCGATCTCTCCGTGAATTCACTCGTCGGCCGTCTTTCCTCTTCCAGAAAACCATGCAAAGCAGCAATCTAAACGGAACCAATTAGCTGTGTTCCAAGAAAATGAAAAAAAAAAACAAAAAAAACGACAGAAAGTCAATTTATTTCAATTACTCCAAGCCGACACATCTAGCCGGCCCTCGGCGAACATAAGTATGCATGCGACTTTACTCGTATGAAAATCTATGCATCATTCAGTATAAGTACAAACAAACAAGTGGCCAGTTTCTGCCTTTGAAAGTAGCGCTTACCTCCGAACAGCCACCTTTTTATCGTACTTAATGGAATGGAAATTTATTTTTAAATGCAAAGCACTGCATTGAATACTTACTCCGTCCCATTTAAAGACGACCCCTATTTTTTTGTTGTTGTTGTTGTTGCCCTTATGAAGGTAGCTGATGAACAGTGAATGAACGATAGCAGACATCTTAGAAAAACAAAGAACGGTGTTCAGGTATTTTCAGTAGCCTGCAACTACGTTTCCTAACCTCTAGAAGTCACCGAATCGCCACTGATGAGTGAGAGCATCTGAAACTCCCCAGCATGTTAATTATAGTTTATAAAGAATTGTAAAAGCATATTTACATTCGGATATCCACTTGGCTTAAATGGATTATTGTTCACTTGCTCGATGAGATAGCGCGGTGCTTCGCTTCAATGCTAATGGACAGCCATATCTCCCAGCAGGTAGGTATACGGCAGCCATGCTTTCTTAAATACTATCGAAAATGAAGTTACAATCAATGGCGCCTTTATTAAATGAAAAATCAATTCTGATTTACTGCTAAAGATTCTATAGGTAAACTTTATTTTAAACGCAAAAAAAAAACAACTTTAGAAACAAATGGAAAATCTACAGCGGAAGGAGAGTGATCGGGGCTTCAGTTTCATCGGCTGGAGAGAAGAGAACAGAAGACCGACAAAATCCGCGTGACGTTGCTCCAATTTAGCACAATGGAAGTACTGCACAAAAAATGGGCTTCTGGTTCTTTTTTTTTCTTTTGTTTCGCCTTCCGCATCTTCTTCTTCCTCATCCTGACGTGCAGATTTCAGTAAACAAACTCCAGAAGAAGCAAACAGAGTAGGTAACAGGATTTAAAATTAAAAGGTAGAACGGGAACGGTAATGACGATAGTATTAAGGAAATAAGTAGATATCCGACAACTACACATCTGGCCACTGATACCATCACTCCTCGCTCGTGCAGACACTGAGGCTGTCTATCAGTTAGGGCGGATTAGACGTTCGGGAAGATGTGTATAAGTTACGGTCCTACTCTTTGCACGAACTGAGTTTTATCTGTAAAAATGTTCGCATGTTTTGCGGATGTGATAGACGCTAAATGAAAAATCGATTCCGTGTTCTGAATGCACATCACCGTCGGAAAGCCGGATTCGGGATTACCATGCAAACGTTTTGCCCATCTTCAGCAACAGAAATGCGATCGTTTAAAAACCCATTACTATTATTATTATTATTATTATCTCGATGCAAAACGTTTAACTTTCCTTTTCCATTAAACGTTGTGCTGGTGGAAAAGTTTACAACTAAACAAATACGACGACATCATCTCGCCGCAAGACGAGTGGATGCTGTGCTCGGGCTTGCATCAATCACTAACTTATAAAGAGATCCAACCGATTTTGGAAGAGGACCGGGAAGAATGCTACTCGGTCGAGTTTTTGACGACGCGTGTTAATCTTTTAACCTAAAGTGCCAGTGTTCTCTCGTGTTGGGCTGCTAGAGTGTCATCCACGGGCGAGACACGACACCAGGGAAGAATGATGGAAAATCTTCTTACTTTCCTTCTGACGTCCGTATTGCTGCTTCATAACGCTATGTTGATACTGCTACAGCGGAGCTGATCTAAGCTCTCGTATCAAGTTCTACAGTTATTGTTACCGCCAGAACTAAAGTGTTCAACAAACCTCCCGTGGACACACACACACCCCCCCCCAGGAACCGACAGATAACTAAGACAATACCTCAGCATCATCTATCTATCTCCACACTAAACTACAGTAATACATCTGAAAACGGACGCACCGAATTCGATACTGTGAATTTCACACTTTAAAATACTGTAAAAATAAGTTTATATTGTATTTTAGTGTTTAAAGTTGAATCTAACTTATTACCAGTGTGCCATAAACTTACCATGGCACCGATCTACTCTGCTATCACTTAGGTTTTTAGACATTTTCCACGATGAGTCACTTCCATGTTAGGTTACCAGCTGCTAAGGAAATGACGTCATAGCTAAAACCATGGCGAGGCTGTTCACGCGTGTGTCGTATATTTAAAGAAAAACAACAACACAAAATGTATTTCCATTAATCGGCTTTTGTGTGAACTAATTACTTTCCATCAAAGATCGATCAGCCGATGTTTGAAACCATTTTTTTTTCTTTTTTTTTCATTTAATACAATCCATCATTTGGCTCTCTTTCGAGTTAACACGTGATAAAAGGGGGCAGTTGCTTCTTACGGTAGCTTTGATGTTTGTATTAATTTACGAAATTAGAAAACTAATCAAACTGTTTTTACTTGTTTTCTTACAGGGTTAACGAGCATATTCCTCGGTGTCTTTCTGGCTTTACCCTTTGCCATGATAGGCATAGGTAAGTTTTACTGAAAATGTACTGCTACCACGACCAACATCCCAGCTGACAGCGATTATCGTAAATATTTTTAAACTACGTGCAACAGCAAAACATCCAAACGTTTAAGGGAGCGAGCAACCAGAAGGTCTGCCTTTTGAGAAAACTAAAGAAAATTCCGGGTAAAGCTAAACCTTCGCTTAATCAGTAGATAGGAGACATTTTTTTTTCCCCCAGGGCAAATAGAAAGATTAAAGGTGGTCTTTAACCCGATTTATACGTCAAGGACAATGGCCAGTTCCACCATCCGGGCGGGGGGAGAGGGAGGAGAAGGAACATTCACGTGACGGAACGCGGTTTTGCGAATCACGTGACAATGTGTGTTTAGTGGAGAGTCGTTGTTGTAGCGTTCGGAAAGAAATTACTCAGAATAGAAAGCGTATTACCCGGTGAAGAAGACAACAAGCTCAAGCGTTACATCTTGTGCTACACGGGAGGAGGGGGGTGGTAAAAAAAAACAACAAAAAAACAGACAAGTCTTCGACAGGTGGAGCAGAGTAATGTGATCATCACCGCTGATTCAAAAACCGACCACGCTAATCGGCAGCAAACCGGGGGTTGGGTGGGTGCGGGTCTTCTCTGGTTCACTGCGCTGCAGAGATTAACGGACAAACATAAACCACTTTGGAGTGCCCAAGAAAGGCTTATGGAGAATGGCGGCGGCGACGATTCTCAAAGCGAAGCTCAACTAATCTTTGTTGGTCTTTCTCCGAACCTTTTCATCTTTTGCTTTCTCTTTCTTTGCCTCTTAGCAACTCGCGTCTGTTTTCCCTGCTGCTCTGTCGGCCGTCTTCATCACGCTTGCCGAGGAGATCCGACTCATCGCGTAGCCACCATCTGACCCCGTCTCCCGCCGTCTGGTTTGGCGAGGACAACTTGGTTTCACTTAGACTCGTGATGCAGATGGTTTCCATGACTTTGCACATGTATATATATACATAAAAGGAAATAGTTAAATATATATATATTTTTTTTTTTTCAGATAATCCAAGTCTTAAATTAGCAGCCTTCTAAAGAAAGCGGCTAGAAAGAGCAAAAAAAAGGGGGGGACTTTTTTCTGGATGACCATGAACCGTAGCAACACCGGCGATAGGTCCCGTACATGTCATGAAGCAACACAACTGTGATCTTTCCAAACGGTGTGGGGGGATCATATCACGTGACTTACGCCGTTAAGAAAGGCCGGGGTTTTTATGGGCATTTTCCCAGATTACCGTAAAGTTCCTTAAATACTCTCTCGGTCCGACCGTCGTTTAAGCGTGCAAGCCGAAAGCAGAACATCCGTGAGCCAAACAGTAGAATACAGCTTTAATATAAATCAAAAGAACAAAATTCCCCGTGACAAGAAACAGCTGTAGAGCGAAATTGCTCCCCGTTCGGCTCCCTCTCCTCCGTCAGCTGTAGCGGGGACCTTTAAAAAAACACAACCAGCAGCCCTTTCCAGATAATGCCCGATAACGTTCAGTTCTGCTGGTGGTGATGTATCGATCGCCAGCGGTAGGCCATGATTCCGGCCAGATATTGTTTCCTCGCGCATCCGCTTCCAAAGCCACTCCCCTCCGCCGTGTCACGACGGTCAAGGGGGACTTCAGAGAGCGCGATGCTGATTTCCTGCATCTGTTGCAGGTGTGGTAACAAGGAATCCTGCTGTGCCTAACATTTTTCTTCTCCGTGTTGCGGCAGATTACGTCGATCGGTGAGAGGCAAACCAGATGTTAGGGTACCGGCCTGGCGCCTAGCGTTTTCAAGCTTGCTTGGACAAACGCTGACCGGCCAACTAATTAAATTCTTTACTAGTTGGTCACCTCCCCTTTTCAAAAAAAGTTGGGATCCTCGAAACACGTGGAAGCGAGAGAAATAGCTTCCCTTTTTTCTTTCTTTTTAAAACCCAGTGGTAACTTCGTGAGAGTAAACCTAATCCCGTCCATACCGATCATCGAAAAGATTTTCCTACGGCTTAACAACGAGGAATTATATCCAAGTAAAATACGTTCAAGCCTGTCCACGCTAAAAAAGACAGAAATGTCCTGACTCGTAATTGGATTAAGTAAAGTTTAAAAATGGATGGATCTTCCTGAGCCCATTAATAATAATCGAGGCTGAAATGTATATAAGCACTGAGGACAACTTAAAGGGACCGTTCTAATATCTGTGCAGGGTGTCAGAATTTACTACTAGAGAATTACTGCTTGCTGCAATTTAGCATCTTATTACACTGGTCAACAAAATTAAATGTATTATACTCATTATGAATGCAAACCATCTTTTTTAGACTAATTTTTCATGCTGATTTCAAAATTTCACTCCATTTGTATGCAGCACACGTATCAGTTTTTTCAGTAAGTACATGCAAATATTTACATATTTGTATATAATGAAATCATTAACGTAATAAATAAGGACATATTATATTTTAGAAAGTAAATGAGTTTATTTGAGTTAAAAATCATCACTATCATTCTACAAAGAGTGAATACACAAAAAATGGGTCAGACAAAACAGACAAAGTTAGAACAACAGAGTTAGAAACATTGTGATTAGGATTTCCTGCGGTGTTCCTGATCTGGCTGATCACGGTAAAGTGTCCAGCAGTAGTCAGCCAGCATACTGTCATTCCAGAAGCTTGGTACCGTTTCTCCATAGCACTAATGTCCTGGTGAAATCTTGTCACCATGTTCATCAGACACTGCTCCAAGGATATCTGCGAAGAAATCCAGATGGGAGTCCAAGAAGTGAACTTTCAGTGACATGGCGACAACCCATTGCTGAGTAACATTTCAGAAGATTCTTGATGTCATCCTGTAGTCCATTTCCTTCTTGTTGCCCAGAAATTCTCACAGATCAAATTGAAAGCATTCCAGGCAGGCAGTTCCAGTTCATCCAGTGTTGTCTTGAAGTTGAAATCTCTTTGAGTACTTTAATTTGGGGTCCGACAAAGATACCCTCTTTCAATTTCGCCTGTGTGATTTGGGGAAACTTTTCTACAATATACTCAACCCTCTGGCATTTCTCTTCCCTAGTGTCTTTACACTGTTTCATCAGTCCAAGCTTTATGTGCAAAGGAGGCAATAGGACATTACATGGATCTACAAGAGGTGTATTCTTGACGCTAGACAGTCCTGGTTGGTATGATGTTCTTGTCTGCCAGTTTTGATTCCAAATAATGTCTGTCAGTTGCCCGACTATCCCATAGACACAAGAAACAACAGTATTTTGTGAAACCCGACTGCATTCCCATTAACATTCCAATGACTTTTAAATCTCCACATATTTTCCATGAGTATCTTTCATAATCAATGGCATGAAGTAAAAGTTCCATATTCTCATATGATTCATGGAGATGAACGAGTGTGCATAGGAATGGAGGGCTTCAAATTACCATTATGGAGAAGTACAGCTTTTAAAAAAAAAAAACATCTATAGCTTATAAATCTTCTTGATCTCTGGTGTTATTGTACGTTTTTGAGCTTTCACAATAAATTGTCCACAGACATAACAAAAGACATCAGGAGGATTTCTACACTGTCTTGACATTGTTAACCCGGTAAAACAAGTAAGGAGATAGATACAAACGGTTATACTTATATTGAATTTGAGATGTTGAAATACCTATTTCATCAGACAAAACTTGATTGGTTACTTAATAGATGATGAAATATTTCATCTGAACTATGCAGCAATGAATAATGTAGTTTATTTAAAGGTATGTCTCCATCATGTAAATGAAATACATGCATACACGTCATTAATTGGAATTTCTATGTAATGCATGAGCTAAAACCAAAAAACTTTCTCATCTTGAAAACTGTACGTGATGTCAAAAAACTAATTGTATTTTGAAATCAGCATTAAAAACTAAATAAGTACACCTTGACATATGCTTGATGAAAAATACTTGTTGACCAGTGTTATTAATCCTTCTCGAGTCGATTAAATCGATTTGTTTTATGAAAATCGCATTTGTATTAGTTAAAACACCCGATTTTTCTCCCTGTTCGTTTAAATCCGTGCGACTAACAGAATTATGGCCTCGCGATTTTAACTAGGAGGCCAGAATGTTATGTAAAGTATTTCCTAAAATTCTAATTCTTTGTATTGCTTTTCTTTATCGTAGCATTTTAAAATATATTTATATATATTATATGTTGTTAACGTTGAAATTATATGTATAAGCGGATAGAGGGTGGAGGCAATTCGAAATCGAGGTTGGTAAGTGCCGTCACGAGAAACTAATGCTGTCTCGTGCCATTTTTATCGACTGTTAATTTATTTGAAAACCCACAGTGAGAGAAAGTTGACTTTTCTCCAGGTGATAAACTGTAGTAATTATGGTAAAACTCCAAAATTTCTTTACTGCATGAATTATTAGTAATGCCCATTTTTCGGCGCATGCAGTTCAGGCACGGATGGGTTTGTACCGTCCGTGACCTCGGCCCTGAAGAATGACTCCCGCGACTTCCGTTGCCACGTTGAGCCTACAGACGTTTTCCTCAGAGATGCGGTTGGATCTTTTGTGCCAGAGAACGCATTCGGTCAGGTGAACTATCGATATCGGTGTTGCGTCACGCGTGGCTGGAGAGGGCAGAAGTTAGAAGTTTAAGGGGACGTTCAATATCGGACGGTAGGAAATGGTGTTCGAAGCCATCACCGTTGTCGCAGCGTGCAATGGTTAGAGCGTTCGTTTCCTGCGAAACGGAGGGGGGGTGGAAGGGCCCCCTCCCACCCCAACTTAACGCCGTGTATTCGTCGAATCCCCAAAAATGTGAAGATTAGAAATAAAACAAACAAAACCGAATTAATTCTGGTTTGAACATCCGTCGGAATTAAAAGCAGTTGTTTGTGTTCCGCCCGCCGTCGGACGCCTGAGTGACTAGGGGCCGCGTTACCGTGTCCCCGGTCGACGAGTAGAAGACTCCGCCAAAACCTGGGGGGGGCCAGCCAACCCGGTCAGCTGACCAAAAAAACCCTGTTTTGGTAGGGAGCCCAGCCTGTGCATCTGCCCACTGCCGATCTCTTCCTCCTTTCGGAAAGAATGGGAAATAACCTCTATCCTGAAGTGTTCCGCCTTCTTCCGCAATCTTCGTCAGCTTCTTCGGTCCACTCCTCCCCCTCCTCCCGCTCCTCCTCCTCCGGAACAGCAGCAGTAAATCGCTGCGATTCGCTCCGGAACAAATTTTTCTCGACGGAAATCGACGAGCCGAGCGTTGGTTAGCGTAAGTCGGAAAGTAAACCATCATCCCCGCAGAACTTTCCAGAGAGCACCTGTCACTTAAGGGCGGATGATGGGCTTCGTTATTTACCTTTTACGTATTCTGCGCAGTGAATTACCTTCTGTCTTTAAAAAACAACAACAGATGCGCGGTATCGACGTTATAACAAACCAAACAAAAGAGTTAGTTTACGTCTCCGCCGTTGTGTTCTTGGTGTGAACGGTCGCCTCATACCATTAAGTGATGTGGGAAAGCAATGGAATAGCATAATATAAGAGGAAGTAGAAAACGGTTAAGGGAATTGATTCGGGCCGTGCACAGTTACCGTGAATGTAGAACATTTTAGTAAACGAGCAGAAGAAAAGAAACGTGTTATTAAATACAATGTCATCAGCTTAACGGTTTTAGTGGTGTGTCACAGGGGGCCGCTTTGGAATCCATTATGTTTTAATTTATGAACTATATCGATATTGTGGCAGATGATACACAAAATATATGTATTAGCGCTATTGCGGAAAAAAGCAAAAGAGCTTGAGATACTTTACAGGTAGATTTAAATGTCCAGGAAATGGCGTGAAGATGATTTTTTGACTCTGTAACGAAGTCTTTGGAGAACAAAACTCTGATAGTCAAAAGTCACTTATTCTTTTTTGTTAACTGACAGAATAAGATTTCGGTCGTTTTACTTTATTTCAAAGTGTTTACTTTGATGCTGCTGAGTAGACGTGACAGTCTGGACTGTTCTTTACATTCTGTTTACTACGAGCAGTCGTCACGTACCATCGTCATTATCATTAACATTGAAAGGAACACTCAAGTCCTCACGGTTCTGTCACACACACACACACAAAACACACACATATATATATATATAAATTACTATTTGTTAAACAGAAATAAAAAAATCTATCAAGTTAATTTTGGAAATGCATTTTTGTATCGATACTTGAGAGACCCCCCCCCATATTCTGGATTTCAAGCGTTTTGAGGTGAATCAAAGATAACAGCAAAAAACGATTCATCTATCCCGTATTTTATACGGTTCTGTGCACAACCCTGAAGCAAACATATATAATTCTTCTTTTCATGGCAGGGGAATTATATCGTCGCCCTTATATGCTTAAAAGCTACCGAAAACTTTAATTTACTAAAATGTCCTGATAATGAATAAATTAGGACTTTCTCAAAAGATAAAATTGCTTGTTTTTCTATTCCCAGAGTAAAATAAGTCAGTTTATTTTAACATTTCAATGTGTTCTTAAATTGCCGATTATTAGTCTACTGTTCACTTGTTCAGGAAGAGAACTCAGATGGGTTTGATCACATATATAATGTCAGTATTTTTGCCTTATGTTGTTGGTGATTACTCGAGAAAGGGATGTATGAGAAATTGCAATTGCATCCCGGTCGATCGGTTAACGAAATGATAATAATAAACGGATAGATTCAGTTGAATATAAGATTGGAAAGTGTATTGCTTTATTTAAAAAAAAAACAAAACAACAACAACAATAAAATATCAAACTCGTGTGTGATCCGGGCAACGGTGGCTGGATCCACTTTAAGATAATTCAATGAGCGACACACAAAAAAATTCTATTTCACGACGAATCTAATAATGACGCTGGACCCATTAGATCGCATGGGAATTCTTACAGGCGACAAACTCCTCAAATATCAGCAGCTTGTCAAAGCAGTCCGCAGAATCGGAGAGAGTGTTACGCGGTAATTGCTGCAAACAGATTGACGGTCCGAGTCATCATCCCTAACACTAAATACTCAGTGAGCCACCGCGCGGTAATTTCCTAATTAGACACGCGGATAAATCCGTAATCGACGTCATACTCGTTGATCTTCGATCGAAGCTCACCTGTACATCTAAGAAGGGCCGGTGGTGTTGGAGTAACTAGACAGCGGTCCTCTCCACGACCGGTTACAATACACTCATATAGAGGGGTAGGTTTTTCGTCTAACCATCAGTAATAGCGAGAGGTGAACGTCACGAGCCACTGTTTTTCCCCGTGAGTGCGTCATTCTTATAATGATTTCTATCTTACCAGGTTCCTCCTATAGACGAGACTGCCCCCGGGAACCGCGCATCCCCATCTATCTACTGGTGGGTGGCTGCTTCGGCTTCCTTAAGCTCATCATTCTCCTCTGCCGCCAGGTGAAGACACGGCAGTACGACAAGCTTGAGAGCGTCAGCGACTTCGACGACGAAGGCGATGACGTCGTGATGACCCGGATGATCCGATTCACCAATCAGATCTTGAGTTTCTTCCTTGTCACCTGGTTTATACTCGGAAACGTTTGGGTGTTTGGCATATGGAAGCCAAACTATCGCCAGCGTTTGCACGCCCCACAGGACTGGTGCGATCGTGTTGTGTACCTGTTCGCTGTCTACCAACTCATCGGCTGCCACATCATCATCTCTCTTACCTTAATCTTGCTTTTCGTTGTAATTCTGTACTACTTTTGCTGCCCACCGAAGAAATAAATGCATATATATTTGGTAATTTATTAAATCTACTATATATATATTTCTTCATTCATTTCAGAATTGCGTATACACTACTGTCCATGTTTTCAAGTAATAGCTGACAATGGACGAAACTTAATCTTTAATTATTTAATTATAAACAAACAAAAAAATCACCACCCCTGGATGATGCTTACTGCCTTTCATATTTAATGTCCAGAAAGTAAAATACCATACAAAAATGGCCTTTTTTGTTCTTCGTGTCACTAATGAAAGAATAAATCAAGTTTCTTCCAGAGTAATTTATACGCAAAAAAAAAGAAGAAAATTCATCACTGTATCTTGCTTTTCCGTAGCCTCTCCTGCAATCACCAGTCTTCGGAATGGATTAACTGACATCTACGAACATTTGGCAGTATTCGATCTACACTTGCTGTGCCATGGCACAAAACATTCATGTTTATTAAAACCTTCTTCGTCGCTTTCACGATAATCAGGCAAAGTTGTTCGCTTATTTCAGTTTTATATTCTATCGTATTTGTTTTTAGCCGCACACGGAGAATAATATCTGGATGCCGCGTTAACAGAAGCTGTTTTACTCCACAGGTCAACCAAGCGAAGCGAAGCAAACCGATGTAATCATTGCGAGTATTTTCATCGGCGCAATGGACCACGAAAACGTACCCCGCGTGTGGTGGTGGTGGGGGGGGGGTGTTTAGGTCTTACATCTCTTACTGAAGATATCAGAAGCATGATGGCTCGCTGGTCTTTGTCATTTAAGTAGCCGGTTTATACCGGTTTTCCCTATCCACTGAGCGGTCACCGAAAACCTGGCTTTTACCTCACAAGCAGCGCAGAACATGCATATAGTACTACTACACGGACCAGCTGTTTTGAGCCACCGATCTGCCATTTAATTAGCCTTATTTAAAAAATAAAAAAACAGAAGATTAAAACCACAAAAAACTGTCTAGCTGTCAGTAGACATTGAAATACCTACTTATAAATCCAATAGTAAATGAGTCGCCGAATCCTCGATACTGGGTAATAAATACATAAGTATTAAATTTAATCGCGTGTAAATTTGTATTTTTTAAAAAAATACATATAGATTTACCTGCTTGAGTTTTTCTAACAACATTTGTTGAACTATCACCACGATATCTTTAGTTGTTGCTTTACTGCTGCTCACCAGAGCACCTAGTTTAGTTATTTTACCAATATTTATAATACCTGTGAAGCGACTGTTGCTCATTATACGATGTGCATAAAATTCATTAACGATGTCTAATCTACTAAGTTAGAAATCTCAGAGTTACCGCGTTAATTCTCATATAAAAATTAATCGCATCATCGCTGTTAGTTGGTTCTGCGCTATTTATCTTTTTTCTCTTCTATTTCTCCATAAATTTAAATATAATCAAACAAACAGCATCGCTATCGTATCTTGTTTCTTTTTTTAAAATCATGAATGCAAAATCAGTATTTGCCGTTCTGGTTCTGGAGTAGTGGATTTCTGTTCGTTAGTTTTTGCTATGCTCTTAATGTCTTTTAGTTTTGCACCAACGATTCTATTTGAAAAGTCAAGGTCTCTTTTTGTACAAGTAAATATCTATTTTAATGAGGGAAATATTACTTAAAGCTTCGCATTAGAACTTTTTTTTTTTGTAGAAGGAACCGCTGTGCCCTCATTTTCACGTATAGTTTATAACCGTCATAGAACTTATTCAATGAATCAGATATGTCACCAACCACGACATCAAGCCGGCCCGGTGGTAGCGGGTTAGCTCCGTAAGGAGACCGTTGCTCCTGTACCGGGTTCGATCCCAGGCTGGGGTCGGAGGAGAGTTGTCGCTGATGATCGCCATAGCGTGAAACAGCTGTACGACATCTCCTTGGTGTCCGACGTGAGAGAGACCTCCCGGGTCCTTGGGGCCCACGGTGTCGGGGGACCGGGCCGTTTGTCGGCTCGACGAACATCTCTCAGTAACGAGGAGGACTCGACAGAGAACAACAGGCCACTTGTCTTTACGGGATGCGATGCCATTGAAAGAACCTCGTTCGGAAGTCCAAACTCGCTCAACAACAACAACAACCACGACATCAGTATTACATAAATCTGACTGTTCCGTTCATCAACAACTTTAGATTTACTATCATTTCTTCCAAAATCCTATTCATTGGGAAATATATTTGTTTGCTGTACTAAAATATTTACTTATTCATTAACACCAAGATTAAAATTATCAGAACTTTTATATATGTTATTTAACTCTTCAGCCGTTAATACTTGGCACAGCTTTAAAATTTGATGAGTTTAAGCTAGAAGACTCTGATTAATTATCTTTCTTACCGAAGCCACACTTATTTACATCCATCTGACATTTAAAATTGCATGGGCAGCGTGTAGTAGCCATTTTCAAAGTTAAGCCATCTGTCCAAATAGTCTTTCCTGCCTTTCTTTACTTAGAAAACCATTATATGAAATTATATAACCCAGAGTATAATTTAATTTAAGTTTTTCAACTGAATCTTTTATTTATCTGTGAGGGTGTCTTTATTTTGGTTCGCAATATAGTAATTATAAAAAGACGCACCAGTGCTGATCGATGTGATTGCTAGTGAGGAAATAAGCATAAATGTAAAAGCACGATAGAGCGAGGTGAAAACAATAAAACCATCACGTAAATAACTTCGCAATGTCTTTCCTTGTTCTCTTTTATTAGCTCTTCAAAAACCCTGAACCGTTTTCATCTAAAACATTGATTTTATACCATTTATTTTACTAGGAACAACAGCACTGAATTTTCTATCTTTTTCATCCAGAGGGTTAAGTTCATCTATGACTTAATAATCCTAAAAAAACAGATTTGTTTTCTGTTTTATACTAACTGTAAATTTAATACAATTTCCAGATACGTAAGTGACATCAAATGACACTATTTTTCTTGAATTTTCTGTGATAAAAATATTGCAATTAAATTATTATATTTTAAAAGTATTAAGTGGCAAGGATAAACCAAAAATATCAAATTTTAAAACATCTATTAACTACATAATAACAAGTCCAACATGTACCGGAATTATTAACTGAATCTAAATATATAACATCATATTGAATCCACTTGAAAGAGTATTTCTCATTCAAATACCCCTAAAATGATTTACTTTTTGTTCCATATTATTTACTTCAAAATCATCTAGTCTTTTCGTTAAATTATATTAAAATAATTAATAATACATTCAAACGGATAATTAGGACGTAGTACAAGACTAGATACTTTAAATTCATTCTTATCTTTCCACAAAAATCTATTAATTTTTGTTTGCCTAATATCTTTGCGTAGTTTCAATATCGTTTAGCTCACATGAACAAGTCCTTCCTCTTTTTAAATATAAACGTTCTCCTGCAGTATTTTTGCCCACTAATGTGAGATGCACCTTTAAGAATGTTTAAATAGTTTTTATTTTAATACTTAAAAGAATTGATAAAATAGTTCTATGAAATCCGTCATCTTTTACACCTTTAACTGAACGTTTTACATGCGCAAAAACACAAATTTCCATTATCTCCAGCTAAATAATTTGGTCGTAATGCCACCATGGTATATTTCAAATAAAAAGAACCTTATCTTTCATAGGAATAGGAAGTCACCATTCAATTGGGCTTTGGCTGAATCTCACAGCAGTTCCGCGAAACGCGCTCATTATTTCTTCTTTTTGATTTGAACTCACAGAAAACTCTTGAGATAGGTTTTGATCAAGTTATTCACGCGAATATGATATAAAAGAAAATCTGCTCGGTTGCTTATTAAACAAAATTCTATTTATTACCATCTAATTGCACACCTGTCAGACGAATCAACTACAACTTCAAGTATATTATCTTTGGCTTTTATGACTGACAAAAGACATAAAATACAATCGGAAGATTAAGTATTTTGAACGCCAAAGGCTTTATTTGATTACCTAAATCCATACAATCCTTTTCAAAAAACATCAATTTGCAGAACATCTATCGCTGGAGAAGGGTTTTATTCTTGGATATTATTTGTACTTGTTTGAAATTGTAAAACGACGAATCCCGATGTTTCGGTTGCTGCTGTAATAATAATCCTCCATTCAAAATTACTTTCGCCAAACTGCTATCTAACCACTGTCTGCCAGCATAACCAACATCAGAAGTTACTTTACTTTTAAGCATCTCACTAAAGTTCATTTGTTTCTCAGGCATCCCCACCCAATGTTACATAGCACGGTTTTGACCAATGAACGTTACCTGAACCATTCTGTTTGCTCTAAATTTGCATCATTATATTCCTTCCTTCCCTCAAAATAATTCCCAAGTTTCATTTCATAAACCGTTTATATAATTTTAAAAAATTTCTTCAACCCCTTGCTCCTTTTGAAGCCACTCATGCGTAAAAATTAGAAAGCTTTTTCAACTGATGTCCTATCGATTACACAGCAAAGATAAGCGGATGAGACGGAACAATCAATGCCTTGTTTTGAGAAAGCTCTTTTTGTTAGATGCATGTGCATTTTGGGTGGAGTCGAGGTTGAATGATGCAGTAATGTAAAGGTTTTCTACTCTTTTGCTACTGCTGAGCGTTACTGCTCAGTATGATTCACCAAAACACGTTATAGATACAAGGATGCTTCAGGTTACCACCTTTGTTACTACGAGAAGGATGCTGGACATCGTCTTGGTTTCCTTATAAAAAGAGGGTGTTAAAGGTCACTTCAATTATTAGAGAAGATATTTCTTTCTTGGCGACCGCCTGTCCTGACTTTCATGCATTTTAGGACATCGCACAGAAGCGAGATAGATGTAAAAAGTGTGAGGCATCGGCCTCGATAACCAAGCACATCGTTCAGATTTGCTTGGAGACACGTGAACGGTGACTGAGGTGCGAGCCCGTCAAGAGATTCCCGCAAAACCTCCGCTGCTCGTACCTAGAACACTTCTACTAGAACGTTTCTGTTTAGCCACGGAGAGAAATTGGGATCGCCCAACGGGCATCCACGCAGACAGACCGGAGCAAAAAGAGGTTGGATACCCGACCAAGAATATTCACCGCTCTGCTGAAGGAGATGGCAAGCGGCAATAATACTAACGACGCTCAAGTTAAACGGAGCCGGATAACATTATAATAATGGTATTTAAGCCGGATCTTATTTAAGTGTACGCCCCTAGGTGTTATTACAAGA
Source organism: Nautilus pompilius (assembly GCA_018389105.1). Classification (NCBI taxonomy): domain Eukaryota; kingdom Metazoa; phylum Mollusca; class Cephalopoda; order Nautilida; family Nautilidae; genus Nautilus; species Nautilus pompilius. The sequence goes on from JACATO010001447.1 coordinate 386,119, forward strand.
GACCATCTTTGTTACTACAGACAGGCTGCGAGAAACATTTTTGTTTACCCGAGAGAGTTTACAACTGCGGAAAACGCTTATTTAAGAGGACCATATTAGTTAGCTGAAAGATCCTGCTAGCTTCAGGCCTCACTGCTTTCTGCAAGTTTTTGTTGACAGATGAAAAAAAAAGAAACTTGTCCTCCCTAGACGCTCAAACGTTTTAATTTTTAAAATCCTTTCCTCGATTACCTCTAAAAGAAGGAATTTGATCAGTCATCCCTTAAAAATGGTTCACCGTAGATTTCTAATAATGGAATGTAAGTATTAAAACGATTATCCATAACGCATTATCGCCAAATAAATGACAGCCGAATTCTTGAAGAATGATGTCCAAATATTAAGGTCTGAATTATGATTGCACATATTTTCTTCTAAAATAGCTGAATATACAAGTATTTATTATCCCCATTCTTAATTCCAGCATAGCATAATTTTAACGAGGGTGCAGATAAATTCAACCAATGTCTTCAGCTTCAAAATTTTGGCTGGTTTTCGTACCAGAAACGTTCAGATAAAAGCCGGAACGTCATCCCGAGACCAACGTTCTATGTACGCAACAGCTGCGGTTAGACCGTTTCTCATGCTAGTGACTCAACTACAAGACATTTCCATTACCGACTGAAGCTGTAGGCTTACCACTCTTCAAATTTCGCCATACTCTATTTTCTAAACTTTCGAGCAAATTATTGCCTTGTAACGTGTGTTATCTAAAATTGGTAAAATGTGTTTATCGTAAACTTATCCAAACATTCCATACATCAACGCGAAAGAAAAGGGGGCCAACTAGAGGGCTTCAGGATGATCACTTCCTGGCGCTATCTCGATTTGGGTTACCGCCCTTGGCATGTTTCTTGGCGTTCTACTTTACTCTCCAGCACTACAGTTTCTTCCCACACCTAAGAATAAAGAATTCTAGTAGAGACGTTCGCTAGATCAGTCGAAGTCCGAGCGCTCATGGCACTTTCGCGTGAACCTTAATTTCCGGTGTTAGGCACGTACCTTCAGAGTTTTATGGTACGACCTTCCCAATATAGTAAAGCGGGGTCTCCACGCTGTTTCTTATAATAACTTTATGCCCTCAAAGTTTATTTTTAGAATTCTGCAAATTCATCCTTAGAAAGAACAGATACCAGTATGTCTCTGCAACTAAAATGAACTACATAAAAAAAAAAAATTGGTGGGTACATTTATGTGCTTTGTTTAATAAAAAGATGTTTTCAAAATAAGAAATCAAGACCAATGTTTAGAGAGATGAGCAAATGTTCGTTGTTAACTAAATTTGGCCATTAGGATAGAAGTCTATGCAGCCCCAGTCTCAAATTCTACTGACAGTAACGACAGACAAAAGGACAATTGATTCTCATATATCGTTCGTATTTCCCAGTGCAGTATCCTTTCCTTCGCCACAGCCGGCAGTATTTCTTTTTGTCCTTACACAGATGGTTGCCTCTTGTCTGGTTGCCTGCAAAGAGAGAGAGAGAGAGAGAGAAAGAAAAAAAAATTTTTTTTTTTAATTATCGGGATAAAATTTACTACGGATCACGGTGACTTCACCGAGTCGAATAATGGTCGGAATTAACCAAAGCTCAGAATAGTGAAAAAGAGCGATCTGAGCAATATGTTTCTCGAAGACAAGTGAGGGAGGCGAACAGCAGCGGGGCGAAAATCCGTCCATAATTTAGCTTTAATAAGCCACCGTTGAGAACTGAAAGATCTCCTTTTCGTGGTAGTTAAAGGGCATAACGGCCGGGAGATGATGAATGATTTCAATAAAAAAAAAACAAACAACTCACTGCCGCCGTTAAAGAACAAGTAAAGACGATCTTTCATCTAGTGCACCAGAGGCCAGAGACTGACCCTTTCCCCCCTTATATACCCAGAAAAATATTAAGTAATTAAAACTTTAAAATATAGTTTATCTTATGTCGAAAGTGTGAGCAGTTGCTGACCTTGCTTCATATATGGCGCCAGATGCCCTGGCAGGGTCGGATGGAACAGTGATAGAGCCGCATCTATGCCCCTAGTTGCTGTTTTCAAGGTTCCCCCATCAAGAGGATTTTTTTGAAATGTAGGTCCGAAATAATCTTTTTTTTTTTAAATGACGTCATATGTTTAAACCTCGGCTACCTTTTTCCGAACGTCGATCGTGTGCATCCATCCTGCTCTTTTGTTCTGTTTCCGGGATATCTCCGTCGTTTCACAAGCAGCAGAGCGCGCGTCAGGTGATCTGAACGAGGCAGAAAGGGGTTCACGCTACCTCATTTGTTCGTCATCCAAAGAAACATCCGTTTAAATACTTTCCACACGGAGTATCAGCGAGGTCCGCCAGCAGCTGCAGCTTTCCCACGTATTTGTAAATTTAGATAATAATATATTATCCCTTATAAATTTGGGATAATACATGAAGCGAGAGTACTTTTTTATGATAAGCTGAGACTGACACGAAACGTCTTAGGATTCGGACTAGAAGCACGAGTCACCACTTCCAAGGATGAGGACCCTACAAAAGCTACGATGGACTCCCGTTGCGGGTCACACGGGGCTACAGATACAGAGCATCCGCCTCAAGAGGCATAATTTAACCTCGCCCCTTTAACGAGCGCTGTACACGGTTAGCGCGGGGCGGATGACAAGAAACTAGCATTACAGCTACCCTTTCTCATTTTTCTTCTGCCTTCCATTCTCTATAGAAACGGGGCTGTAAATTGAGGATTCACTGTCCTCGGAAGGGGAGAGACAGAGATGACGTCTATACCCGGATAGATATGACATTAGTAGAGAGATAGAGAGAGAGAGAGATGACGTCTATACACGGAGAGATATGACGTCAGTAGAGAGAGAGAGATGACGTCTATACACGGAGAAATATGACGTCAGTAGAGAGAGATGACGTCTGTACCCGGATAGATATGACATCAGTAGAGAGATAGAGAGATGAGAGAGAGAGGAGAGAGAGAGAGAGAGGAGGGGGATAAATCGCGGCTGGGAAAAACCATCCCTTACCATTTCTTCAATTATATGCTACAAAACAGAATATAAAACGTTCCCAGCCTCGCTTCTCTACGCGGGACAAGTTAAAACGGAGATATCCATCACGGCAAACCAAACATTACTCTGCCTAAAGTAGGATGATTTTTATTCACCGCACAAATTAAATCTTTAAAATGTATACGCGGCAACACAGAAAACGTACACACACAGACCCAACTGTTAGTCCAGGGAGGACAGCTCAGACAATCGAAATATGATTTCGTTCTGACGTGCTTCCTTTTCCATAGTAATAGCATTTCCAAAATACAATTATTAATTTTTCCCCCAAAATGCGTCATGCTAATGTGATTAGATTTAGTTTGTCATGCAAAACGAATTATTGCTTTCTTTGTTGTTTTTAATAAAAACAAGTTTAGTGGAGCTTTTTTTTTTTTTTTCATTTCTTCGATTTTTGTCAAAAACCATATTATTCAACTTAATTTGCATACTGCCGCGTGAACGCTGGGTGCCCCAGAGGCGGATCTCGCCAGGTCGCTGGGAAATTCTGCAAAAATGAGTTCCAATGAGGCTCTTGCTTCAGCAATTTAAAATTAATTCAAGGAAATCTCCCGATCGGTTTTTGTATCTGTCTTGAAGTTATCGACAGATCGTGAAGCTTGAAAAGTGGTAATCTGTTTCGGTTGTTGAAGTGTGAGAGAATAAATCATTAATTTACTTCAGCAGCTTCTAGGAAGTCGTTACAGATATACTTTCAGGCAAAATTCTACAGAAAACCTCAGATCGATTTTTCTAAATATCTGTCTATCTATTGTTTTCCTAATCTGTTCCGTGTTATTAATGAAGACAGTTATTAGGTCATTTGCAAAAATCTGAAAACCCGAGCAATTACTTTAGCCAAGAGAAGCAAAGTCCATCTTTATATGATATCTGCTGATGAAGATGAACTTTACGTAATAGTTTATGATGGTCAAGACGTGGGCGTGGCCAGTTGTGGATATTTTTATGTCAAAATTTTTTAATTAATGCTTATATTTACTTGAAAAACAATTTCAAAATCTTTCTTTCTGTTTTTACAATATTATCATTAATTTTGACCTTATGGATAATAATACTTTTGATTTTAGTATTTAAAATGCACAGCATCTCCTCTGGTAAGCTATAAGTCTTGTGATCAAGCTCCTTGCGTATTTAAAGTCCATGAAAGTTACGTCGTTAGGAGTTACAACTTCTGGTAGATGCAACGACGTCAAAGAGGTCAAACCACAGGGACCAAGAAAATATCAGCTTTGTCCTACTGAGGTTGCTGTGCCAGGTCCCACTACATACACGCGTAAAAAGGCATTTTTATATCGGTAACGATAGCAGTTCGCTACATTAACAAATGTTCACTTTTTGTGATGAAATATATAATGCTATCCCCAGAATGTTTCTCCAAATTGATGAAGTCCCGTGCCCCATTTTTCGTAGAAGACAAGCAAATGTTAAGAAAGAGATTTTTGTCAGATTTTGAGAATGCAGAAGCTTACAGGAATGCAAATTAATTAGAAAAGAGTAAGTTATCTCACTATGTGAAGCAGAAGGAATCTAAAAGAAAGAATCTTTCTTTATATCTTCACCAGGAAGAGAACGGCATAAAAAAGCCAAACGTTTTTGAGAAAGAGATAACAGGAAGAAAAATCAGAAAACTGATGGCAGCAAAAAAAGTTATCCGAAGAATCTGAAAATAAATATGAAGTATTCATATTAGAAATCAGCTTAAAGAGGATAACTTTGCAGCTACAACGTATATTCCCACAAGACGGAAATCTCATAAATTCATTTTTTTTCTCTCAAGAAAACAGATTTGTTTAGTAGAATACTCTAACAGACAATCTCTCTCGGTTGAGATTCTGCAGAAAATTCCAGTGAATAAAAAAACAATTTGGAAAACAGGCAAATTAAAAACCATCACATCTTCATTGGCAGACTTGTTGATCAAACAACTTATTACATTAGGAGATGGCACAGAGCATCAATAAAAGACTTAGCTTTAGGCGCTGATAATATTTGTTTTTAAATTCGTAAGAAAATATTTGGCAACCATGCAGCGACCACTGACAAAATGCATCTATAATAAAAGAGAAGAACCAACACTGCGCAGACAACGAAACAAAGAAGAATGACAAAAGGTGTGTTCAGAGATGGCCAAGTGCACGATGGCGCTAGGCTGACAACATAAGATCAAAGGGGGGGGTAACTGAAAACCAACCCACACGAATCACTCTCCTCACAAAACCTGATGATTGCCAAGTAGAAAAATTATTTATAAATTTTTCAGGATTAAACAACATCGTAAGCGAAACCGTAACAAGTTTCCATGAGCATCAGTAACCTTGGATTTGCTTTTATTCGGCTTCCAACTTCCAAACCAGACGCTTCTGAAGAAACTGAATAAAAGTTTGAACAGTTTTGTCTCACACTCAAGGATCCCATGTGGTTGGCTGACCCTTTTACTTCTGTTTTCTTGCAGTTCAGACGCTCCTCTGCGCACTCCGAAGTCGGTCACCGGTATCGACGTAGATGTCAATGCCCGGTGTTGTTGGCAATGTATTCGGCGACGATCAGATTGCGCAGGCTACTGACGCCAATTTTACGATTGTTCAACTGTGTCTCTTCAAGTCTCGAAGACCACAGGTAAATATCCGTTCGGCATCACCGCATGCGACGGTACCGGATGTTGTGGTCGCAGTCCGAGACACCATTACGAAAGAGACGCTCGGCGAAGCTTGACAGTGGCTTCCTAAAAGCAATTAACAGTAAAATAACAACCCTTTGCATTACGTGACGACTAATACAGACTTTGCACAACAAAAATAAAAGGTTTAAAATCCTGGAAACTTCAAATCCTTCTGGAAAACCCCTTAGAAATCTAGTCGCTCCGTGCTGCAAAGGAGATAATTCATAATCAATCAAATCACTAGTCTATAAACGCTAGAAGGCCCACGGCGATAAGCACTGGGGTGTATAAAAATGGCCCAGCAGGGGAAGGTCCTAAAAAAGGGGGCAGCGCAGCTTCTATGCATACTTCCAAAATACTCTGGTAGAAGATCGTTCTTCCACAGACTTCGTTCAAGCTCCCGTGCAGAGACTAGCTGAGTGCGAACACCAGAGGTTCTGGGGTCAGAACTTACCGCCCGAAACCGTGCACACACCGCAATTATAGTTCTGACAAACCACTTCTCCAGTGGCTACAATCAGCCGAGCCTCCATGGAACAGTTCGGGCCAGAATAGGCCAGTCTCATTGCCTTGACCTACGGTGTGTACCAGGACATTCTGTCGAAGCAGAGGGCTTTTCTGGTGACCTATGTAAAGATTCCCCCCTTCCATACTTATAAGGTGCTCCCCCGCCCTGCGAGGCTAATGAAAAACGATCTAACTCACCGTTGTAGCAGATCAAACAGGATTTCTGGCAGTGTATTTTCATGTATCCCAGGTTTCTCTTGCACTCTCCTCGATTGGCCCATTTCGAGCATTCTTCTCGTTCGTCCCGACAGTCACCTGAAGCACAACGCACGTAGTTAGGGCTAAGACGCAGCTAACCAAACCTGCTACACATCTATAACCTATATTATTCTTTATTCCTATCTTTTACCTCTTCACGCTGCTAACATTTTTTTTCTTCCTCAATATTTACAGTTGAACGTCTTGTTCATTTCTTCACGAAGGCCTGAATCCTTACTGATTAGCAAATTAGTAAAGCGAAAGTAGGAGAATAACGTCATTTCGGGAAGTAAGTAAAAAACAACAACAACAAACAAACGTGACGGCTTTCAACAACAACAACAAAAAAATACAACAACGAAAGGCTTTCGGTGTCCGGTCAGCAGACTCGTGGGAAATTGTTATAGAACAAAATGTAATGCCCGCACTATTGTTTTGCTCAAAACTTCAGCATAAGCAAATTTGTTCGTAATGACTTGATGCAGCTTGTACGTACCACTTACGGTTTCGCTACTATTGTGTTGCCATTCAAACTTTTGGAATTAATTATAGTGCTGGAGACCGGGCGAGATTCCGCGTCTACTCCATATTTAAGGACTGACACAAAGATCCAAAAGGCCATCTTCACATAGTATTTACACGACATACATTGCCATAATTAAAGATAAGGTTAGAGGTCAAGCCGTATTCGGTAAAGCGGTTGAATTACAGACTCCAATCGCGTTACGACTTGAAACAAACTGCAACCGAGGTTGTTCTCTGAATTTCCTAAAATCCAGGCATTAAAATGGTAAAACACAAAAACAAATTACTTTCTTTCATAAAGGATCTTATCTATTATATTTTTTTCTTAATTTTTTTGCGAATACCTTTGATTATAATAGTTTTATTAGGTCGTTACCAGAGTTTTGTCGGTTTTTATATTAGGTTAAATTGGGGTTTATTTCTTGCCTGCTTGTGAAGGTGTATGTAGATAAGTTATATATCGTTTTGTAGCGTGTGCCTTGGCATACATTATGCACAACATATCTTTTAAAAAAATCATCTAATGAATATTTGTTTCAGGGTTCAGAGCGAAGAATGGATAGAAATGTTTTGTGCCATTTTGTTTCACGAGATCAAACCAGGCCACAAAGCGAGCGAGGCGACTGGTAACATTAAGCCAGCACGGGGCGAGGACACAGCAAATGAGCGCACGGTACGACGATGGCTTGCAAAGCTTCGATCAGGAGATGTGAGCCTCAAAGATAAGGAACGTAGCGGACGCCCTTCCGGCTGTGATGACGACCGTCTGAAGGCCTCAGTTGAAGCTGATCCAAGAAAAACAGTACCATAAATTGCTGGAGAGCTCGACGTAAGCACTGCAAATGTTTCCAGGCAGAGTGAAAAGCCTTGACAGGTGGGTGCCTCATGAGTTGAATGAACAACAACAAAATCGTCGATTAGAGATCTGCTCTTCGCTTGTCATCAGAAACAAAAAACGACCCATTTCTTGACCAAAATCATTGTGTGATGAAAAATGTATCCTTTATGACAGTCGCAAACGATCAGCACAGTGGCTCGACAGAGAAAAGGCATCTAACCACATTCCAAAACCCAGCCACCACCCAAAGAAGGTCACGGTCACTGATACTGTCTGATGGACTGCAAATGGTGTCATCCATTATAAGTTCGTGCAACCTGGTATAACCATCAGAGCTGAAAGGTACTGTTGTGAATTAAATGTTGTTCATCAGAAACTTTCCCAACGAAGCCGCCATTGGTGAATCGAAGAGGCCTAATCCTGCTACACTACAATGCTCGTCCTCACGTTGCTAAAGTGACTCTTCAGAAACTGAACACGTAGGGGTACGAAGTTCTCCCTCACACAGCCTATTCACCAGGCCTCTCTCCCACAGGCTACCACCTTTATAAACACCTCGACAGCTTCCTCCATATGAAATCCTTCTCCAACCAAGCAGCTATTAAAACGGCCTTCCAACAGTTTATCAACTCCAGAAATCCAAATATTTTTTTTTAAATGGTATAAATGTACTTGTACCTTGTTGGCAGAAGTGTATTGATTGTACTGGAACTTAATAAACCTCACGTTCAGGAAGGATATGAAGTCTCATTGTTCTGGTTAAAATCCGACAAAACTTTTGTAACACCCTAATACCCGCACTGAACAGCTGTAATTATCTAATATGCTTGGTGACAATGATTTTTTAAAAAAATGTTTCCATTTCACTTCTTTCTATTTAAAGAGCTTTAAATTAAAAAGAGAAACTAAAACCTTTAGTGTATTCAAAATAACGGAATATCACAATTTTCATAAAATTTTTAATGCAACCTCCAACGTCGTACTCATTGCGAAGAACCAATTTACCATCGAAATTGATTATTTAAAAATTGTTAATTCTCCTGATTTCTAAAGTAGGCAGCTATCATCACTTTGTCAAAATTATACATCCAACCTATAGACCCTCAGGCAACCTTCTCCTTTTTCACTCCCTCATTCATGCAGAAAACAGTTCCGTCAGATTCCTTTGGCAACAATGTTTTTATTTTAAAATTTACTTTATTATTCCATTTCAGCTCTGTTGGAAAACTCTCGGGGGGTTAATTAGTAAACGTTTCGGATTATTTTACCCTAGAAGAAAGGATACTAAACTTGTGTCAGCTTTGTAGGAAGCATTTCAATGCTAATTTTATATCTATCTTTTAATCAGTTCCTTAGAGAACGTTTCTTTTGGGGGGTGTATCTCTTTGTCGTTTCTTTCAGATATCAGCTAAATAAAGGGTAAGGTAGAGAGAAAAAACAATAGAGCTGATCCTGTTATATGGTACATGGCGAAGTGCGCATCCATTACTTACCTCTACGGAAGATAATGTGTGTGTGTGTGTGTAACCCTTGCTGGAATGGAAATTATATATCATATTAAACGTGCAAACATGGTACCAAGAGAAATCGACGGATTTACCAGAATCAGCAGCTGCGACAACTATTCCGACCAACAGCAGAAGCCGGCCCAGTGGGGCAGGTGGTAGCGGGTTAGCTCCGTAAGGGGACCGTTGCTCCTGTACCGGGTTCGATCCCAGGCTGGGGTCGGAGGAGAGTTGTCGCTGATGATCGCCATAGCGTGAAACAGCTGTACGACATCTCCTTGGTGTCCGACGTGAGAGAGACCTCCCGGGTCCTTGAGGCCCACGGTGTCGGGGGACCGGGCCGTTTGTCGGCTCGACGAACATCTCTCAGTAACGAGGAGGACTCGACAGAGAACAACAGGCCACTTGTCTTTACGGGATGCGATGCCATTGGCAGAGCCTCGTTCGGAAGTCCAACTCGCTCAACAACAACAACCAACAGCAGAGGCATAAAGCTAGCAAAGGCGTTATCGAAATATAATCTACCCGACCTCTATATCCAACCGCAAGAGTTCAATTATCGCAGCAGAGAGGCCACAAGGCAAAAAATACTTCCGTGGTCCAGAGACTTGTCTTAGACGAGATTAAAACTGGCAACTTGGTTTCTTTCCTCAACTGTAAGGCGATCTGTAGTATCGCGTCTAGTACGGGGTGGGCGGAGATGCTGATAACTTTATGCAGAAAACGCTCCGCCATTTGATGGTGGCTGAGTCATGGTGTGGAGAGGGGTCTGAAACAGGAATAGGCACACCTTGCGTGTGCATAACTAGAAAAACATCACGGCACCAGTGCATTGAAAAATAAAGCGTGCTTCCGTTTATACCGAAGCGTGTACTCTGATTCACTTCCTCCCAGCTCACATTGCGGCTCTTCTGTACGGGTACGAGCCAAAGCTGAATCTCTTGGAAGAAGTGCTTGTTCTCTATGGAGTATTCATAGCGGCATTAGTCTAACTGAATATGGAGCGACAAATGAAAATCGTCACGCAATCTGCGGCATTCGTGCAGAATAAATAAGCTTTTCTACCTTTATTTTCGTAAATAATTCACTACTTTCAACTTAATGCCAATAACAGTTCCAGCTTATGACATAAAACATTGATATCTCCTTATTCATCAAATAAACCGACATACTACATTATTAAATACACATGCCCCATTCTAGCTGTGTCCATGTACAAGGTTCCATATGTGTCCTGCGAGATAAATTGTAACGAAATAATTCATCAGGCTTAATGAAAAATCTTAAATATAAATACTTGTCTTTCACGAAATTCGAAGTAAATCGTATTTTAAAAAAAAACAAGAAGTTTAGGTTTAAGAATGTGGGCGATAAGGAATCACGTAGGTTTACTGCAGTTTACAGTGTAAGGCTTCACTAAAAAAGTCATCACGACCAGATGGTGGAGAGAAGAAAACGAGTCGATAACGCAATAACAGTGAACGGAATAGATTGTGGCTATTTCTTGTTCGCAGCGCAAATTAAATTTAAATCGTACTGATAGGTACTTTTCCCACCTTAATGGTTTCCCGCCTGCTGGTGAAATGGAAATGCTTAATTATTCTAAAAGCCTCTTTTGTAGGAAAGATGAAGAATAACTGTCTGTTGTAAACGGGTCTGAATTATGAATACGAAGTGGGGGAGATAGTAGACTGCAAGAATTTCTGACGGGTACCATTTAACAGCGCCATTAGCTGACAGTAACAAGTTTTGGCAAGAAGTTACTGTAATGGTTCCCCCGTAACAGGTGGGAGTTCTTTCTTATTGCCGCAGGCAGGGAAACAGAATGGCTGCGATTATACTCTTTAGCGGTCAGCCGTTCGATCTGAAGAGAAACTGAAAAATCGCATTAGCTACCTTCGCAGAAGTTGCACGACTTTTTGCAGTAACGGTTCATGTAACTGGGATTCCTCAGGCATTCTCCATAACGTTTCCATTTCCGGCAGCGGCTATTCTTATCACGACATTTATCGTAAAATGTAACTGGAAAGAAAAGGAAAGAAAAAAAAAAATACCGAATCGGTTATTTCTGTACGAAAGAACCTGTTATATATCTCAGCTTGGCTTACATGGTTTCTGAGCGGAAATGGAAGCAACTGTTTAGCAAATTAAGTACATGATTTGCCCATAAGCCAAGTGCCAAGACGGAATCGAAAAGAAACAGAACACGTGCTTTCTGTTTAATTTTGTTTTTTTAAAAAAATTTCTTTACGTTTAAACAAAAGGAAAAAGTTGGGGTGGGAGGGGGAGTAAGTTACTTAATAGATAGCATGTGAAAATGTGACGGCTAACACAGTAAACCACTTGTTGTTGTTGTTTTTTTTAGTTTTAAATGAGAAACTGTTGTCTCCCCTTACAAAACAGCCACGATAATGTCCCTTCCCTCTACTACCATCTAAAGTTTACTCCCCTTTTATGTGATCAGCGGTATGTAACTATGACGGTGGTCGGGTAGCTTAAACTGCTGGACTTCTAAAGCTAAGACGCCGAGTTCTTTTATTTTAATGCCAAACGTTTATCTGCACCTAATTAATATGTAATTAAAAAAAAAAAACGACGTAACTTGAAAAACGAAAACCATTTACATGGATTTTATATGTATATACCCATTGATCACTCATGTGCCAATAATATATTTATTATATCTGATTTTTACAAGTAATAAAGGTTACACGTATCTAGAGTATTTAGTTTTCCAGGCATTTTTGTAAAGAGTAGCTTTGTCTTCAAAACTCTAACATATAAATGACTTTTTTCTTTCCAGTTATAGTTTCAAAATAGATGTACTGAAGAGTTGTTTCCCTTATAACATTTTAAACTGGAAATATTGCCTTTCATCTAACAATGCTGATGGTGTTAATATGACTAATTTTAGTATGTTGTATTTTTAAAAAGTATAATTATCAAGTTATAAATTGGTAAGTAAGAATCAAAAGTCTGGGGTTTTATTAAGACTTTTGCACAAAAGCTTGTAGGTTTGTTTTTTTTTTTAAATGGTAAAGCATTTGCTTCCCTTAGATTAAGTAAACTCCCAAAATAATATTTTCAGAAGTGTGTATATATTTCGTTAACATTGTTTCAAAAAACACATTTTAAAAATGTGGTAAATTCAGAGTTTTGGAATATATCTGTTTTTTTAGTATTTTGCTTAAAACTTATCGTGACTTACGAATAAAACCGTTTTTTTTTTTACGCGGTGCACGCAGCCATGTAATTTCACTTTATACAGGTGCGCTAACAGTGTGAGGCGAGGGGTGGGGGCGACCGGCTGGTGAATAAGAGCTAGAACCATCTCTGCCAGAAAGGTTCCTGAAGCCAGGAAAGTATGGAAGATATCGTTTTGGGAATATCACCGAAACCAATGAGCAGAGGTTCAACAAAACGAAAATAATAGAGCGTGGAAATTAACGGAAACTCACAGTATTTTTGTTTTCGAATTGTCGCCTTGTTTGTGCTGTCGCTAATGACATTGGCTCGGCAGTACTTAGAATTGTACGGACAGACACAACGGCATCTTTTGTCCAGAAACCCCACTCCCGTACATCTTAGCTTTGGTGAGCAGTGAGCTGTGAAAAGATAGGCGTGCAATATATATATATACTTCAAAGGCTTTTCAGGCTTATTATTATTATTATTATTATTATTATTATTATTATTATTATTATTATTATTATTATTATTATTATTTATTATTATTATTATTTATTATCCATTTATTATTATTAGTTCAAAAATTACTTATTATTTATTTGATGTAAGATGACCGTCCAAATTTATTCTACTTAATAATCGCTCATACTTTGCTGAAAAAAACAGAAATATTATTAAAGGGCACTTTCAGAAGTACCAAGAAATGTACCGTGATGGGGTCTCGTTGAGGGGACCATCGTTTGTTTAAAAGAAAAGTCCGTAATGTATCTTGTCTTTAAAAATTTGGGAGGGTTTAAATAAACTTGTAAAACGTTTAGATTTGTCTCTGTTTTAAATCGTCTTTTTTGTATATGAATTATTTTCAAAACTAACAAACCTAAAAGAATGAATATGAATTAGCATTATTTCTTTCTAAGGGTCGTAACTTTTATAAAAAAATTTAATTTGAGTTATGTCCCTTATTCAAATGTGCATCATGTGTAAGCTCCTGTCATCTTTGGCCAGGGACGACGACGACGGGAACCCGTCAATCAAAGCAGGAAATCGGCGCATCTGCTTTTATTTGGTGTTCAGACTTGATAATATTTTGAAATTAAAACATCGAAATAGAAAACTGAAGCCGACAGGGGGGGTATAGACACGGTCAATGCTTGAGAAAATTATGTGAAGTGAGTCTAAGACGGACACAGAAAATGGCCCAAACATCAGAGTTGCTGTGGAAATACACAGATAGGCTGCGTGCGATCAGCTGTTAAGACTGTGGACCTAAGTGTGCAGTGTCGTCAAAATTTTCAACTGAAAAGGGGACAAAAGGAAGGTAACTAACTCCTAACGAGGGTGGAGTTTAGAAAGACGTTCCTGGCTTTCTTTATTGGTCCGGTGATCTAAATATACTGCTAGCATGTGCGAGCAACGTAATTAAATATATTGCCTGGCGTTTTAATCATAATGTTTGGGGGCTTTTCTTTTTGGTATTAATATTAAATTTTTAAAAGACAAGACAAACGACAGCCAGAAGAAAATATTTCTGATCTTTGGAGGCGTCTAAGCGAAGTGGCGGAAGCTTTCCGGACTTGTACAGGAAACTGGCGAACAGGCGTCACCATTCTCGAATCAGTCATCTGCACTGATTTTCAGTCCCTGTCTGGCGCCAGGTAGTCAATGTTCTCGACGCCACACACACACACACACACACACACAACACACACACACACACACACACACACACACCGATGTCTGGGCTGCTCAATGAATAGGTTTTGAACGAACTCCTTTTCTTTATTAATCGCATCGGTCAGGGGGGGATATTTCCGTCTCGAAGAAAACGACCCATCGAGGAAAAAAGACCAAAGCAACGAGGTAACGACGACTCGACAAACCGAGCAGTTCTGGCTTGGTGTCTCCTCTGCGGGAGTTCTTTTAAGTGGGGGTGATCGAGAGCGCCAAACTAGCTTCTGGAAGTGAATCTAAGGTCTAACCTCACTGCGCCAGTTTTTACCTAACTCGTATCACCTGAGCTGGCTCTATTGTTAGTTAACACACCTGAAGACGCGAGTCGGGCTTGGAGCGATACGTATATATGTATAATACAGGTCTGAAGGGCCGTGTGGCCCGAGGGTTCGTACCAGCGCAGTTGTACATGAGGTTGACAATTTTCACGTCTGAGAACGAAAGTCCCTTTCTCCATACTTGACCAATTAAGTGATTCTTGGAAGGGTCCTTCAGTCTAATGGTTGGACGTCCGTCTTTGGAGAACGCCTATCCGTAAATATACAAAAAAACTCAAATTATAAAAGAGATTCAAACTCAATATCTGGAATCGAAGCCAGCGAAAGTAGTCGTTAGAACCATATGTAGAAAAATAGTAATTAATTATAGAAAATTAATAAACCATTTTAATTACTATATTTAAAAATTCTAAAAAAGAAAAACAACATAGAAATCAGTTTAGTTTTATCGTTTGTTTCCTTTTAGATATACCAGCTCAGATAGAAAAAAAATTAAAATCATCTTTACTTTATCGTTAAAGACGATCTTCCCTTCACATTTAATATCACGTAAATATCGATAGTGGGTGGTCTCCTGACACGTGACATTTCGTTTATCAGCCTCCATAGAAATTCTTGACAAGTATTTTACGTTAATAAGGCAGTAATGGTTGGCGTGATTGTATTTAATTGCATATACATTGCTATTAAGTCATTATAAATGGGGATGAAGATACGCTAACATCCATCTATTACCTAAAATAATAGATGGCATTATCGTAAAAAAAAACAAGTAAATTAGACATGACAAATCACTGAGGCAGCAATACGAAATCTATTTACCATGTTTGATCAGAAGTCTTTGGACTTATTGAACTGTGAGGTTGTTTATGACGTAATATTTCGCCAGATGGCGCTATGGTGTATATTAGTACAAGCAACAAGAATGTGTCACCTCTCCCGAACGTTCAGTAGGCTGATTTCGTAAGGTTCGGACGATTTTATTATACTTCTGCCAGCAAGCAATCGATGCGCCTTTTTTTTTTAAAGCTTGGAAGAATACAGAAAAGTCGCATTTTCTCGATTTTGAACGTTCGTAGTTGGGCGGCTTTCGACCCTTTTTGAAGGATGGTTCCGCCCCAGATATGACCTTCGACCTTGCGGATGGAGATGGACGCAGTGCTCCCCGCGAAGTAGCCAGCAGGCTACACGTTGCATTGGTAAACCACAAACGATTATCAGATAGGATTCGGGAATGTATCGTGTCCCGCTTAACGTTGTCTTGCGCCTTTCCATTGGTAAACGAGAACGGAAGTAGTAGGCGTCAGCTCGGGTGATCGCGTGTGTGCGCGTGCG
The DNA here is from genome assembly GCA_018389105.1 of Nautilus pompilius. Classification (NCBI taxonomy): domain Eukaryota; kingdom Metazoa; phylum Mollusca; class Cephalopoda; order Nautilida; family Nautilidae; genus Nautilus; species Nautilus pompilius. The sequence continues at coordinate 402,034 of JACATO010001447.1, forward strand.
TGAGACAGAAGAGAGAGAGAGAGAAGTCCTCACCGGAACTGCCCCCTCTCCAAACGATTCAGACTACACCGAGAATCCTTTGGATGCTTGCACAAATTTCCAGAACAAATTGGCAGAAGCTCACAATAAAAAACCTACGGCCAGAAGCTGAGTGTGAAAGGACTGCTGATTGCTGCCCTTTCACCACAATCCTTGATCACTATAGACAGTGTACCACAGTAATATTTATAAAACGTGTATGGGACACAACCACACAAAAGCAAGTTACTGAAGACATTGTCTTCACTGGGCATCGGGATGATCTTTTTTTTTTCTTTTTAAAATTAATTGTATAGAATTTTCCGCCACTCAACACAGTGAAAGTATAATGCGTATATATAACATACTAGAGTTAAACTTTCCGCTTCTCTGACTTCTCATGTATCTCTAAAAGGAATGCAACGTATTTTAAAATCATTGTTTCATATAATTTTTCTTTAGTGTTTCTAAAATAAGACATTAACTTATGTTTTAAAAAGACAGGGCCCAGAATTGCGCCAGCCGGCCCCACTACGTACCGTAACTCCATAATGCATGATGGATGAGTAGTCGTACGGAACTCCATAATGGTTGATTTCTCGGTAACTGTACTTGCTGAACCATTCGATCATACTCATGTCAATGTTTCCGTAAAGAATCTCTATGTGTTCGTCCCTGTCAGGAAGTTGGTGTTCATGGACCAAGCCAATGGCGTGGCCGATTTCGTGCAAGTAAAGACCTTTCTGAAAGGAAGCGGAAACACTAATGGCTATCACGTGAGGGAAGCAATTCTCGTCGTGCGAGAACAAACGTAAATAAATCGCCATTTCTCTGCACGTCCTAGAAGGGAGACAACTGTAATAATATCAGATTGTACACCATCAGTTGAAAAACCCCGGTATAATGCGTATTCATTTCATCGAATAAGCCAGAAAAATTACAGATATTTTGTTATTACCAACGCAACTCGAACTAACTCTTAACTTACAATTTCTTTATTAATTTAAAACCCTTGGGTTTTATATTTTAAAATGGTTATATTATTACGTCAGCTTCTCATCCCGCAGCAGAGACAGTGCCATTTATATAAAGCTTAAGATGGACGCTTTCACTTGAGGTGTCCTACTGTGTAACTATTCTCATTGGTAGCAAGTCATTCCTAAAATGTCTAAAAAATAAAAAAAAAACCTGGACCGGAGTTACACGAACAAAGAACGTGTAATATGTTTATAAAACTATCTTAAAGAGGCCTCACATTTACATTGCAACGAGTACCAAGATACCTCGGTCTGCCCGGAAGTAAAGATTCGACAAAAATCCCCTAAAAGTTGCCTCGGAGTAAGGCTGATAATGACTTGTAGGTCCTCAACCCCTCCCCCCCAACAAAAGAATAAAACATCTATGTACAGTTGGATTTTAAAACAGCAAACCTTAGTTTGAAAAAAATCGGAATCAACAAACCGTGTAAAGAGATTTCCACAAGCTTTCCAGATTATACTGGTATAACGGTTAGGAGACTTATGTACTGGTTGCTTCATAAATTTCCGTGCTCACAGGCGTGGCCACTTCAAAGAGATGGCCCCGTTTGCGACGTGGTTGGAACTGTTATACACCCAAAACAGATAAATATATCGTGGCAGCACCGTTCTCCGAACTGATGCGATGCTTTTCAAAAACATAAAATCAACAATACAGTTTCTAAGGTTAAATCGCCGTCTCTCGGGAGAACACGAAAGCAAGAATCTGAAACCTGAGTAGACCACTAAACAATCGATCAAGCAACGCGTTGATTAGTTTTGTTAAACGAATCATATTTATTGATTTGTTGTGAGGCCGTCAACTGATAACTAATAACTGATGGCCCAAATAATTCCATTTTTTAGACTAAATGTTTTTTATTTTAGATTTCAAATCATTCTTTTCTAGAAAAATGTGTAATGATTACAATTATATGGGAGTTAAATTATCTAAACCATAAACATTGATTTTATCTGGCTTTTAAAATCAATTAATTTAGTCAATGGTTTCGAGAGACTGCTTGCGTATTCGCTCCGTTGACCATCTCTGTTTACAATCATTTAAAACTTTCCCCTCAAATGCCAAACTAACCGATTTTTTTTCAGATCGTAACTCTACCAGGGTTATGTACACACCCCTGAAATTCTGATGACGAAATTCCCTTTTCTACCTATAGTTTTTTTTTATGAGGCATAGTAAAACAATAACCACCAGCGGAACTTGTTTTGTCATCATCTCGGTAACCTCCCTGTGCCGCGCTCCAGTACTTTCGTTTTTTAAATTACTCTTCGTTGCATAGAGTGAAATATTTGTCTACTGAACTTGGTAATCGTTGCATCTTAACTTTGTTATGGTCAAGTTATAATTTGTAACAAAAACCCAATTTTTTTTTTTTTTTCGTTGAATTCTCTTTTTAAAGTAAAGACTTCAAAGCGATGTCAGCATCACCTGCTCGATGCAGTTGTACCGTAGAGTCTTTGCATCGCTGTAAAATCGTGGCCCTTTTGAAAAAAGAAGGCGACAGAAGACAGTTATCATGTGTCAAGCTGGGCGCGGATTAATGGAGAACGTTTAGCACATGCAGTGTTGGGTCAGAATTATTGTACAGCCTTAGGGCTTTGAAACGAAGTACTTGCGAGTTCACTGTGCTTTACGAGAAGTTTCCCTTCTAACGTGTTGAAGCCGGTCACCTGACGTTCACGGAGCGCCTGTAGTACAAAGTCGACTACCGAACAATAAATCTTAATAAATGACTACTTTGAATTAATGCTTCGACTAAAAATTATTATCATACTAAAAAAATACATAAATGACAAATCGTACACAAAACAAATGCTTGAGCACACTGTCATGCGTAATTACACTTTGACAAAAAATATCGGTTTGATTTCGGACGATAATAATAAGTTCGGCCACATGGAGCCTTTCTGTTCATGCAATATTCCTTACTGCTAATTTAAATAATTGTTACCGCATGCTATGATCCCACGTAAACAGTTATTAAGTATTTCTTTGTTCTGCATAAGAAAATAGCACGCAAACAAAATTTTATATGGAACAAAGCTTCCCGTTGTTGCCTTTCGTAAAGTTGATTGGTCCCAGCGGATAATTGTAGAGGAAGTTGGAGTTTGAGCAACCATTTGTAAGATGGAATTAACTGGCGCAAGGAAAACAGAAGGATAAGGCTGCTGGCTCAAATGTCTGGAGGAAACTCCTTTCTTTGACAGGTACCCGGTTAACTGCTGACGATAATTCTTCTGTAACAGTCAGCATCTCGACATGTGTTATCAAAAGAGGTTGGATTTATTGGATAGGTAGCAACTACAGAACCCCTGGCGTAGACTTGGTAAGAAAGAAGAAACATCAAGTTTGGAGTAAACGGCGTCATAACGAAACCTTAGAGAAATGGTGCAGTTTCTTCTGATTTCGGATGAAAACAAATTTGAAATATTCGGTCCTAAGTGACGATAATATGCTAGAGGAAAGGCCGGAGAATGGAGCAACAGGATAATGGTCTCAATTACACTTCACAGCTAAATGCACATTCGTTACCTTGCTAGAGAACAATCGGAAGGACTTCTTTCCAAAGTAACGAGGACTTACATAGAAAACAATATTTTGAAAAAGTTAACCGGATAGAACCGGTGATATTCATCACATGATCAGAAGTGTAGAAATATTATCTCTAACATATGGCTGTTCTACTGCATTTCTACCTGAACAGATTTTTTTCATGCGCCAGCAAAAAAATTCCGAAAGTTTTTAAGCCAAGTAAATTCCATCTAGACTTGGTGGGTCTGACCTTTACTGACACAGCTGGCGTTCGCATGACAGCTGCTGCCGATTAATGGGCCCACTTCTCGCTGGAAGAAAACATCCATCCGTTAAGTTTCCCATTCTCTTTTTTCAATACTACATAAACCATACTTACATATCTACATCCAGGATTTTGAAGAGTGATACTCTGCGCTCCGCCCGACATCCCAAGAGCTGAATTGCACCTGAAATAGTAAATTATTACGCTAAAATAGAAAAACACTATTTAGAATTATTATTATTATTATTATAAACATTGTTAACGTCCAGCCCAGACCACACACGCGTAATCGCGACTTTCTTTCTAGAAAAGCTTACTCCAGAACATCGCTGCAGAACGAAACCCCGCTGCTGAAGCTTCTGATGATGACAGAGGAAAATCATCGAAATGTAGATGTATTATTCAGTTATGTTGGTTTTAGCAAAATGACAAGCAATCCGCGAGCTAGACCTTTAACTTCATGACCCTCCTATAAAGGTATGTATGTTAAAGAAAAACACAAACTGGGATCTGTGCACGTCTTTGGCATATAAAAGTCCTGTTGGGAGTTTCTAGAAGCAGTCTCAGTTTCATGAGCTAGGAAAGAGTAACATTTTTCTAGTTTTATGAGTTCAGACCGTTTACAAAAAGTGGAAACAAACGTAACAGAAATAAAATATTATAAAGTTGCTCAATACAATTGTTGCTGCAAGTAAATAAATCTAATCATACTCGTTATTTATTATCTTACTAATGCAGTAATTGTCCAGCTGATCAGATTTCCCATTGCTCTTGATACGCCTATTTCTGAAGAAGCCAGATTTATCATGCTTTTAGTAGCGTGTTCTGTAGTGTTACTCACAATGCTCCTAATTGTGAGGGACAAGAAAGAAGTTGATTACCAATCAGTAAACTAATTATTAATTATTACATTTTAATCAGTTAATTAAAAGGCGTGGTTTTCTTTAGTAGTCGAATGCTTTCTATCGTTTGTTTCCAGAGGAAATTCGGGGAACTTAAATTTTGTTAAGCCTGCATCCGCGTCGCCATAGCTCTCCTGTCAAGAAGACCAGAAACAACACTTTGCGTGCGCCACAGCTGTGTAGGATGACTGATTACAACGCTGCAAAAATCAGACGTCTCATACACATTTTCTGCCCTCGGAATATTAATGTGAGAATGTTTAACTGTGTTCCGCGCCCGCTGTTCGACAATGTGATCAGTTATTTCAACACTAAAGGGGATTTATAATTAGTCTCAATAGGGTCTGGGGCTTAAGTGATCCCTTAAGAAAACTTTCAACGATGGGTTTCTATAAAACAAAACTATATAAGCTAACTTTGGTTAAAAATAAACAGAAGTAAAACGAGCGATAACTTTAACGTCCTTTGTCATCATCTCTACCCCCTTTTTAAGACAAAATCTAAAGAAAAAGGACGCTTAGATTTGGTGCCTTGAAAGAGATACCGCTTCCGTTTCATTTTGGAGGGTTTATCCAGATACTCCGTTTTTTTTTTCTCCGAGCTGATTCGCTAATAGAGAACCTAGACTCTATTTTCTTTATGTAGGTTTCTGTATTATTTGATAGAGTATCAAACTGTACAGAGGTCATCATAAATACTCTCTTATAGTTAGAACCCTTTAAGGTGTTCGACATTCCGAAGCATTTGTACCTCCTCGTATGTTGTTTATGAAAAAGGCTTTCTTTTTATTAAAGTAAAAAGGATAGGGTGGGAACTGTCTGAGTTCAAACAAAGTCTTCATTGAAGTTATATAACGTGTTAAAATGATTTTTATCTGTTTAAATTAACATCTTGAAGGTTGTAGCGGCCAGGTTTGGCAATGCGCTGTTCGGATATGAATAACGAACAGCAGCCAGTACGCGATGAAACACCCGAGGTACACGGGTGTCGGAAGGTAACGCACGGCCAGCTGGGAAGTTAACGGCAAGTTTAAAGTTTCTCTTTCAACAACAACAACAACCCTCCCCCCCAAAAAAAAATTCGGTGAAGGGAAAATCAAATGAGATTAGTAAATGTTAAATGATCTTTTTCTTTAAAAAAAAACAAAAAAAAATGCACGAGATTCTTCGCAGTGCAGTGGAGCGTGACGGTTATAGCTTCATTTAAAATAAGAACATTTTAAGGAAATCTCGTCGGGGTGGTATCAATTTTCTCAACGTAGGACGGGCATTGACGGCGGATCCCTTAGCGAGTTGTTGCGAGAGGTTGAGCCATTTTGTATTTTCGTGCGGTGCTTCCGGCTTTAACCTCGATATGGTCAGCGTGGGATAGGGGCCGTCTCAAACTGCTATGTCTGCCAGGGAAAGCCCTTTAAGCGGGTGGGTGGGAGAGGGGGGGACAACAAGAACTAGACGCTCACCCTTTACCGGTCTCAAAGCGAATTCTGTTCTTATCGTGGTAAGCTGCCGGACGAAATTTCAAGCAAGTCCGTTTTTGCCAGTCCGCCATCGCTTCCTTTATGTAGTGGATCTCTTTTCTAGCTGGAAGGCAAAAGAAAGAGTTTACCTGTTGGCGGATATACCCCTCTTATTTCTGGACCACCCACACCCCACCCTTTTTTTTTGTTTTTAAAGATTTTTCTTACAAAACTGCGCAGAATCAGAACTCCGCCCCCCCTCCCATTCCCCCCCCCCACCACCACCCGTTCAGACTGAGCAGACGTCAGGCCTGGATTTCGCGCTGGATCTTCTGCCGCGTGTTCCGGACACGAGACACCCTCCGGAGCTCCCCTCGGCCGTCTCCGTGCAGTGACGTCACACCGACTCGCTCGCGAGTGGGGCCCCCGAACAAGCATCAGGACGGAAGTTGGTTAGCACAGGCTGGCTGGTCCGTGAATAGCAGTGACACTTCGTGAAAACCAGTGGTCAACCAATTGCACTTCTCACGACCATTAGGCGGAACCCGGCCTGTGCCAGAGTTAAAGCCGATCCCGCCGTCTGTCGAATGCAGATAAATTATTCTAATTCCGTTCTGTTTTTACATGTGCAAAAACAAGACGCCTTTAACTGGATTTTCGCAAACAGATTTGTTAATCTTAAAAAAAAAAAATATATATATATATATATCAATAATTACCCCTAATTTCCAGCCCCAAACGCGCTATTCGCCGTGTTCTACTGGCCCTTTAGCAAGAATTTTATCTGGATATTTTGTTTCCTTCCCCGCTAAAGTCGGAGCTCATTGGCTGTTACTACGCCAGCGCGTGAGACCGTTGCCAGGGTAACTCCAGGGAAATGAAAACTGCTCGTTCTCACGTTTCTCTCCAGTGTTGCGGCCGACAGCGCCATTTAGTGATGACAGCTTGAAAGAAAAAGAAAAAGGGCAGGACCGATCTGAGCACATGATTTTAATGTTGTTTTTGTTTCAGACAAAGTATTTTTTTTTTGTTGTTGTTGCAAAAGAGTAATTACGGGTAGGCAGGTGTACGTACTGAAATCTCCTTTCTTGAATTCGTATGGTACGACGTTGCCTATCCACCTGTAAATAAGACTGCGAACCGCTTTCCGCTTCTTCAGTCTGGTTGGTTTGGGATGAAGCCTGGAAAGGGTTAAACAAAATGCAAGCGAGGTTTTCACGAGAAAATTTAAAAAAAAAAAAAAACGTTTTAGCAATCGTAACTCTTTGACAAAATGCTAAACAAATAACTGCTCATTGTATGCGAACATAATAACGGTTTCCTCCAAGAGCTACACTGATGGCTGCTCATGTAACAGTTATGTAGACGCACGAGAAGTTTCAATGGTCGCTTTGTATATATATTATATATATATAGTAATGAAAATAATTGTTATCAAACAGCGTATACGCACAAGTAATGAGTAATTGCAACTGACAGACATATAAAATACATATACAATGGTTCGTCATAGAAAATACATGAGAAGAAGATGGATACGGTGTAGTGTGCATTGTGAGCCCTTTGTTTTATATAGATCCTAACACCTTGTCCTCGTGCTCCCTGCAGGTTATCATTGTATGCCTGTGGGATGTTGTTCTATACCCTGTTGCATTTTCCACAATTCTCTCTAAGGTGTTCAGTTGCCAGTTGATTTTTTCTGTAGTCGTATCACCTTATACTACCTTAACGATGTTCATATTAGGACTCTTGGCAGGCCAAGGCATCTCTGTGAGTGTTTCATCAGCCAGCTTTGGATTCCAGATAGTTCTTTCCCTACATTTCCGCATGATTGAAGTTGTCGTCGGGTTTCAGAGTAAATATCACCCTCCGCTCATTGAGATGTCTTCCCGCGGATATAGCATGGTAGGTTAGAACCTGGCTCTACCTGTGGGCAGTCAGTATGCATCTGATTTTACGCAGATCTCGGACAGCCTGGGCTGATGTGAAGTCCCAACACCTGTACTGATGAACTCTTGTGCTTTACTGTATCACTGGCTGTAATACTGCTCCCTGGTCTGTCTCCAAAGAAAACCATTGCTAATTATTGCATAACAGTCAATACTTGGACTCATCCGTAAAGATCAGCTTTCATCCCATTGTTTAATTTCTGCTACTAACTCCAGACCCGCTGTTTGGCTGTCTCTCCTCGGCGAGAATTTACAGGCAGCCTGTCATCCAATGAGGTCGCTTAGTGTTACTGTGTCTTACTGTTCTTGAAGAAACGCCACCACCGATACACGCGGCTACGTCAATCGCAAGATCTGTGCTAGCCATCGTTTATCAAGTAGAATAGATTCCCTGAGATATTTATCGTGAGTTTTGGAGAGTTTCAAGCTTTTTTCGGCCACGCCTATTGTCAGCGGAGCCAGCTGTGTGTATTCCCCTCAGAATGTAGCGAGCAGCTCTTTGTAAAACACGAAGCTGGGTGGGCTGCGATCTTCCGCCCGGAGTAGCTTTCACTAGTGAAGACGTTGATTTCTATATGCCTCCCATGTGATGCTTCCTTCCCAGGACCCATAGCATTCGCCACACCAAAATGGCACCACCTCCTGTGCGTTTATAGTCCTTCTGCAGGTGTGCCAGTTCCTGATCGCTTGCTTGGCAACGTTTGTACATGAGATGCGTTTATTTACATCTTATACCCAGTTTTTCTTTTGTTTCTGTATTTTTATTTTTAATAATCAGTACATAAAAAATGTTCGATGCTATGCGTGCCGATCAAAGTTATGAATCAGAGTAATAATTAGTAATTTAGCAAAACTAACTGATAAAAAAGTCAATTCGGATCCCAAAGGAACTAAAATGCACAAATATTTTATAATCACATCGGTTTTCAAATATCAAGCAACAAACGCAAAAGAATCTAAGGTTTTTTTCAGTATTTGATCAACACAAACTCCTCTTAGTGTAACAACTTTTACCAAAAAAATATTATCCGTAAAGGGAAAATAGGGAACGTGGTTTCCTTGACAACAAGTACGTGATCAGCAGTGGGTAATAAACTCCACTGTCTTATTAGAAGTCTTCTGCCTATGGAGTGATTTTGAAAAGGGTTGGAGATAAGGAACACGTTTTATATGAGAGTCCCAAATCTTCCCAAAGGGGATTTAGCTCAGAAGGACGTGCTGGCCATATTAAACGGGGTCTTTAAAATATTGGTCGGTTACACGTGATCTAGATGGACGAGCGGTATCATCCATTAAAATGAAGTTATCTCCGATCGTCCCTTCGAGATGACTCACAAAAGAATCTAAAATCTCATCCCTGTACTTCATTACAGTCGGGGTACCTTCTGGAAACAAATGCAGGTCTGTACGCCAAATCAGCGAAATTCCTGCCCAGACCACACCACCGATTCCTTTCTAGGATACTTGAATGTCATTTTTGTGTCATTTTGCCAAAGCTAAATATACATTTTTTTTTTTTTTTTTTAAGTGGAAAATAATTGCAAACTTCGTGTTTTAGTTTTTTTTTTGTCTCTGGCTTAACTTTCTGAAAGCAGTTTAGTATTTATCGACGATTACATATAATAATTAAACGTGAAATACAGGGTGACATTCTTCCTGCTTTTGCATAAATCTTTGGTACTTAAAGGGCATCCGAATCATTTTGATTTAATTAACCAAAAAAAATGTCATAAAAGGCAAAGCTCAATCATTCTAATTTTAAAATAAAATATCAGGGCACTTTGAAGAGTGTTTTATTTTGTTGAAAGTATAAACTTAGGGCTAAAATGTACGGAAAATGTAGGGTTCCCCCCCCTGATTTACATAATGCAGATTTATTCTTCGGGATAGATTATAAGCCATGTGTTCGAGGAATTGTCGCTGATTATTTTTGAAAAAATCAATATATTTAATTATTCTGGGGAGCCCTGATAAATAACTCACACGACAGACAATTATATTAGAAATGTAAATGTTCGCTTTCGTCAACGGTTTCATCAAATTGGTTTTGGATGGGAGCAGCTTCATTTATTGAAGCCAAGTGGCATTTTCTGCAAATCAATATAAGAGCTACCTTTTCAGGACGATGTTATGGAGAATAGATAAAAGGCCGACCGGATACGTTGCTGGTGACGTGTTTTCATGAAACGGATGTAGTAAATTGATCGTATGAATCGAACGGCGGGTGAAGGTAAAAAACTTACCGGTACAGCAAAATGTATTGTTGCCAGGTGAGCATCATGTCCAGCTCGGCCCGGATCAGCCCGTTTTCAGACAGTTGAATTTTGTGGTAGCCTGCGAACGGAACCAGAGAGAGAGAGATGGAGAGAGAAAAGAAAGAGAGAGAGAGAGAGAGAGAGAGAGAGAGAGAGAGAGAGAGAGAGAGAGAGAGAAGAGAGAGAGATATGGAGAGAGAAAGAGAGAGAGGAGAGAGAGAGAGAGAGAGAGAGAGAGAGAGAGAGAGAGATGGGAGAGAGGAGAAAGAGAGAGGAGAGAGAGAGAAGAGAGAGAGAGAGAGAGAGAGAGAGAGAGAGAGAGAGTAGAGAGATAGAGAGAGAGGAAAGAGAGAGAGAGAGAAGAGAGAGAGAGAGATCGAGAGAGAGAGAGAGAGAGAGAGTAGAGAGAGAGAGAAGAGAGAGATGAGAGGAGAGAGAGAGAGAGGAGACTAGAGATCGGAGAGAGAGATTTACGAGAGAGAGAGAGAGAGAGATGAGAAGAGATGAGAGAGAGAGAGAGAGAGAGAGAGAGAGAGAGAGAGATAGAGAGAGAGAGAGAGATTGAGAGAGAGAGAGATCTGAGAGAGCTAGAGAGAGAGAGAGAGAGAGAGAGAGAGAGAAGAGTCAGTTCATTACGTTCGAAATCATCACATTTATGGCGACCCGTATTAATTAAAGTTAAAAAAAAACTAAAAAAAAAGATGTTACTGTTATTGTTGTTTTAGATCGTGAAAAAAGAAAACAGATTTTAAATGCATACATTGTAAATATGAAATGTGATATCTGAAATATAAATATATTTATATCCATAGTGCTATTACAATAAAACAAACATTTATCGTAGAGACATTCTAATACAAAAGGAATACCACTTTGAGTATAAAAAGGTATTGTAAAAGTCGGCCATAAATAGTTTTTTTTTCCTTTTTTTAACCTCTAACACTAAATTATTTGTAATTCTCAAAATTAAAACCTTGTCAGCCGAGTGCTGAAACTGGACGATCTTTAGTTCGAACACCTTGTTAGCAGAAATGATCAGTAACTCGACGCTTTGTCGATCCTCTCTCTGTCACCGCTATTTTAAGAAAAGTTTTACCTTTGAAATTTTAATTTGCAGTAGATTTTTTTTTTTTTTGATATTAAAAATGCCTGGTGTTGGCCTTGATCCTTCGAGTTACTGGCTGCCAAGTCTCTAGGTGTACTTTAAAAAAAAATTTTTTTTAGACAAACGCTTTAATAGAAAGATGCAGACTTCATGCATATCACGTGACCACGTCACATTCCGACCTGCTTTAAAAAACCTGCTGTCATGTGATCTCACGTCATTCACAGACGTGGAGGCTCAACCCGGAAGTGCGTTGTCGTAGATATTCAACATTTTTCCAGCCAAGTTTCTTCTATATATATATATATATCAAGACAATCACAAGCATTTCCTTTCTACGTGTTTGAGTTGATTTTCTGGTGCACCTGTATTTAAATGGATAATATCCTTTAAGCAGGCGACCAACTTTGAACGATTTTTGTTTGTTTTTTATTTTTGGAAATCAGTTGCTTTCTAAATTCTGGGTTTGTTTGTCAAATCTGAAGCCATAATTTTTTATCTACAGAGATTTCGGGAACTTAAAGACGGATGGAATCAGAATCCAATTTTCACCTGACGTCAGATTCGGATAGAGTTAAAAAATAAAAAAAAACAACAACAAAAACAACCCGGATTATACGAAATTTCAGAAACAGCCAAACAACAACAACAACAACAATGAATAGGAAGGAGTTTTATTTTATAATTTGTTGAAAATACGCTGAGCCGACAAATAAGCGTGGTTTTTGTTGTTGTTGTTGTTTTTTAAAGCTGCGCGGTATACATGACACGGCAGTGACCTTAACCTTCCTCTACACGCTGACTGGAAATTCTGCACTACATTTCTAGAGTAAGAAGTAAAAGCAAATTTCATAGCAACAGATTTAAGTTGTACTACAGAGCTGGAGTGCACGACCGTCCCACACCCACCAACTGTCTACTCGTTGTAGGCCGCTTTCAGACCCTGTCAAGCGCGACCGCTGCTGACAGAGATCCTATCCGATACGCCTACACCTTGGATGCTCTGATATATAATTACCGCGTTAATCATGAACGTATTTATAAAAGAAAAAAATGTCAATACAAAACTCTACAAAAAGACTGTGGAGAACATGGCTGTGATACACCCAGAATTACGTGAATAGTAGTATATCTAGTGTGTACACTTCAGCTCTTTCAAACAGAAGGATCACTCAAGACTAATAAAAAATTTTTTAAAAATCAACATCTACATATTAAAGGCGGGTGACACGGAATTCATATCCGTATACCGACCACTCCTTCGTCATTCGCCTTGGACATACAACTCTTCCCGTCGTCTCCTCAAACAATGGCCGCCTCACCACTCTCTGGCTTAGATCACACACACACACACACACCCCACCGTTTTGCTCTGTGAAATTAAAATAGTTTTTTTTTTCCCTATGTCCATACTTTCCCCGTCTGAAACCGCGCCAAGAAGCCTGCTGTATATCTTGAACAGCGAACTCTGACACCAACAGTTGTAGACGTGAGACTCATACGGGTCGAGAATCACCCAACCCTGTTATCCGAAATGTGTTTGGAGCGACTTCCTTCAGTGGACAATTCCAGAAGGTTCCCGCGGGTCCCGACACACTTGACGTACGTGCGTTACCCACCGTAACCTTTCGTGCTTCGCTGTCGGTGCGTGAATAAACTTTGAAAATGTCGCCAAGGTCTGCAAATACCCCTCCACGGTACCGGCAGGCCTACCGCAGTGATAACTTACCTTTCTGACGGTAAAATGTACATCTTTTTCTTATTGTTTCATGCGCGAAAGGATTTTAAAATATTACATGAAACTACCTGTAGGCTGTATGCATCCGTATGCAGTTATGATGTTATAGATGAACTTGTGCCCAGTCCCCACTCCCCAGTGGGTTCGCTACCAAGTTCCGCCGGTATATCTATATTCCAAAACCCGAAACATTCGGCCCCCCCCCAAGAATTTTGGATAAGGATTGTCAACCTGTACTACAAAATTATCATTTTACAATACGGGTATTCGTATGTACCTAATGTATCGCCTAGTTTGTCTTGAGTCTGACCTATTCAGTAAATGCGACTCAATTTCCAACAGCCTGATGTATCCTTTCACCGTATTATCACGACTGCTCGCACATTTTCTATAGCCACATTTAAAGTTATAACACAAGCAGCCCGGGTAGCAAAATCGTGCTTTTTGGTGTGACGTTAGGCCATCAAAAGATTGTTAATCTTTCAAAATTAAGTAGGCAGCTCCAAGTGTGTGTTGTGTGTGTGTGTGTGTGTTGTGTGGTGTGTGTGGTGTGTACGTGTGTGTGCGTGCGCGTAACTAAAGCAATTCATTTAGAGGCATGCGATACACAAAAATTATCATTTGCTTCGGTAAATTATCAATAGATATTTGCATCGATCTTTAAATTCTGCAAAATAAAGTATGTGGTTCAAAATTGTGGGGCGACATAACTCCTATAAAATCGCATCTTCCTTTCCAATAATGACACTTTGTCTGTTGGTTTTGTAACCCATTGTATATACCTTTTTAAAAGTTTTTATTTGCTTTCCCAACTCTTTAAGTCATAATATTCTATACCAAACTTTTACTTTCTTATTCTCTGTTTCTGCTTCTTTTTATCTGCTAACTCTATTTCTTCATATTTATCTCCTCCCAAGCACGCACTCATCAGCATCTTTCGTTGTAACTTCTTCAATGCCTCTTTTAGTATTCTTTTTACCAACTTTACCTTTACGACAAATTCATAATTTTATCAAGTTCATCTTTTAATTAATCGCAGCACCATCTTCCAGTTCGTGTCTCTGAGATGCCTGCGTCTACAGAAGTCGTTAGTTTCTAAAGTGGCTATTTATGAAACAACAACATCATCTGGAACATTGCATCTTCTAATATTTTCTGTAGCAGACTCTAAACAAAGCAAAACCTTTTTAAATACGTCACATAAATGAGGACGATTATCTGCTACATCTTAGCTGCAGTGCAGGTGCCTGTATAGTACCGGAAATAATTCTGGAAACAGAGAAAAAGTAGGTATAAAGTATAGATAACAGGAGATAGAATGGGGTTAAAGGGGTTAACATGTTGCTTTGTAATACTACACAGCACAGTAGTATAGAAGTATAGAGATAGTTATCAATGTAGTGTGGGGAATACTAAGGGAAACGATCTCTCATTATAATGGTTAGAAATTAAGCTTGGCTGGTGAAGGGTTCGCTGTGCGATTGGTTGCAGTCCTACTTCATGTTTCAGAAGGAAAGTGATAATAAGTACCTCGGGTTGTGTACCCTACGTGGCCGGTAGAGGTCTTGCAAACCGACCTAACTGCGAGTAAGGATGCTAATGCTTCTACTAAAAGAGTTGGATAGACGTCGATTAGCGTGAAGTGGTCGATCTTCAAGAATGTGTGGCTGCCAGAAAACCTTTACTGAGGAGAGGCAGCAAAAACGGCAAAAAGTTTAAATGAGTAGCAGAAATGCATCAGTTGGTATCACCAAACCTGAGAGAAGGGGCTCCTTTGAGATGAGTCTAAGTATAAACTGTTTAAAAATAATCAACCAGTTTGTTTGGAACGCTACAGTGGAGCGTGGGAGGGTGAATCATAAAAGTGTGGAACCGCATATCAGCCGAAAGAGGTTTGCATAAAATCGAGGGTACACTGACTTCCTACAGGTACAGGCAGATTTCTATCCAATATAAACCATTCCCTTAGGAAGGCATTTCATTTGGCAGATATTTATCTTCCCGCATGAAAATGACCTCAGTTATACAGCCAATGTAGTAAAAACTATCTGGAAAGTACAGAGGCTAATGGAACACTCACAAAGATGGCTAGGCGTGGAAAAGGTCTTGACACCAAACATCGTCGAAGTTAGATGGAGTCTATATGACTGCTGAGAAAGTGAGAGGCAAATCAGACACCTTGGATGCATTGTGAAAAGCTTCTGCAAGACATTTGGATAAACATTCCAGTCATACATTAATAACATTTAATGCAGGTACAATGCTTTTTTTGTATATTATCTGTAATAATCTATTGTGTATGTAGTATACTCGTCTTTCAGCTGTACTTATTATTTGCGAATATTCTCTTTCTCTCTCTCTCTCTCTCTCTCTCTCGCTCTCTCTCTCTCTCCCCCCCCTCTCTCCCTCTCTATCTCTCTTTCTGTACTGATGTCATCTCTCTCGCTCGCTCTCTCTCTCCTCCCCTCTCTCTCTCTCTCTCTCACTCCTCTCTCCTCTCTCTCTCGCTCCTCTCCTCTCTCTCTCTCTTCCTCTCCCCCCCTCCCTCTCTGCTCTCCCTCTCCCCCCCCTCCTCCCCTCTCTCTCGCTCTTTCTGTACGTGAACTGATGTCCATCTCTCTCTCTCTCCTCTCTCTCGCCATCTCTCTCTCTCTCCCTCTCTCTCTCTCTCTCTTTCTGTACTGATGTCATCTCTCTCTCTCTCTCTCTCTCTCCTTGTGTGTGTGTGTGCATGAATATTTCTAATACTGTTTAAAAACTGACATTGTCAAACATTATTGTCATAAAACATGTATAATTTAACGGCATAATATAAGCGAAACTTCCTTTAAAAGTTTTATGCGACTTAATAAAATCTATCAAACTTTGGAAAGTAGGTGGTATATAAAATGAAATTTTTAATTTGTAATTTATAAGTGGGGAGACAGTTAAGATATACAGCATTCGGCCCCTTTTTAATTGTTTGGTAGTTGATATCATGTGTGCATTCAGTCTGAACATACTTCATGTAAAGTACGCTATTGTATAATTTGCTTAATGGGAAACAGTTAGCAGCAAATGCTTGTTTGAATTTTAAATTTTAGAATTTTAAAGTTGCATTAAAAATGGGTTCATTGATGAAGCAGCTAACTCTGTATGAAAATGAAACAAACAAACAAAGCTTTAGTTACTGGGAGTTTGTCTGTCACTAGCCGGTTTATATCGGTGTTCATTAGCAGTCAGCATCTATGATATTGATTGAATTTATAGACAAATGTCCTCTCCTGGGAGTCTTCTTCGCCCTCTGTGCCCAAATTTCGGTGGTGTTAAATCTGTTCGAAGCTAAATGGGCAGGACAGACCAGCTCGGAGTACATGACTGAGAAACTGGCATCTCGCTGGAGACTGCCTGCCTGCCGTCTTCCAATGAGGGTAGTTCCTCGGGGCAAGCCGACAGCTAAACATTAGGCTTTTCTCTCTCTCTTTTTTAATATACCAATGACAGGGAATTGTAATTTGCATCGATAGAAGCCCTAATTGTCTACCGTAGGAATACGTTAGCCTGATACTCATGGAAACGCTTCGGCGCGGGAGGTATACGGAGGACCTCCACCGTCCGTGCCACCGAACCCACCTCCATCGGTACCGACGATCAGGAGTCGGACCGACCGATTAGTGTCGGCTGTCAGCGAGACAGAAGCGACGTCCCAACATCGCAGCAGGGGGCTGGAGACGGGGGGCTGGCTGGGGACGGGGAACAGATGGTACTCGGAGGCTCCACCTAACCAAAAAGGACCAACTAGAACTCCCCGTTGACAGGTGTGGGACGACACCCAGGCTGCCAAACCGCTCGAAGATTCTCCGAATAAGCGCTGTTTAAGCCGAGCCCGGTTTCCAATGAGAAAATAGCCACCCACTTTTACCACTTCGCGCCACACCCACCTTCCCCTCCGCCACACCCACCTTCCCCTCCGCCACACCCCCTTCCACTCCGCCACACCCACCTTTCCCTCCGCCACACCCCTTCCCCTCTGCCACACCCCCTTTCCACTCCGCCACACCCCCCTCCACTCCGCCACACCCCTCCCCTCCGCCACACCCACCTTCCCCTCCGCCACACCCCCTTCCACTCCGCCACAACCACCTTCCCCTCCGCCACACCCCTTGTAAGTAGCATAACAACGAGTTTCGTAAATTTTCCTCTCACAAAAAAACAACAACAACATCTGAAAAATCCACTGCTGCAGACAGCCGATATTTTTTTCCTCCCTTCCTTCACTATTATTACTCCGGCATCCGGTAACTCACCCTTCTGGAAACGTATCGCCTTACAGACATCTGCAGCACGTATCCGTACCCAGACGTTTTACGGGATTTCAGTACTTAAGAAAAATATAAACATTCGTTGAACAAAACTTAAACAGTTTTGTCTCGATGTCTTTTCCCAGAGAACAAAAGCAGATCCCCCCTTTTTTTCTCTAAAGACCGGCCCTCCCATCCCCGGCCGGCCGGTCAACACTCGAAACTCCCTTTTCATTCACAGACAGCAAGAGGTCACTTTCGACGTTCTTATTTGTAAGTGACGCCACTAATCAACTACGTTTCGATATTTTGCCCGTCGTCGTCGTCGTCATCGTAAGGTTCTTACGGTCTTGGGGTATGAATACCCCCCTTTCCCCCCCCCATACCATCGGGTCGCGGTGAGCTGGAGTTCTACTCAGAGCGGGCTCGAGTCGCGAGTGCAGTCCGCAAAATCAGTAAACACCCAACTTCAGAATTAACTAGCGGTTATTAGGGAAATGTCCTGATGGCGGATGAAAGAGGAACAGAATTTCCTCAAACAGATTCGACAACAAATAACAGAGCTTGAAGATTCTGGAACTAATATTCTACTTCGCTTAAGCTCGCTTTTTTAACGTACAAAACTGAATTCATATCTCAAAAAAAAAAACGATATCAACTAATAGCATAATTCAAATATTAAGTAAAAATGAAGATTTAACAAAACAATTCTTATCCGCGCCGCTAATGTCTTTTCTAAAAACACTATGTTGATTAATATTAAGTTTACGAAGGTAATAATTTTATTTAAATATTTGGTAAGACAGCTAGAATCGAACCCCAGTTGTAGGCGTAATCTGAACGCGATACTGTTCCGCTTGTATCTAACTATACCGGCTTCGTCAGGTGTCGTGTACTCTCACTAACAGCGCCTTTCGGTCGGTTCTTAACTGGGAGTCAAACTAGCCTGATAGAGAGTCGAACTAACCTGATAGAGAGTCGAACTAACCTGATAGAGAGTCAAACTAGCACTAAACTACCGAAAACCACCATTACAACGGCAATGCGAATGACACGACTAGCAACGATTCAGCTGAAAGCTCCGTCAGTTAGGGGCCAACAGTGCAGTCGAATTACAATTTCGCCGATGCGAGTTAACGAGAAGAATGGTTGCGATACCTGCTGTTTGATCTGCCAATAATGTAGGTGTCGTTAGACTATCACCGTGTGTCAGGGCTTCGATTATTACTCCGGCCGCTGTTCGCTCGCTTTAAAGGTCCCCTCGTCAGGGGTAAAAGGCTTGGACTATTTAGGAATTATGAGGCACCAGCGCGGACATAAACCAGAAATGTATGCTGAACCAGTGATCAGTAATCGGAAAGGGGGGAGGCGGCACTGAAAAGACAATTAACCTGGGTTTGAAGTATAATCCTGTAGGATCGCGTAGTAGAGAACACGACAAGCGCACGGAATGCTGGGAAAGTGCAAAAATGCGAAATCTTCTGTTAAAGAGGAAAGAAAGAGTAGCAAAACGAGGGCTTTTTTGGTTGCGCGTATGTTAGGTCGTGTGACATTTTGTGTGTGCGTGTGTGTGTGTGTGTGTGTGTGTGTGCGTGTGTGTACAGCACAAGTGAAAGTAAGATATATGAACACGGGATTTCGTAGAAAAAATAATCGAAAGGGGATGTAAGGCGATTTATCACCAGTAAAAACTGAAAACTAGGCGAAACAGCAGCTCATCTCAGAAGCTGGGAGCGGTCGAAGTTCCGTCCCTTCTCTTCGAAAACCCGCCACGCACTACTTCGCAACAACCTTTATTCCGCGCTATGCAAATTCTCCTTTTTAATATTCCTACCCACTTGAGAGACTTGATCCCTACAGTGAGTATTTAAGCTAAATCGTTAAAGTTTTTGCATTGTTAGTCCATTCTCCTTCGTTCATCCGAAGGAGTTTCTATCTTCTGTATTAATTTAATTTATCTTCCTTTTGTTTAACCCATTCTCTCCCCCTTAATTCACTTGTTGTTCAATAAAAATACTTCTGGTAGTTTGTTAGGGGTGCGACAGCTACGAGCTCTTTTGCTAATGAGTCTCTTTAACGCTCCACGTGGTTCTTTCTTTCCTGGATCCAGTTAAACAACAAAAAAAAATACGTACGCAATTTCGCAAATTAAACATTTTTATGTACACCCCCCCCATGGCATGTAATCGCCCTCCGTCATCGCCGTCGTTTTCCCTTCTTCCCACGATTTGTGTGTGTACAACATTTCCACAAATTACCGGAAGACGGGTTTAAATCGTTCTGAAAGAAAAGATTAAAGGGCAACACGTAGAAAAGTGTTAAACCACGAGACTGGTAGGAAAGAAGTCGGTATTTTAGAGTGGGAGGGGGGGGAATAAAAGATCTTACTGTCGAGCCCTCCGTAGGCTTTCGTGATCAGCTGGTCTAAGGTGTCATTGCTGAAAGGTTCCGGGTGAGAATGCCGACGACCATGCTGTTGTTTGCGCGCCTGTCCCATTACTGCCGAAAGAGAGATCTGAAACGGATAGAGAACATTCATCTGACGACGCTCTTATGAAATCACTTGATTTCCTGTTTCTTACGAACTCTTCGTCCTTTCTCCTCTACAAGGGCGCAACCTTCTTACCGTCAGCAGGACTTCGAAACACGAAGTCCTCCCTCTTAATGAATATTCTCAGTAGAACCGGAAGAAGTTTTAATTTAAGAAAATAATAATTTACTCCTTGCACCGTTGATGGGATGCGTGGAATTCAACTGGTTCTGCCTTTTTGTCACCAATATATATATAAATATTGTATTGTTTAAAAAGTTTGTACGTTTCTGAAATACAAAAGAACAAGCATAAATTGGAAATTCCGGAAATGCCATTCTGGATATACTGGGACAATGAGATTTTAAGACAGTGTTAATACGTCTCTCTTGTATTATTCATATCTTATTATATCCTCTAGTAATATCATAACCAGTAATTGTGTTTACCTCAAAATATAGTTCATACATCAGGTTCCTGTTCATCATTTACTGTCATTACGCTTAGGATTTAATATTTAAAGCTAATAGACTTAGAGCAGCTGCCATAAAGAGCAATCTTACGATATATATATATCCGAAAACAAAACTTTAGAAAGCATCGACAAGAGAGAGAAAAGGTGTGGAATATTAATAATGAAAAAAAAAGGGGCAAATGTTCTGCGATGAATTTTTGTACGCTACAGATCTTGGCAACAGCTGACCTGGTCCATCTCTTCGTTCGTTTGATGAAGTAGATTCCATCGCTACTTCGTGGTAACCTTACTATCGCAGAACAACAACAACAACAAAAGGAACGACGTCTTTTGTCCGTTTTAGGGAGAAACCTTTGATAAATGACAAATGCTGTTTGTTTTGTCTTTTTTATTACCTGGTATGTGAGAATTGATTAATGGGATATTTTTCGGCGAAAGCCATCAGTATTGAGCTCCATTGGCTGTAACCAGCATCAGGATTCACGAAGTACTTGGCGGGATATGGTTTCCGCGTGTGATACCGTTTTCGCGGTGTCCATTCAACGAATACCTGACAACCGTCGTCGGATGCGGGGGAAATGAAGATCTGAACCGAATGTTACGTGAAGCGCTAGGTTTTGATACGGACGGACTTCGAAGTCCGGTCCGGACGTCGTCGTCACCGGCTGACACGCGCCCGTGTTCACGTGACGCGACATCTCGTCCTTCGAGTGCACTCCACCCGCCGAAGACGAAGGGGAAAAAACGTTTCCTTGGTTTCTACTTGGCGATACTGGCAATGGCATCGAAACACGAGACTCGGAGGAACGTGCTAGATAACCTGGGCTTCATGGCCAATTTCGACGGGGGTGGGGTCATATTAAAATCGTATCACAGTCTTTTCCTGTGCCCACTTATATGCCCTCCCCACAAATAAATACTGGGGCTCCACTTAAAGATGACAAACGGTCAAGGAAGTAACATCTCAATGTAGGTTACCGATTGCGCCCTTACATTTATCGCTCCCCCCTCTCTCTCTGTTCCTTTGTTGGTTTATTAGCCTGGGGCTTATTGGTTTTAATTCTCATCAGATTCGAGTGAGTTCTCGTAAAACACCGCACGGTACCGCTGATGGCGAGAGTAAATCCGTTGCCGGCAGGGCAACGCGGCGGGGGGTTGAAGGCTTCGTGAGGGCAGAACGTTTAACGAGAACCGAGAGGGCGATAAACCGACCGGTTGGCCACAGACCCCCGGCGTGGCGAGTGGTCACGACAGGCCTGTCGGAGGTGCGGAGGTTCAGGCGACGGACGAGACGTGGGCTGAATCCTCCTATCGACTCGTTTCCTTCCGGAGCAGCGCGATGATGCTGACCTGAAGTACGCATTTGTATTCAGCTTAAAGTGAAACACGAGCGGTCTTGACACCCGGGAGTTTAAAGCAGTTCCTCTCAGGGATAAGCCCCTAGTGACGACGACAAGGACAGATCCCTGAAACGTCTGTCGGTCGGTTAGTCCGCTTTCCACTATCAAGTGACGAAAAATGCCAGAGGTAACCGTCAGTCTATTGCGATACATGCTTAATTCTGTCTTGAAATCAACTTAGACGGCGAATAGTAAGTTGCGCAGCGATACGACAGCCACTGTCCTGAAAAGAGCTCTCGTGCGTTGTGTGGCTCGTCAGGCAGCAGTAACCGGAAGTGATTTAATGCCTGAAGCGCACCAATCAAACTGTACGCGCCGGTGCAGGCGAAGACCTTTACAGGTAATAGTAATCCACGTTATCCCACCAGGTTTGGAACCTACTTTTAACAGGTCTATTAAAGAAAATCTACTTAAAATTGTGATTTGTAAATGACACTTGATTTTGTGCTTTGTCACGAACCGTTCTGTCTACAGTCGCTTTGTTTGTTTTTTAAATCTGTTTCGTAAACATTGATCTCTGTCTACTCAGTGAGCCGCGAGGAGCAGCGGAGACGATAATGGGAGTAGAGCAGGGGTCGGTGATTGGCGCCCGTGCCAATAGGAAGTCGTAGTGACGTGACGATCGCCCCAGAGGTCGACGGTAGACGTATTATCGGTGAAGTGGGCTCACTTCTGAATGGGTGATCGACACCCCTATAGATTCCTCCTCTCTCTCTCCCCCCTCTCTCTCATCTCTCTCTCTCTCTCTCCTCTCTCCTCTCTCTCTCCATCTCTCTCTCTCTCTCCATCTCCATCTCTCTCTCTCTCTCTCAGCTCTCGTAGAGAAGTCCCGATAGAAAGTGTATATTCGATTCGGGACGTTTGGGTTCGTCAGAACAATTGAATAAGAAAGTTCTGCTAATGACCTACAACAGGGGTTCGTCTGGAAATGTGGATTTTAGGGATCCCGGGTATATATGAATGCCAGAGAACACAACTTTCAGTTAAAAATTCTCCTTGGCCGGTCGGCTACTAAAGCACTTCCCGAAGAAAGAGCAGATTGAGACGGATGAGGGTCTTTTTTAAAAAAAAAAATTATCATACCGAACCGAGGGGCATTTTGAAAGGCCTTCTATCGGGGTGAGGAAGTAGTATAAACGAACGCAACAATCGCGTCATATTTGCGTCTCAGTGACCGGAGAGTTCGAGTTTTTTTTAGGAATCAAGAAACATTTTGGGTCGGGCTGAGGCGAATCGAATCAGCTTCTGCTGCTTTTGCAGATGGTTTCCATAAGAACGTAAACCTAACTTTCGACTCGCAGAAAACCCTGACCTTAGAAAAATACCGAATTAACTGGTCGCAATAACGTTACTTAAACGGAATAGCTTGGAACTCTACCTCTGTTATATACTTTTTCTAGAGTTTAATGAGATACTTTTAAATTCCCGGTGTTCGGTTTTATATATTATTTAAGATGTGATCGATAAATGCTTCGCTTAATAATCAAATATTTACTGGAGAGTTCAAAAATCGGGAAACATTCGAAAAGGTCGTTTATTCTTATACTCGTACGTGGATAATAAGGCGCGGTCACCGAGTAGGTAATACAAAGATAAGCTTTTAGATGGTCGCGTACACAAGAGTTGTTCTCATTAATAGCGTGGAAACGGGAGTTTACGCTCCAGTCCACCCTTTACATTTGTACTAAGCGAACTTAACAGTACTTGATATTGGGTGGAATTAGAAATGCTGTCATAGGAGCAGATGTCTGACTCGCTGCCGGATCAAATCTTGGAACACAGATCTGTACCGGATTATTTCTCGGCCGCCTCATTCCGGAGGCAACACGTGCGCGTAGTTTTAAATGTGTCTGCCGTCTCGCGCCCCGACATAGAGCACCGGTTAACTGTCATCTCAGCAATTTTGGGGGCTAGATAATATCAGAAATAAAATTTAGCGAATAAGCAAAACATAATATAAAAGAAAAAAGGGGAGAGGATATACTGCCCGAGTGCTAGGAATGCGACAGCTATACTACCACTAAACGGTCTGGAAGAACACGAGAGAAACGTATTAGATTTCTTGGAATTGGCGAACATCTGGGTGATGGTCGTCAGTAAGTAGCGCAAGAGGAACTCACCAGAATCAAGTAAAAGGCTTGCATTTTTTCACTGCATGCTGGCGGGAAGACGAGTTTGTCTGGTCGTTCACCTGGTTTCCGCCTCGCTGGTGAAGGGTTCGCCAGCGAACAGGTCGCGAACCTAGCACGCGGCTGCGGACTGTTCGAGGTAGAGCTGCGTGCGTACGTCGAGGGTCGTGGACTGTTCTCCCAGATGTACCTTCCACTCGCAGCATGCCGTCCGGCCCTCGTCGATTAGCTCCCGATCGCTCCGCCGGGGTCGGTTCATCCCAGGTATTTAAGGATGATCGGATTCCTCTTATACTCGAGGCGTGATCAAAGCGCCGCCGCCGCCTCGCACTCTTCCTTTCACTGGCCGACGCACGCTTCTTCCCGTGAGTACAGGTCGGTAGGACGACAAACGGCCTTAAACCCGCCCTAAAAAAAAAATAAAGAAAGGAAATGTTTTTTTTTTTTTAAATTATTAATTAAGCGGAGGGTAGAGAAATAAAGCGTGATTTGTCCCGACCTAACTCTGAGCACCGGCTTACCCACCTCAAATCCCTCCGCCGGAGCTGGCCTACTACAGGGTCTTCTTTTAAAAAAAAATTTCTTGTTTGTATTTTTCTTTCCTTCTCAATTTACAGGGCCGAGTCTTTCTCTCAGCAACCGTAATTAGGCCCCGGGCACCCCTTTTTTCCTGGAGCTGACAACAGAGCGACCGACCCCTTCTCACTTTCTCAGGGCTGCCTCAGAAATGTCTCCCTCCTTCGGCCGACGGGGATGGAGACGAGGCGCGCGGACCGCACGCTAAGTCAACTCCTTAAGTAAACAAGTTACCCTAGCAACGCGATCCGTATTCACTTGACTTTTTTGTTCTTCTTCTTTGTAATAGAATTTTAAAGCCTGTTTTCTGATTATTCTTGGAAAGATGCCTGAAATAGACGAATGGGGAGACATAAACTGCGGTGTTTTACGAGAGGGGATAGCGGTGACCAGTCACGGCACAATTGAACCGCTCGGCTGGTCTTTAAAGGGTTACCACTTACGGGACTTCGTGGACACAACTCTCCTGCGCCACGAAGAGTTAAGCGTCTTTTATGACAGATCGCGCTGTCGGCTTCTATGCGTCCTGCAGCAGTTGGAAGTCACTTCCATAGCAGATTAATCTTCGTCGCTCCTGTTTGTTTTCTGCGGATAAATAATAAATCTCTAAATACGAGAGTAAACAGGAGAATTCCGATGTCTAGTGTAAGGTGAGGGGTTTCAGTAAAGGCCCTAACGGCAAACCAATGGGTCTGCATGATTTGTACGATGTGGAGGCGGCGGCTGTTGTTAGGGGAGAAAACCGACGAGGGCCGGTAACCGAGATCGGGAGCGATCGATATCTGTACAAAGTCCCTTAATCACGATTTCCGGTCGTCGTAAATAGTTCACTTTTCAGTCGGTTCAGCAGAAAACAAACAAAACTATTTATCCAGAGGATAAAAGAAAATGTTTACTGCGTTTTGTTCAGTTCTACATTTAAGTGTCCCTCGTGTATTCGTTCATTAACATTCAGAATTTACAACTTCGTTCTTGCGGAATGAACTTCTGTTAAAACATGAAAAAGATTTTTCCAGTTGTTATCATTATTATTATTATTACTTGTGTGTGATTGTGCGTGTATGTGTGTATATGTGTGTATCTGTGTATGTGTGTGTATATGTGTGTATCTGTGTGTATGTGTGTGTATCTCTGTGTATCTGTGTTGTTGTGTGTTATATCTGTGTTATCTGTGTGTATCTGTGTGTATGTGTGTGTATCTCTGTGTATCTGTGGTATGTGTGTATATCTGTGTATATCTGTGTGTATCTGTGTGTATGTGTGTGTATCTGTGTATCTCTGTGTATCTGTGTGTATGTGTGTATATCTGTGTATCTGTGTGTATGTGTTGTATCTCTCTGTGTATCTGTGCGTATCTGTGTGTATGTTTGTGTATCTGTGTATATCTGTGTGTATCTCTGTGTATCTGTGTGTATGTTTGTGTATCTGTGTATATCTGTGTGTCCTCTGTGTATCTGTGTGCATGTGTGTGTATCTCTGTGTATATCTGTGCGTATCTGTGTGTATCTGTGTGTATCTGTGTATATCTGTGTGTATCTGTGTATATCTGTGTGTATCTGTGTGCATGTGTGTGTATGTGTGTATATGTGTGTATGTGTGTGTATCTGTGTATATCTGTGTGTATCTCTGTGTATCTGTGTGTATGTGTGTATATCTGTGTGTATCTGTGTGTATCTGTGTATATCTGTGTGTATCTGTGTGTATGTGTGTGCATCTGTGTATCTGTGTATATCTGTGTGTATTGTGTGTATCTGTTATCTGTGTGTATCTGTGTGTATCTCTGTGTATCTGTGTGATGTGTGTATATCTGTGTGTATCTGTGTGTATGTGTGTGTATCTGTGTATGTGTGTGTATATCTGTGTATGTGTGTGCATCAGTGTATATCTGTGTCTATGCGTGTGTATATATGAGTGTATGTATCATAAAGAGCACGAACCATGACATTATCATAACCGTCTTAAGCGACTGCTCCAGCCCATTTCTTCAGTAATGATCTAACCTCATTCTTTAGGCCTATTAACAGAAGCCCACCTGAACTCTGAAAAGCCCTATTCACTTGTCCTCGCCTGTAACACAAGTATTATATCTACTCCCACGTATGATGCCCGTTAGTTCAGTTCTATTTATTTCTCTGTTTAACAGCACATTTTTGCCCTAAGAAAGTCGTCAAAAGAATAGAAGCCGTCATCAGATTCATCTAAAGAGCTAAATATGTTTAAAATATGATGCTATTTCTTTTCCACTCCTTTATTCTTCTTTTTTTCCCTCAATTTTCTCTAAATAATTTGTTTTAAAATTCTGTTTAACTTGATGCATATTGAGTCTTTTTTAAAATGTTGGACACATACGAACAGCTCCACCCAGCCAGAACTCCAACGGTGGCTGGCCAAACGTCTTTGAGAGCCGTCCGCTTCCTTGTTATTCTGGTTTTCGGCTTTGAAACGAGATATCAAACGTCGTGAGATGTTGAACGAATTCATGAATATTAACATAATGTCCGCTTTTAGTTATTTTTAAATTAATTTTGCTTAGATGAGCAATAAAAGGTAACGAATGCGTTCCGACATTTTTCCACCAACCGGAGAGAGAAGTACTTACCCAATGTCGTTAAAAACCGCTTAGATTATTTCAGATTGAAAGTAGACCGACGTCGACGGAATTAACCTCGGCGACCTCCCGCAGTTTAAGGCGATAATTCAGATTTTAAAGGTGTCATACTTATCGAAATATGTGAACGCACCTGCCGGTGGTCAGAAAACGTTTACTCGATACTCTCCGTTTCAATAAAGTGGCTCCATCTTATATCCAGTTCGCACTTTGTAAATGCCTACATTCTGTGAAAATCTAAACCTTATCCATCATTATGCCAGATTTAAAGTCTAAATATCTTTCGGCGGCGAAGTGATTCGGCCGGTTGGTCTGCTACGGTTCGGGAATTGATCAGTTTGGCGCATCCCTCTCTTCTCCCTCTTCTTCCTCTTCTTCCTCTTCTTCTCCATCCGGCCGCGCCCCTTTTCTTTGTTCTCTTCTGAAGACATTTAGATTTCCTGCCACATCTACAAAAGAAAAATGAAGATTTTCTAGCAGGGACTTCCGGTGGATGAGCGAAAGTCGGAATCAACAAGGGCAACTTCTCTCTGGCCGTGATTTCTGGCTCACGTCTCTCCATCTTCACCGCACGGGCACGGGACGGAACAACCGGAACCCTTGAAGATTAAGCTCACCGCGAAGGATTATCCGCCCCTTAAAGCTCAGCAAATGAGGAAACTTAATCGAGAAGGAAAAAAATATGTATCGACAATTTCGAAAAATAGAATTTCTGAACATGAAGGAGGCAAACGAGTGTGGGAGGACATGGTCATCTTTATGGAAGGAAAAAAATGTAGAACAGCCGCAGAATTCACGCATCCCCCGGCGAGCCAGCAAATACCAAATGAATGTGTTTTTATCAATACATTTGTTGGTAAATTAAAGGCTATAATCCGATCTATCTGAGATGCTTTTATCACTTGCTAAGATATCTCGTATTTCTGCGGATTATTTCTTTTCCGATCTTTCCAACTGTCAAAATAACTGAATACTTAGATAGACTGTCAGTAAAACGGGCAGTGCTCGCCTACACCTTGATAAGTAGATAATCCACACAAAAGAACCGATAGATAAGCCAGTTGGCTCCGTTGTATCGCTGCATATTTCAGTAAATGGAATAATTAAACAGTAAATACGTTGTACAGTAAAGTAGCGAGGGACAACACCTTTCTGATGAATAAACTATTGGTTTATACATAGACGTATACTATCGAATTTAATAAACATCTAATGATGTCAGTCTGTTTTTACAAAGGAAGTTATATTCCCTTTTATAATTATTTCCATTTATTTTTAGTGAAAATCGTAATAAATTTAACCAAATGTCCAGCAAAAATTGATAATTACTCCGACAGGGTGCGTTTTTTGATGCTCTTTCCCGAGAAACAACAAAGATTATCAAAGAATAGGCATTCCTCTCTCTCTCTCTCTCCTTCTCTCTCTCTCTCTCTCTCCTCTCTCTCTCTCTCTCTCTCTCTCTCTCTAACTCTCCTCTCTCTTTTTCTGTACTTACTGATGTCATCTCTCCTCTCTCTCTCTCTCTCTCTCTCTCTAACTCTCTCCTCTCTAACTCTCTCTCGCTTTTCTGTTTTGATGTCATCTCTCTCTCTCTTCTCTCTCTCTCTCTCCTCTCCTCCTCTCTCTCTCTCTCTCTCTCTCTCTCTCTCTCTCTAACTCTCTCTCTCTTTTTCTGTACTGATGTCATCTCTCTCTCTCTCTCTCTTTTCTTTACTGATGTCATCTCTCTCTCTCTCTCCACTCTCTCTTTCTTTTTCTGTACTGATGTCATCTCTCTCTCCTCTCTCTCTCTCTCTCTCTCTTTTTCTGTACTGATGTCATCTCTCTCTCTCTCTCCTCTCTCTCTCTCTCTCTCTCTCTCTCTCTCTCTCTCTCTCTCTCTCCCCCAACCTCTATCATATATGGCCGAGCGCAGCAGTTTGTAATTGTCCGGCCACGGGTCTGAAGATTTCTAATCACCTGGTTTTGTTTCGTCGAAGAGCCTGTAGGCGTCGCTACGACGCCGTTCGCTGCTGTATATAAATTGCTTTGACAACGGCTGTCTGATTATATTTTTAAAACTAGTTTTCCTGTGATACGCTGGGCAACTCGATATCGAGACGAAAAACATCAAGATACATTCTTAAAAAAAAAAAAAATTACTTCCCGCTTTGTTTCAGACAGCTGTTCTATTTCCCTGAGAGCTGTTAAACTGCTTAAAGTGTACTTAGGCCATAGGTGTTGGATAGCTTTAACGGTGTTCTTCATGGAGCGTGTATTGGAGCACAAGTAGGCGATCGTACGTAGCAGCTTGGAACCGCCACACGTCTGCACTTTGTGCCGATAACTGAGGCGTAAGCTACTGCCGATCGGAGATCTGTCTGGAGACGACCCGGATCAGAGAGAAAACCCAGCGAAGAAAATGATGTAGTCTGGCGCGGGAATCGCCTCGGAAACCAAACCGAAACTTCGGTTGCCTGTGTGATACAGCATCCCGCCGACCAGACGATGGTGGGGAGGTTAGTTTCAAAGTAGCCACCCTGTAATCTTCTGGATAATATTAATAAGGATTCTGATAAAGGCGGATTAGTGGACACGAATAGAGGAATCTCGTAGATGGAGGCGGGACCGGAAATGATCGGTCTTCAGGATGTGAGCGCTCATTTTACAGGTCACACCGTTAAGTGAACTCGAAATTCTGCTGCTATTATATCTTCTTCTTCTTCTATTTTTTTTAAAGGTCCAGTATTCCTGTAGGGGCCAGTGGGCATAAAATAGCGTTGGAACCTCTGCTGGAAGAGAGTGGTCAGGAAGTAGCCAAATTGACCGTCATCTTAAATATAACCTGGCGGAGGAGTTCCGTTGTACGGGAAAGGTAGGTAACTGCGGCTTCGTGCGAGAGAAACTATATCACCAGATGTCCCGATGTCGGATCGGAGTTACCTAATTACTCATGATGACCCCCTGAATTATTTTTGAAATAAAATGTATTTAGAAAATAAAATCCATATTTATTTTATTTTTAAAAGCCCGAGTACCCGGTCTAATAGTTAGTGAGACCACCAAGAGCATCAGCATTTCTACATTAGAGAGTAATGCGACATTAACCTGTTCTGAATATTCTTGCACATCCACCCGGCGTGGCTCACGCCTTTGTGATGAGGTAAAACGAGATCATCGCATGCACATTTTATCACAATTTTCCTCATCAAAGTGGTGTTGTTTTTGTTGTGTGCCCCCTCTCTCCACTCAGGCCAGCGATGTCGGCATGTTCTGCTGCGGAATGCCACCTCGGTTGAAACACATTAGCAGTTCGTGGGGCTTCGTTTCTGGTGTTAAAAAGACGTTCAGTTGGGCTGCTGATTAACGGCGAGTGCTCATTGAGGACGGAAAATTGCTAAAATCGTTTAGGAAACAAACCCGGTGCTGTTAATTCTGAGACTATTAATTATGGGCTTATAATATTCACAATTTTTCGGCTGGGTAATTTCGCGTTATTATCAGCTCGATCACGAGAGAGAGAGAGAGAGAGCATCTTAGCGTCTGATCTAACTCGATACTCCTGTCGTCGCATACGCTCGGAGATATTATTGGACGAAAGCGAAAGCCGCCGTATTTTGTTACGGTTGGTGCTATTGGCTCCGTTTTTCCTGCGCCGACAGTACACGAGGAAAACACCTAGGTCAAACCGACAACGTTTGGAGCAAGACAGGTCCGCCGAACGCGGCCGAGCCGGTTCCACGAGGAGATACCGGGTCGGTTCGGTGGACTCTCTGTGGCATTATTTCTCCTCGCTTTTCTTTACCAGGCGATCTGTTTTCTCCCACATCTAAAAATGAAAATAACCAGTCGAGTCGAGTCTTCCGTATGCACGAGACGGCTTCGCGGGTGAACTACTGATCGGATTGCAGTCCGACCAACGCTCAAGAGTCTCTGGTCGTGCCCAGGTAACTCGCTTGGTCACCAAGGCTGGTGCTTTAGAATCCCCTCTTCTGGCTCCCTGCTATGAGATGTTCATAGACCTTGAAAACAGAAATGGCTCCGGTGAAGAAGAAGAATATATGCTTGATCGAATTAGACTTTAACAGAATAAATAGTGACAAAATTGCGATATTTAAATTGACTTGAAAGATCTTAACTATATTTCATCATGCACGGTAGGAAAATAACAACTGATTTCATTAACAACAAAGAAAATGTCAAGATAAGTCTCACCTGGCGTCAGGAATAGTATGCAAAAATTTATGTTATTAAATTATTTAAGTATGGAAAAAAAACTGTAATAAATTACCTATATATAATTTTAGGGAAATTTTAGGATATATAACCTTTCGATACTTATCGATCGCCTATGGGTGACGAGTTAATGTATTGTACGTCTTTGATCGGTTTTTATCTGATTTCGTTTTCTATTATTATCTTAAAGGAACCAGAAACCACAAGTTACTGGTATTCATACCAAAAGTATCCGTTTTTTAAAAAAAATATTATACACTTCTGATTAGTAATTCCACCATTAACCCTGAATTATAAACTATACAATAACAAATAAGTTTCCTTTAAAATGACTATTTCTCAAGTACTGTGTCTTTTTAGTTAATGTTTAACAGATTCCGATTTTGGCGATAAATTCTTTCTTTTTTCCCTTTAAAGTAACTTCTTGGTTCTTCGCAAACGTCCACTGGCTTTTTCCAGGAACTGTAATTAGCCTGAGGCATTAAATGATTTCCGCTACAGTTTAGTGTTCAAATACTTCTGTCATCGATCTGTACTTCTAGTCTCTCCTTTAAAATGGTTTTCTAAATTTCTATTTTTGCCTGGATCTTGAGCTAAAAAAATACGTTTATTTCCATTATCAAAAACAGGAAAACAATTATAACCGAAAACTCTCAGTTTGCATCAAAAAATCCTTAAAGTAACTCGCCCAAAACAACCGACTAGATGTTCTCAGTGGCGTCTGTCACGCAGGTGTGCTGGCACGATACATCGGATGTATGTCACCAACACGTCATAACCTAATTAAAGTTTCAGGTACAAAAGTCTTTTATATATTTCATCAAAGCTTCGTGTATGCGTCATTAAGAGAGGTCAAATACAACATATATACGGCACTATAATAGATAAAAGAACAAGATGTCTATGAAGTATGTAAAGAAATGTTGATCAGTCTTGGAGATTTTAATGATGTAAAAGTGTTGTACTTGACACACCTCGGGTACAAATTAATCAGCTGCCACGAAGTATTTGTGAGCCATCGGGTCTTCTTTCTCCGCGGATGTTTATGATTTGTAAACGCCGAGATGTTTAGCAATATCTTAATATTCATACGCTAACACCTGCTTTCTTGGGCTTTAAGTGCGATATAATAGAAAATGAGTGCCTAATAATTTACTACAACAAACCTGTATGTAGGCTAATCCGTGTGTCTGCTACTAACCGTCTTTCGTCCACATCTTCGCGAAGTCACTACTACGACCTCTATCAGCTCTTGTTAAATATCGCTCCGTCATCAGACAGAGGTGATTCATTTAAAAAACAAAACACAAAATTCAACTACGCCTCACCTGTTCGCATCTCGCTTTTAGATCCTCCCGACCACGCACTTAAATATCGTTAATTTTAAATCGGTATTATATTCAGTTCTTGTTATCCGAGTTTTCTTGGGCTTAATAAAGTAAACATGCAAGTTGAAGTTTCCCAGCCCTATCGTGAAATGCGAGCTATTTAGAATCGATGCGGAGTCTGATCTTCAGCTTAGAAGCAGTGAGTGTAGCGTCCTAGATCTCACTGTCTTTAAGGAATGTCCACAAGATCAGTAAACAAAAAGAGCGATAAATAATGTCATTCACCCGGAAAATTGAGTCTTCGTTATCTTTTGTAATTAGAAACAATTAGACAACTTCTACAAAGTATCAGTTTCTCTTTTCATTAGTCTTTTATGAAATACTGATTTGGAAATGTTGTCTACCTGTAAAGTCACCTGTATTTGTTTGCTAATGACTCCGGGAAGAACGTTTGCATGAGGCTTTAAAAATCTCTCTCTCCCTCTTTCATAAAAGAGCTTTTCGGTGAAGCGATTGTAAACGAAACACCTTTATAGGCCGCTGCGTGCTGAATAATTAATGAGATGGGCCGTCCGAACCCCCAAGTCCTCAACTGGGTACATACTTGTCAGTAAGGCGAATTCGGTCGACCGTACAGGCGAGCACTTTAATCGTTTAGCTGCTCCGCTCTACATAACAAAGAGTGAATGCTATCAGAAGCCGACGAGAAAGAAGTAAGCAATAGCCATCTTTTTATCAGTCGTACACAACAGATTCCTTTACCGCATGCTGATCGTATGGAAACGTAGCAAAACATTTAGTCTGGGTTCAGTTGCAGCTGAAAATAGAGCATGAAATCATGGGATGTATGAACAAATTTTCCAATCGGTGTAAGTTTCCATACAAAAAACAATGTACCCTGACATATGTATTTTAAAAACGCTTTCTCCGACATCTATCCAGATCTATGTTCAGTGGAATGTCTTCACACCTTGTCAAAGAGTTTCTCGATTAACAAAGTCAATTGCTTTAGAATTAGTGGGCGCGGTCAATAACCAGGAAGCTTACCAGATTAAAATCCTGCTCGAAATGTTAGACTATGGTTAAAGCTGTCACAGAGAAGTTGTTAGATAAAATTCATGGTGCTGAGAGAAACTCTCAGCAGGCATTGATCAGTGTTCTGGGTAGTTGGCATTTCCTTCAGAACTCAGAAATCTTTTGTGCTTAAAATCGAAAGACGCTTTAATAAAATTATTAAAAATTGGCCAGTTTCTTAATGCTTTATTTGTATACCGCTTTGTTTTATTAAATCTTTAGAAATATACCAAAGATACGGATGAAACACTTGGTGAGGAGAAGTTCTGCCAACCCCAATAGTGCCACGTCAAGGCAACTCACTCAGATCTCGCGAAGAGCATTCAGAAGCTACACAAGTCAGCCCACCTTTGCTCTTTTATACAGAAAGTTACTCCGATCAGAAACTGCTGTAAAAAATTTTAAAAAAAAAAACTCCGGAAAATGTATCACGAGTGTTGCAACACTTCCTCAATCTGCCAGTGTGGCTTCAATGACAACAATGGCGGGATGAAAGGATCTAGATGAATGGGCCAAAGACTCCTGCTTACCAACTGACATATTTGTACTGAAATTCACATCGGATTTTCTGTAATTTACAAGAGAAAGTTTGTTTTTTTTTTAAATTACTTTTTTTGATTTATTTCTAATTCAGTTGTAC
This sequence comes from Nautilus pompilius, assembly GCA_018389105.1. NCBI lineage: Eukaryota > Metazoa > Mollusca > Cephalopoda > Nautilida > Nautilidae > Nautilus > Nautilus pompilius. The sequence goes on from JACATO010001447.1 coordinate 436,547, forward strand.
TTAGCTTCAGGCAGGGAACACGTCGACGTCAGATTCAGAGGTAACCGACCCTGGCCATATTTCCGACAGTGATGAGGGAAACCATAAGAACACCAACCCTCTCTGTTCGGGAAAGCTCTCCGCTGTTAATAAGCAGCAGCAGTTGCTGCACAAACCACCATTCTCGGCGATGGGTAACGACGGGCTGCTGTTCTTATTGCTCGCCCGAATATCAACGCTCTGTGACGTCGAAATTACTGTCACTTGATGACAAGTGAAAAGATTCATATTAGTTGTACACGTAGACAAGAGAATGCTGGTATTCTGGATTCTTAGTGCAGTTTTAAAAAAGATACAGCATTCATTTTTGTTTTTCTTTTCTGGTGGTGCGGGCTGTGTGAATTCTGGTGTATGTGTGTTCATCTCCGAAGGGAAGGGAGTGGGTGAGAGGCGTAAGCCTATTGGAGTCGAAACTCCTGTTAGGGACGGATGTCGGTCCGAAACCGTGGAATGGAGGGCCTCACGCTTCCATCTACTGAGACCAGACAAACCCGGATCTGTCCTCAATGCAGCATTCATATTGGCAGTGGTGCTCTGCCTGACGAAGATCGCTACTCGAAAATAGCAGTATCTCATAATAAATTAATTTCTACACTGCACAAGGTCCGGATATTTGCATACCCCCTTCGTTAAACTGATTCAATAATAACAATAAAATTAAAATCGATAAAATCCGCTTCTTTTTTTTTTAACGCAGATCTTCATTTTAGAAGCAAACTCCGGCACGGCAAGAAACTTGATCTGGCACCTGTTGACGTGCGGGAAGAAAATCAGCTGAAATATGCTTGATAAAAACTCATCCCGACGTTCGTTGGAACCGTAGATGAGGTGCAGACTGAGAGACTCCATCTAATGATGCCCGGCAATTCGAAATTAAGCTGCAGAAATAAAATTCGGAATAGCATTTTCTTCTCTTATTCCCGGCTTTACTGTTGATGATGACACTAACGCTAATGGCGTAGCCGAATCTATTTTCATTAAAATCTGATTGGTGATAATATAACGTGGTTCTTTGACTGGCAGAACATTTCTCTGACCCGAACGTCTAGATGAGGTTCAATGTAGGCCAAAGATACTTAAAATTAGGTACTATGGCCATTAAACAAACATTTTAAATTAGTTTATCTATTGGTGACGAGAAGACCACTTCAACACTTGAACGAGCCACCCAGGAGAGAGAAATCAATGGGATTCCTAAATTAGTTGATAATTTGAAGGCAATTTATTCATTCTACACATCGAAAATTCTATTTCTTAGGAGAGAGAGAGAGAGATGTGACGTCATAACAGGGGGAGGAGACGGAGAGAGAGAAATGACGTCAGTACACAGAGATGGAGAGAAAGAGAGAGATCAGTACACAGAGAGAGAGAGATGTGACGTCATAACAGGGGGGAGGAGAGGGGGAGGAGAGAGAGAGAGAGAGAGAGAGTGAGAGAGGGGAGAGAGAGGGGAGAAGAGAGAGAGAGGAGAGTTTCCCATATCTAACTGTGCCGAAATTTTAGTTAATTTGTAATTAAGTCCCTTGTATCGATTATTGTAAATAGCCAAAATACTGTACCTTTCCATCACAGAAAGCCCACTAATTACCTTGAGCATATCGTAAACGTTTAAAATTCAAAGTTTGCATGGTTAGGGCCCTAAAATAATCAAATATTCGTGAAATGCTGATAACAGGAAAAAAAGCTAAATGAAAGATTTGTTGAAGTATTAAATTGATGTTTTTAAAACCAAAACTAATTCATTTATAATTTAATTTAATACTTTTTGTTTTTGATTTTGCAGAACCATGCTTATTCATGTCATTTCTTAATTAAGACTTCCTCATGTGGAATTTAATAGAAACTCAAGGCGCCATGCAATCTTTCAGTGATCCACCAAGGAGATCCGCTTTTGTCTCATGTATTCTACCTGCATCACAGCACTAGTAAATATCGATACATGAGTTAGTTTTGAGGGGGGTGGGAGAATGATTTGAAGTTTGGTTTCATTTGTTTCTCTTTCCGATACGATGATCGCTCTCGGTTAGCTCATAGACGACTGGAAGGCGGCCTGACAGAGAAAACTGTAGCTGGATTTCTCTGTGTGGTCGCTCGTTTTATTTGCGGTTTTCCGACTCAAAAGACTAGGAACGTTAGAGGCCGAAATTGGCTACAAGCTAAACTCTCCGTCTGTGGCCCATCGCCTAGCAATAACTGTCATTTATTCAACAAGTATTTGCTAGTGACGCATAAAAATCATTTTCATATGCAAGATCTGCACATTTCAGTTTGAAGATACAGCCCCCTGATGCCAGCTACACTTTATCAAGCAAAATCTTTTATTGAAAAACCGCTAGTTGTAGTACTTATCAGGTGCGTGTGCTCAAATACATCACTTGACGTCGTTCTCTCTTTGTTAAAGTTTACTGTATCAGCCACCAAGTGGTGTCTTTGTTTTCTGATATCTAACTGGCTATAATTTACCACGTAATAATATTTGGTGCTTTGTTCATCACCAATCTTATATCCATGTTCTTGCTTACAGGTAAAAATTTAAAAAAAAATGGGGGGGTATTCGTTTAATGTCTGCGATTCAGCAACAAAATAGCGTAGACAATACGTGTAGGAGAAACCAACAGGATAATTATTACGGGCGTAAGGTGTTACAACCTCAGTAGTTCCTAATTAGATGAGGCTATAAACGGTTTCATATTCTTACGTATGAATGAAGCTATAATCGACGTCATGTGACTAAGTATAGATGAAGCTATAATCGACGTCATGTGATTACGTATAGATGAAGCTATAATCGACGTCATGTGATTACGTATAGATGAAGCTATAATCGACGTCATGTGACTACGTATAGATGAAGCTATAAACGACGTCATGTGATTACGTATTTCAAAGCACTATCCTTATGAAGTTACTGCGACAAAAAGTCATGTTATAGGTTACACAGTAACAGGTGCTATAATTGGAAAGTCACCTCAAGTAATCATAAGTTTACACTCCGCGTACCCGTCTCCCGCATTCGTCGTTGCAAGGTGAGTTACTGTTAGCTTTTAAGACAAAGGGCCCTACTATAGCACCTACATTTTATACCGGAAAGCCTATAACCTCCCCTTTCCCCCCACGTGGCCGCTGTAAAGAAAATCGATAATATAAACTATGTCGGAGAGGTACGCTAAACCGAATGAATCCACAGAGATAATCCAACTCTAGAGCAGTTTACCATGCTAACCAGCGGACCAGTACGCCGCCCCCTTTTTTTTTGCAGTAATCCAAGAGGGCTTCTAATTGGAAGATACTACTGACGTGATTCTCTTTATTCTTAGTTTATAATTATCTGAAAACAGCGCCAGCCCACGTGTTCAAGTGCCTCAATTGTTCTTCACACCTTTCTATCATTAATGAGAAAGATCTCATAAATCAAAACTAGATTTGTAAATTAATTGCTGTGGTTCCTTTTTTGTATGATTGCTAACTGTGCCTGTAGCTTGCGCAGTAGGGAATTCCAGCTGAAAGCTTCGTGATCTCCTTCCATAACTCGTGTGGGAGGCCGTCTCTGTTGGTGCCCCGAGCTCTCACTTTAATCAGAAGACTGTCAACGGCCTATTACTTACTTTCTTCGTTTTAAATTTATGGTAAAACGCTTGGATAATTAAATTACAAACGAAAATACTTTCAGCAAAAACTATTCAAGGATTGGGAATTCCTTATCCTTCCCCCCACCCAATTTTTAGAGCTAATGACCGCGATGAGCTGTCGACAGGCGAGGAAGACGGGGGTTCATCCTAATACAGCCGCGAAATCGAAGGTTAGTTCGCGTTTCGCTTTATGCTTTGTAAAAACGCACAGCGGGACATATCTTAGTTTAAACATCACTTTATTTTATTCGAAATTATTTTTGTTGCGAATGTTTAGTGCAATCAAAGTTTGGCCAGATATGGAAAATTTGTTTACGAAATGTTCGTCTTTCTGATGGAAAGAACCGCGGACTCGAATCTGCTGTCATACGGACTGAAACAACTGGCTTTCCCGATTTTTGCTCTTCGCTAACGAAATCATCATGGGAGATTTTACCTTTTAGTGAGTATTTTCGCATGAATGCAACAGAGATAAATAGCATAATCTTACTAAACCAAATTCATTCAAAGAGAAGCCGCCATATTAAACACGCAAAACAAAATCTCTCTCTCTCTCTCTCTCTGTGTCTCTCTGTACTGACGTCATATATCTCCGTGTATTGACGTCATCTCTCTCTCTCCTGTGTTCTTTGTGTGTATTGACGTCATCTCTCTGTCTCTCACTCTCTCCTCTCTCTCTCTCTTCTCTCTCTCTCTCTCTCTCTCTCTCTCTCTCTCTCTCTCTCTCTCTCTCTCTCTCTCTCTCTCTCTCTCATAATGGCATTAAAATGCCGATTGAAGTCTTTGTAGAAGCATCAGATTTCTGATGTTTGTAGTAGTAAGATTCTAAAATGAAAATATACACTTAATAACATTTATTCAGGAAAATTGAGAAAAAATTAGCAAATGATCATTAATTACTGCTACTGGACTAGAAACGTCTACCGCAAATTCGAAACTTCTGCTGCAAATAAGCATCAGTGCGTTCAAAAACAGTTGTTCAAGTAAACCCTGATGATGGCAACAGAGAAAGAGTGAAAAACGTAGGTTTTATTAGATGGTTGTGTTACTGATGGTATGCTAATAGAAAATGCGGAAAATATCCCTCTAGCTGTTTGTGCATAACAAAACATCAACATATTTTGGTTCTCAAGTGGTTTGGAGTGTCTATGGCTGCTGGAAGAGATGTAGATTACAGAAGAAAATCAAGATGCTGGCACAATAGGCGTGGAATATATAGAGACTATATTATTTGTCAGTGCGTATAAATTGTTTAGTAGAAGACTAGGCGAAAACGAAATCATTCTTTTCCTACGATTAATATCTACTGCCCCAGGATCATTTACCAACAACAAAGTAAGAGTACATTCTTATCTCTCTAAAGAGCAAAAGTTGACTTTCGTAGGTTCATCTTAACGAAATGTGCCCAAAGACGAACAATTTTAAAAGTGAACAACGACCATTCCTGCGAACTTTGGTCTTCAGAATGTCATGCATCTTCCAACCGGCCGCAGGATGCCATGGCGATCAAGTAAAAATAAATAAATAAATAAATAACTGAATTAGGTTTGTTTCGTTTGTTTTTATGCTTTGTAAAACGAAATATCAACGTTTCGCACTGAAATTAAAATTAATTAGTCGTCTCGTGAGAGGCGCTTAAAATTAGCTTTTGAATAATTGGGCTTCTGGGCTCGCGTGACATGATTCCTCACGCGTCGGTAGCAGTCCAGATTGAGAGAAAAAATTAATATAGCTGCTTCCATCAGCGAGTAATTCAATGAAGCCCTTATTTTTGTTTTTTTGCTTTGGACCGAACATAATTTGCGGGAAATATTATCTGATATCGCATTCCATGCCGCATCAGTCTACCGCGAGCAGCACAGTTACTAAGACAACATCCACATGTTCGGACTGATGCAACTGCGGAGGCAAGTCAGCGCTAGTTCCTTCATCAGTGAGCCCCCCCAAATACATCCACGAAAATGGCTTCTCGTTCAAGGGATACGCCAGATGATTGGTTAGGGTTACCAGTCCCTCCCCCGCCTCCGTTCTCCACCAACAGTCGCCACCACCGACCAAAGTAACAGTGCCGACGGAACGTGGTAGAATTTCTTCATCGGCGAATTAGTTGGCGGAAGTTTCTCTCGACGCGACGTCGCTTGGTTAGCTCGGGTGGCTGCTGTCGGCCCGGAACGCGACAGACCGGATGAACCAAGGTCCCGAGAATCTAGTGACACTTAACAGCTTTTTCTTCTTTTTTTTTCTGGTGGTGCATTATGGGAACTTAATTTTGACGAATTATAACTGGCCTGTTTGTGTTCTTGAGCGAGTTCGTATTTTAACTTTTAGTAGATCAAAGGAAGGGTAATTCGGGCTTGATCATTCTTGAAATTATGAATGTCCTCAACGTCTTTGGACTACGAGAAGAGTTCTTGGAGATCAGTTTCCAGTGTGATGTTTTGCATACGTCTAGAGCAGAAACGTTACCGGTTTGTTAGTCGGTCGCACTTTCCTCTCTCCTTAATGACGGAAAATAATCAAAATTTTAAAAAAAAATAGAGAATGTACTAAAATCGATCACGCTAGAGCTTCTAGTCACCAGAATATCGTCCTTCCGTCACAGAAACTGAAAACCGGATATTTTAGCATCTCCGTCCTAGATAATGCGGCTGCGATTTACGGCCCCTTTACCAGGAAACTGTTGTTGCTGCTGCTTTATTATTAATCGGCTGGTTGACAAACATGCCCAGTGTGACTTGTATGGAGAACAGCTGGCGGCTGAAACACCAGGTAACGCCAGACGCGACCGGAGGGGACGGTTCCTGTCTTGGGAATCCGGGCAACGTCTGACGTAAACTGTTCACTCTCTGAGCGAACAAATCCGTGATACGGAATAGATTAATCTTCCTGACGGAAGCCCGAGGCGAAATCTACTGCAGGACATAAATTATCTAAAAGCATTAACCACCCCTGCGTCTTGTTACGTGTTTTTCATTCCTACGTAGGAATTTCAGCGAACCCCACGGCGAATAGTAACCGTTTATCCGGTAGGAAGAAATTCTTGAAAATAATCCAAGCACATCGAGAAGAAAAAAAAAAATATATATATTATTGAGTATCGTGAGTGTTTTGCTTAATAAAGGGGATGATGAACCAATCTAACCCAACTCCTACTTTCTGTCTTTTTCTTCTATTTTTATTTCCTCTCCTTTTACTAGATTTGCAGACCTTTAAAAGCGGTGCTTACCTTTCCCTACCAAAGTTCTGACATCGTTGGGGTTCCATAGCCAGCTTTTATCCTTGCGATTTCGCATATATGTGATCGTAAGTTGGTATGGTTCTTACAAAAGGAAAATAACTATACTTGAAGTATGCACTGGACCTTATGTAAAAGGATAAACGCGGAGTTCCAGTGGATATGATGGGACTTTGCTACAAGAACACGGAGAATTACAAGTCCGTGGACCAGACGCAGTATCCCTTGCGGACAAGACTGACAGGAATTGCAGAGATAAGAGACTTTGCCCTGCCCATAAACTACAACGTCGAGCGAGGAAGGATAATAAAGTATCGAGATCTGACGATGGAAATGGCAGAAATTGTGGAAAGTTAAGAGTAGAAGTGATACCACTTTGCGATTGGAGCCTTAGGGGCGGTGGCGAAGAAGCAGTATTACGTAAAGTAAGACAGAGGAGAGCTAGAAGACTAGAAAGCGGTCCTGATCACGAGAGAATGAATGGGTTACAACACGCTAGCCAGCCCTTGGCAAAGGGCTTGAACTGAATGCTGCAGCGGATTACCTCTTTGTGGATTTGTGAAAGAAAGAAAGATAATAATATACTAATAATAATAATAATAATAATAATAATAATAATAATAATAATAATATATAAAATCATAATAATATAATAATATAATAATAATAATAATAATAATAATAATAATAATAATATAATACATAAATAAATAATAATATAATAATAATACTAATAATAATAATAATAATAAAATGTATGAAAGCTATCTAAACATAAATAAATGACTTACACCGTTTAATACCTTTAAATAAGAGTCAGCATAGATAAAACAGTTTTTTTTTTACCTCCACCATGGTAAATTCCTGGTTCAGATGCTAACCGTTCCCAACTTTAACTGGAGTACAGGACAAGGAATAATTTCCAAAATAGTTTATCGCTGTGTACGTGGATCCACCATGTGCTAGAATCAATTAAGCCTACAATAAAGGGAGGCCGTCTACCAGCCGTGCGATTCCCTTAAAGACAGCTTATGGGATTTGGATGGATTTGTAGATGCGAGCAGAATCAAGAAAATAAAGCAAGTAAGTAATTAAAAGGTAAGCCAAAAATTAAGAGAAATCAAACAAAAACAACTCTAAAGGTAGATGATAAGTCCTAAAAAAGAGAAAAAGAATAGAATAGAATTAAATATTAAACAGATGAATGTAAATATATAAGTTTAAAAATGAGTTTTAAAAGTTATTATTTGGATTTTGAAGTCTTGGCAATTAACCCGGAAGTAGACGTTGCCGCCCATAAGACGCACGAGAAGAGGTGTGTGTTTAATTAGCAGGTGCGCTTTGTCGCCTGTCGGTGGTCTTCCTAGTTCTCGCGCTTCACGCAAATATTCCTTTTTAGTTCTGTTACATTCTGCAGTTACCCCAGCAACGGTTTTCCGACCCAATATCTCGGATAGTGGCTGCAGTGATTCCGAAACACGCACCCTCATGTTTAAAAAGAAAGGAATATTTTGGGCGGGCGAACAGCGTGTAAAGCGCCCACGGACAGCTAAGAGACGGTGAGTCTTTAGGTTCGTTTTCAGACCACGGCTAGAACACTTAAGTTCCTCTTCCGTATCACCAGACGCGGATCTAGGGTGGTTGGGGGGGGGACACGTCCGCGACATTAACGGTAAAACCGGCTTCCGAAGTCGGTGAACGCAGCTTCACCGACAAAAGTTCGGAAATCGAAGCCGCGTCTCTTCATTATCTTCTAAGCCGAGTTCCTCGATTTTGACTCACCGCGTCATATTGTCAGGGTACCCGAGGGTTTTTTGGAACCGTGTTAGAGTTAGAATCGCTGCTAGGCCGTCAGGAGAAGCCTCGATCACCTGTCGTATACCTATCCGACTAAATAAAGCCTGGTCGGTCGTAAACCTGGCGATCCCTTTGTGCTCTCACCAGGTGTTTCTGGATAGTTCCGCACAGCCCTCTCACTGCTGACACAAGACACGACTCGTAGTAGCTAGATTAATTTTCTTGTGTGGCAAAAGTAGAGGCTTCCCCAACGAAACCTAAAGTACATCCTTTTTAGACGTTCCCTCGGTACTCTCTCGAATGCAGTCCAAAATTGTAACCTACCATTATTTTACCCCGATTTCAGCGGTATCCTCTGAGAGTCCTACATGGCGAAAACTTTATAGAATCCTCGGCAGGGAGAGTCGTTGATCGATCGCCCCAACCACTTCAACGAATGCAATCGATTTCACTGATCCGATTCTAAAGTATCTGTTTCCTTCACTTGTTCATAACGACTCAATAAATATATCTCGGGAAGGTAAAATATTCCCTTTAGAGTGAACTGCTGGTAGATTACTACGTTTAGTGCTTAAATGGAAAACGGCAGAAACGGGCACTTATCGACCAGTTTAAGGGACCAGAGTGGGTTGTCGAAACGTCTAGGCACCAGGTCGGAAGCGCTGTAGCGTAAGGCGGAATAAAAACAGTATTGGGTTTTGTCGCCCTCCTATAGTGGAACAGCTCGAGAATGCCAATAGGTAAGTTATTGGTTGGTCATTGTTAAAGGCGCTGGAACAAACGGAAGGTCGAAGCTGACTGACCGGAAAGCAGCAATCACCATAGAAAAGGTGATGGACCAGAGAATAAATGCTGTGGAGTTACTGCGTGAAAGGTTGAAATCGGCGGGAGCGATTCGAATTATTGGGCAAACAAAGTTTGTCGAGTTTCTAAATTACGCATTTTATTTTTTTAAAAAAAAAAAAGTTGGCACGGAAATACATAGGTTCTCGAAGCTTACTGGCGTTTCGGTGAAGTCTTTCCTTGACCCGTCTTCAGAAGAATCCCGAGAAACACGTCTTTTGGCTTCCCGAATTGGATTTTTACTATTTTCAAAGTTTGCATTCGTCGTTCGTGCTTGGAACCCCCAAGTTTCTTAGTTAAGAATTGTTGTCGATTAATTAACACGTTCTTCTCTCTCATCAAGGGCAGTCTGACTCGCTTCGGGGGGGGCTACGTGCGCATCGGTGCGCCATGGAGAGCTCACTCTGGATACAGTAGTAGTATCGTCGTCGAGAATATGCCGCCAACATCCTTGGGTGGCACAGCGATTCGAAGCCAGACTATTCATCGTTATGGTTGAGAGGGGTAGGTTTGGCATACCTACCCGCCCGGAGGAGTTTGTTCTCGCTCTCCTGCTCCAGCCGGCATCGTGGATTTTCTCTGGTTTCTTCGGGAAACTAAAATATGTAGTATTTTTTTTTTTCCGAGTATCTCGGCCGACACTTGACCGGGCCTTCACCTCGACCATCGCTCAAGATCCACTCGCTTGGTCACCAGAGCTGACAAACGTTTTCTCCTTCTACAAAGTTCCCTTAGTCCCCCGAAGTTAGGACAGAGATTCGCCAAGGAAAGTAGCGTCTTTCGTTAGCGTTTAAGAGGATGCTGGTTATTTGCAGGAGTTATGTGTATAATAAACCAGGATTTGTATTCAGCACAGCGGCTCAGATAGAACGGATGATCATCAAACTCGTGTCCGTGTTTTTTCCCCCCAACAGACGCATCCTCGTGTGACAGGCAAAACGAACATAAACAGAATAAGGTGGTTATTTTATCAGTAATTCAGGAATGGAATTTAATCATCGCATAAGATCAAGCTGTGTCCGCGCACACACTTTATGTTCGAATTCCAGTCATACGTACAAAAGCCCTGAAGGCAGCTTTCTGTTTGTTTGCCAGCTAAGCGGAATTATAGGTCCTGTGGATCCGCGTCTGTGCCACCCGACACTGTAACCTGGTCTTCTGGGAATTAAAATTGAATTATCCACTTCTTCGCAACGGCTGGCACAGACTTTCCCCTGACGGAAAACGTTCAGACTAACAATTGCTTCTTTTACAGGAGTGGTAGGTAGCATTACGCTCGTGGGGGGCTTCAGAGAAGGCTGGTCGGAAGAGACCGGGGAAGGGTGGGGAGAAGATGAAGGGGAGGGCGTGACGTCAAAGCGAGGTACCCGAATTCGGAGGAACAAACTCCGATCACGCAGTTGTTCGGGGCCGGTTTAAGATGTAATCAGTACATATTATTCACGCTACGGCACTGATAGGGGCCCCGCCTGGGGGGAGGGGGCCAGCCCGTCTATGCAGGCTCTGAGGGTTATTGCTAAAAAGGGATTTTGTTTCATGAATGCTGCCAGGAAACTGTATCAAGGGGCATTCAACCAGATTTACTCCTGAAGCCAATTAATCTCCCAGGGTTTGTTTTTCTTTTGGTGTCTTTTAGGGAACAGCCCAAATCAGGCCCCATTTAATTTAACATTCATCTCGCTTCGGATTACAGTCTGTCTCTTTTCCTGTTCTTGTTTGTTTTTTGTTTAATTCCTACCGTGTCTCCAAAACAGGGTTTGCCCAAACTTCTAATAAAAAAAGAAAAGTGGGGTATAATTTAATGGCTCCTCTTAACACAGGCGGGTTCGTTACTTCGGTTACCCTCTAGGGCCCCGACTGCGGTTAGTTTACGCGAGCGTTTTCAAGACATTCATCCCAGCGGAACTGTTTTTCATCGGCTAACCGTATCTGCTGTTGCCAGTTGTTTACACAGGCCGCGATCAGCGGGGACGGGGAGAGAGAGAGAGAGAGAGAGAGAGAGAGAGCAGCAGCTCGTAGCCCAGAAAAGGAGACATCGCCCCGCCGACGCGTCTATCGCTTCGCGTTTTACGCCCTGACCCCGCCTGTTTCGGCCTCCCTAATCGGGTAGATTAACCCTTCCGGCCAGAAGGCGAGCGCTCAGCGCTAGAGCTAAAGCCGGGGTGGGAGGGTGTGTGCGGCAAGACGAATCGATCCAGGCTCGGCCGAATCCATCTGTAGCCCGGAAAGATTTAGGATCCCTCGCCGAAGCCAATGAGCGACCGCGAGGTCGGAGAAAGGGCCGGTATTCGGAAAGAATTCCCCGCTTGTCTGTTTCGTTTTTTTTAACGTCCGTTTCCTGAGAAAGAACCCCCTCTCCCACCCGCTTCGTCGGGGAGAATTTAGCGCAAGGCAGCCCCTTCCGGAGAATAGGGGTTCTAAAAGCAGCTGCTAATTCGAAGGGTTCTTTCGGCTTGGGAAGCGATCGCTCCATCCCACTAACGAGGCGCTCGGACGCCCCAATCCAGGTTCTCCTCTAGAGGTTCCGACCTCCCCACCCACTCCCTTCTCTTCGGAGATCTACACGTGAACTTCACTCCGCACCACACGTGGCAAATACCACACAAAAAAAGAAAATAAAGACGAGAGAGAGAGGTGGTTGAAACGATTTTCTTGAATAATATCACGTAAATATCTCCCAAAGACGCTACAAAACAAAGAAGATAGAGTTAAAATCCTCTAGATGTATATTCCTTTACCATTTTTGTCATTTCTTTTGGTAAATACAATATATAGGTAATAGAAAAATATAAAGAATTGCATAAAATTTCCATGAAAGTAATAAAAGATCTGAAAAATTAAGACTTTGCTTTTGCTTGTCTTCTTATTCTTTATCTTCTTTATCTTCACCACCTTCTTCACCTTCTTCATCTGTATTATCTTCTTCACCTTCTTTGTCTTCATCTTCTTTGTCTTCGTCATCTTTTTCATCTTCATCATCTTTTTCACCTTCTTCATCTTTATTATCTTCTTTATCTTCACCACCTGCTTCACCTTCTTCATCTTTATTATCTTCTTTGTCTTCTTCACCTTCCTTGTCTTCATCTTCTCTATCTTCATCATCTTCTTTGTCTTCTTCACCTTCCTGTCTTCATCTTCTCTATCTTCATCTCTTCTTTGTCTTCATCATCTTTTTCATCTTCATCATCTTCTTCACCTTCTTTGTCTTCATCTTCTCTGTCTCCATCATCTTTTTCATCTTCTTCACATCTTCTTTATCTTCATCTTCTCTATCTTCATCTTCTTCTTTGTCTTCATCATCTTTTTCATCTTCATTATTTTCTTCTTCTTCTTCTTATTATTATTATTATTATTATTATTATTATTATTATTATTATTATTATTATTATTAATGAAGAGTTGTTTACCAAACATGTTTACGTTACATTTGTAAAAAAAAAAGACTTTATTTCATTGTTTTCTACTGCGGTACATAAACGATCGGTAGTGAAACCCAGACGGATAACTGCTCCCTGTCGACTCAGATCTCCAAGCAAAATGGAGACATTTGATGGCGAATGCATCACATTAATTCTATTCGAAGGTTAATCGACTTCAACTTTTGCTAAATCCACTGTGAAGCGCATACTGCATCTGGCACGTGCAGAATTGTTTAGGAAAACTTTCCCCTTTACTTTTGCTGAGTAGGTAAATATCTTACCAAACAGTTTCGGTGGATGAACGGGCAGAAAATGAATATAAACGGTAGAAAAGACCTGAGATTGATGCCAGAGATCTGAAGTGGACGTCAGATCAGATGCCTGACGTTTCCGATACAGTTGGTGTTTCTGAGTGAGCCGGCCTTCCGGCGGCTAACGCACAACCGGGTCGGTAGAAGTGAGTGGACCGTCTCGCTGCATGAAGAGATTGGAATCCTCCGACCTGACCTGACCTCTGCCGGATTAATTTACTGTTGCCGAACTAGTAACGGCTCGGTGCCTTCTGATTGCTGGCGACGTCGGGCTCGCTGCTGAGCGGAGAAGTCTTCCAATAGCATTTTTCATAGCTGATAGTTAAAGATTGGAAACCATCAACCGATCAAAGAAAATACGTTCCCACAATGCCGTATTCTACAGGAAGAAAAAAAAAAAGAGCATTACCCGAAAAAAAGTCCGTTTACAGCACAAATGCCGAACATTGCATTAGCATTCAAACAGCTGGCACATCTTACGGAAGATCGTCAATTCGGCCTGGTGATTAGAACTACAGTCGGAAACACATCCCGTTATAACAGCGTCTGCTGGTCAACAGCTTTAATCTTCTGCCGTGGGGCCGGGCGCTTCCACTGTGGTGCTACTACCAAACCCCTCCTCATACACGGTACAGTGGTAGCTTTGAATCGAACTCATGTAATCGCTGCTGTTTTTCCAGAGATTCTGGCACTGTCTCGACACTTCGAGCTATCAACAACAGCAAAGAGCAGTGCAACTTGTGTATTTATTAAATTATTCCGGAAAAATCCGAATATATGATTAGATAGTCTTCCATATTCCGTTTTCTCCATGCATTATCAGTCTGTAATTTTCGATTTCGGTGATACCTAAAACGAAGGAATGGAAATAATATTTTAAGTAACTAAGAGAAATTTAATACAAGTTTAGAAATATATTTATAATATTAATTATATTTATTTGAATTACATTAAAAGAGCAACACGCTGGTAAACTGCAAAGGTCGTTGGCCCGAGTTCGAATCCCGTCGGTTTGGCGGTGTACCTCCCTGGCAGGGTGTGAGTATCTCTCGAGCTCCTTGCCCCACTTTCACACATCTAAAGAGTTATGGTTAAAAAAAAAATTTCCCACCGGGTCCGCTCGTGGCGCAAGGTCGGCAACGCTTCCTGGCGGACGTCTATGGAACTACGCCTCTCACACCGGTGTAAGAATTAACAACATCATTACATTTTTTTTTAAAAATATATATATTTAGAGGCACTCTTCTTCTTTATCCTTCTTCGAATATGGTCAGGTCTTGACGGAACCATTTAAATTATATGGTCAAATAGAAGATGACCTTCAAGAAAAACGCCCACTTCCTCAACTATTGGGGAAACCGAAGTTAGGGAACACTTACCTGAATTAAACAACAACAAAAAAAAAACTGCGATCGTAAAATTTTGCCGTCCATGCAAATAATTTATTCAGAGCAGGGACAGAATGTAACCCGGATGTACGCCTCATTGTTGTTGTTCGTGCCTACTACATCTTCTACCGCAGTTAGCTTAAAGTTTTTTTTCTTTTATCCGGCCCTCGAGTATCAATGCAGAAGCATTCGATGGTCACCTTTGGGTGATATTTTAAGTAATCTGTGTTCGGCCATTCATTACTCGCCCCCCCCTCTTTCAAGATTTTTGGAGACAGATTTTCTCAGATCACTGTCGGACTATTCATTATAATAATACAAACTTTAAAATAATGACGATAATCAGTCGGAAATCGTTTCTCAATTGCTCCAGAACAAATACGGCAATTTGTGTATCGAGCCGAACAAACCAACGCTATAAATATAATATTTGTAGCGAACTAAAGAATCTAGCTGACTTCTGTTGCTACTGCCGACTGGATTAGTGAGCTGACCTGGTTATTCGCTGCCTCCTCTACACACACACCCCCGTATTCTGAGTTTTTGTATGAAAAAGTGATAGACTTCTGAGAAACGGAACAAACTAATGGCAAAACTTGCGAGTAGTTTTATTTGCGAATACTGGAGCATTAGTGATCTACCAGATCAATTTTCATAAATGGACGTGACTTCCTTAAGAGTCCTTTTAAGATGACCAGGAGCAGTTCGCATGGCCGGTTTATTGACTTGGATTCGTATATCCTATTCCGCCCCTACTTCATCTCCTTTTTCCTCGAGCTGGCGAGCATCAGCCATCATAGCGGCCTTCAGGATTCTCTCAGGGGATGATAGAATCTCCGGTGCTCCACAGGAAGCCCGAGACTTCACTCGGCTGAAGTGTAGATGAAGTGTGACGAAGTTCAGCAATGTTTCAAAAAAGCAATTTTCCCAACTCGCAAACGATTATCGTCAGCCGTGCGATACTGATAACGGGGCCCGTCTTGATCAGTATAAATGCTCTTTTTTTTTTTAAAGGGAGAACATCAGTCATACGGGATGCGTTCGTATATATGTGGCATTAATAAATAATTTCGGTTTTTTTTTTATTGTTTGAGAAGAATTTCTGTTCCGAGATTGGTAGAATAAATTATAGCTCTCAAGTATTCTGCGTCATGCTTGATGTTATCGAGCTTAGAAGTTAGTGATCCAAGCCTCAACCGGTGCGCAATGGATAAGGCTTCCTCCCTCCCTGCTGCTGTCCAAGAGCTTCGGTTAATCTTCACGAATCAAGAGAGGATGACTGGCTGCATTGTGTTCTGTACAAAAAAAAACGTACCATGCTATAAATAAATGCTGATACGTGGATTTCTTATTTACTTTAATTAAGTAGAACTACGCTGCGATACATATAATACAAAATATATCCTTTTTTTTGGAAAATATGCTGTTTTTTTATATCATCTTACAAGAGGAATGATTATATCGTTTTGCAACATCATACACGGAGAAAGATGCTGGGCATTCGCGACAGCGCTTAGAGAGAACGTCCACCTCGTTTCGTTTCTTAGACCCATTTTCCTCTTGTACTTACCTAAACATTACGTAGCGTATCGGAAAGAATGGAGAAAATATTTTTTTGATAAACCCAGCCCTGCTATCTAGAATCGACACGCGAGGGGGGGGCTTAGAATGAATAATCTATATTAAATCGAGCATTTCACAAATGATTTTAATTAAGTACTGACTTGAGGCGGGGTGATAACTCGCGGATAATAATGGCCGCCATCGTGCCGAGCACCGTTAATGTTCGGAACGCTGGAATAGCAGAAACGAAGAACACCGCGGTGCAGCGCAGAAGCCTGTTTCCTCACCCTAGTAACTGATTAATTAGGTGCTTTTTCTTGTTTTTTTTTCTCGAGAAAACTGCTGCACAGCCACTTCTATTTAAATCTGAAAAAAAACAACAACGCGATTTAGTAGAGAATGATTTCTGTTTGTTTACTTGATGTCTAGAAAACATTATGAACGATTGTATTTCTGCGAGAAGTGAGGGACAAAAGTGTAAAGTAAGCTCCACACAGTTTTGGCAAAAAATTGGAATTAATGGTTAAATCTCCGGAAGGTAAAGGTTTAAAAAAAAGCCTGGTGGTACTTCAGCTTTAGAATGTTAGACCCCCATGTGGACAGCAGCGACGTGAGGTGAGGTCAGTGACAGGGGAGGCGCTGCCATCCTTGCCTCCCCTGACCGCACCTCTCTGGGGTTTGCCAGATTAGAAAACCCAGGTCGGGGACGATAACTGCTCCTTTTAGCCTAAACAAATGGCATCGTGGTTTTATCTGGAGAAGGTTAAAGTCGGGGCTTTAGCTGGGATTAGGTTCGAACCTTAGAGAACGTTGAAGTTTGTCTGTCGGATAGGAAACACTTAGCCTCTAAAGATGCGGTATGTGAGTTAGTGATCAAGACGCGGAATTATGCATACTTTTTATTTTATAATAATAAATATTGTTACTAAATATATAGGTTCGTGATAATATTAACGGTTTCCGTTAACTCTTTGCTTATTTAATCCGATTTAATATTTAACGTTTACAAGATGGAGGGCGTATGCAGGCAAGTTCACCTCCATCAGTGAATGACAGCGAGAGTAAACAAGATTTTATCCAGAAAAGGAGAAAAATCAGAAATTAAAGCTCTGAAGTAAGAAAACGTCCCACCGAAATAATATTATATGGCATTTATGATATTTACAGCCCTTCATATTTAGTGTCGTATAAACGCTAAGTAAAGATGGAGTTCTAGTTTGTCGTGGCGGTAATTGAAGATGAAGTATAAATTACTTTTGGTCCATTATTCAGAGCCGATTTGAACCCCAGCCCCCTGAAAAACAATCAGCAGATAATTCCCAAAAGGAAAGCATTAAGTTGGATAACTTCCGAGTGGCGGATCGAACTATTCCTTTTGTACATTTGTTTATTACTATTACGACCTTCCAGTATTCTGGTGGCGCTATACGCTTTCGCCCCCTGCTCTTATAGAAGAATACGCTGCCTCAGTATCGCAGCTCTTAGACGTTCGTTGGTTCGTCCATGGATTCCGACCAATTCCTCCTGGACTGCACGGTCTGGTCGAAGCTGCAATGGTGGATGAGCGGGGTTAGAGTTAAACCAAGTTTACTGAATGGCCCCTGGGGATAGCAATTGTCGTGTACCCTAAAAAAAAAAAAACGTGTTATAATTCTACAGCAAATGTTACAGCCGATTCCCTTTAACAATGTCCGTATAGCATAACCACGGGTTTTTTACTTGTTTGAGTAAAAACGTATTTCGTCTGGTTGTTTTGCACATGTTTTAACTCAGTGGCTGAGTGTTATACAAGACGAATTTTACACTACAACATTGCGGTAACATTAGATGCGTTTTAAAATGTTAAAATACTTAGTGTAGTTAAATCAACGACTCGCTTTTGTGTCAGTTCCTTCATCAGCATATTGGGGTAACTTGAGCGTCAAAACGTGCGATTCGTTTGTGTGTGTGTGGGGGGGGTCCATGTATTCTTTTTTTGTAGACTCACCCTGACTCCGGCCGAGGTTAACGGCTGGAAAGGGGATAATGGCGCTGCGGTTCGTGGAGAATGAGTTGCCTGGGGGGGGGGGGGGGGCGTCTCTGACGAAACTGGGTTGCCAGGGCCGGGTTAATGAAATGCTTGTTCTGGGGTACCCGTTGTTTTCGAGAGAAGTGCTGAGGAATGCTTTCTTAAAGTACAAAACGAACTGGCTGGGCGACACGCTTGTTGTGCAGGAAGTCATAGAAAAAATTTTTTTTGTTTTTTTTTTTTTACTCCCTGGCGAGAAAACAACCAAAAAAAAATTAATTATTTCAAGGAAGGAAAAATCCCGCGCCTTAGTGGAGCCGTAAGCGACACAGCCGTGTACAAAATGGCGTCTGGTTATTGGAGCGAACGAAACCCAGCTGTTTGCGCTAGAAGTGATTATACATGTAAATAATACTGATGTAATTCACGTCCACGTGAGTGATATTAACGATTTTAATTACATTTTCATTATAATCTTAGATAAAAAAAATTCAGCCGACTAACAAATAAAAGTGTCCATAGATTGTGTTTGGTTCTTGTTTCTTCGCTATATACGAGGAAAGTCACGCAGTTACACGTCCTCTCCCCCTCCCGCCATGACGTCTGACGCCACGCAGTTACACGTCCTCTCCCCCCCGCCGCCATGACGTCTGACGTCACGCAGTTACACGTCCTCTCCCCCCCGCCGCCATGACGTCTGACGTCACGCAGTTACACTGTATGTCCTAAACGTTTTCATCTTTGTTTCTCAAGACCCTGAACCGATCAGCGTATATAAATCTGATTTATTTAATCAAGCTTTTGATCTAAAATATGCTTGTGCTTTAAAGACGTAGGAGAACGCAATGCCTTTTGTGGTTAGGACCGGCAATAAAGACGTCTATAACGATTTTAGGAAACCATAAAATGTCTACAACGCATTTGCTTACCGACAAAGGTACAAATCTCCCTTAGACTACCCGTCGGTTCTTTCACATGGTTATAAAATAAAGCTTCTTTTGTTGTTGTTCGTGCCTCATAAATATCGCCTAAAGTGCAATTGGGACAACCTATATGGAAATAAATCAATAAATGATTAACCACCTCCGCAAGATCTCCAGGTTGAAGCTAAACTACGATATATACTTGCCAGAGTTTTTTTTTTTTTTTAAATCAAGAAGTTGATTTGAAATAGCAGCTTTCACCAAACTAACGATCTGTCTGTCGTGGAAACTCTTTGTAAAGAACAGTAAAACCAACAAATATGGGCCGGCTGGGTATCAGGGTTTGGGAGCTAGAGTGATAGTATATAGCACAAAAATAAAGTGATAAATTTATTAATAAAAACGTATTTTTAAATGGCCTTACGGATAGATGTAATGAAATTATTTTATACTACAATGTTTATATAAAACTCATATAAATCGTAACGATAAGGCTAACATTTGGAATAATGACTTCTTTACATATGTTTGTTTGTTTTTTTTGCAAAAAATGTATAGGTCACTTTAATTGTTTTTAGATCTAAAGTTCTAGAATAGCTGGTTTTATTTATGAACTAGAGCAAGGTATTTCTGCTCGATATAATTATAATTATGAGATAATTTAGCCTACGTCTCTGGGATAGTTTTCTTTTGCTACAATTGAAAATCTCAGTATTTCTGCCTAAAAGAATTAGTTAAGTGGGCGATATTTGGCTTTGTGTACAAATTTTTATCACAGTAAAATTCACTCTTAAACTGAACTCAGTCGAAATTAAGAAAAAAACAACATGTGGAGTCATAGCATAAGAAAACTAACATGGTAAAGTATTTACGACTCGACATTATTACTAGTGACATGAGAGCACGGCACCGACATTTACAAAGGAGATAACCCTGGTGAAGGAGTGTGGTATCACTTTTCTCCGCTAGAGAGCGTTGCTAATCTTGCACCATATGAGACCCATCAATTCCGACTTTGGGAAGAAAGTATCTACTAAAGCTATTCAGTTTTGGGGTGTTGGAGGAACGCGGAGTGATGCTGCGGATCAGTTGTCTTATGGCTTCTCTTGAACTCGACACTCAGACATCGAAATAACCAAAGACGTAAAGATTCCCTGCTGCCTTTATCTACGCCCCCCCCTGTCCAACTATACCCTCCGAAGTCCAACAGCTTGAAATTATGTTTATCACGTGATGTAAATGGCTTAATTGGGTCTCGGGGAGCTTCTAGTTATTAATTGTAACTTTTCGTATAATGCAGTAATAAAATGATAATATATGAAGTACGGAATATTTCACTGGTATTTCCAACATTTTAGTGGGCAGTGTATTATCATGCATAGTTTAATACACACCCAGCAAAAAGGACTCTAGATATCTGGTCGCTCTTGGTAACACACACACACACACACACACACACACCACACACACATATATATAGGCTAAGTTTGTGCTTTAATGTTTTTTTTTACTCTCATCTATAGGTTAACAAACGTGAAGATCCTCTAAAACTCTGCCCGATATTTCTCTTTGCGATTTATGGTAATTTTTATTTTAAATTATTACACGAGCATACCCAAAAGTAATTTAAAAACTTCGTTTTTCGTTTCTCAATCCCACTCAAGTTTACACTGCTGCCCAGCGCATTCAATCCAAAATGCACACCTACGTAAAATGTCTTAATCTCCTTAGCTATAAGATATTCATGGAAATTCTGACAAGTCTCAAGGAAGACGAATTTCTTTTATCTATCGCAGCATGTTGTGCTTATCGAGTCTGAATTGATTAAGGAATATAAAAAAAGAAGACTTCCACGGCCGACAAGTGCTCTGGAGTAGAAGTTGTACATTTGCAATGCTAATTTAAAGGAAACCCAATGATAGAATAAGGTGAAGAGTGAGCTTTCTGCTGGTGTGGGCAAACCGAACCACTGGGTTGCCAGGGGCGATAAACGTTGTTCAACTTCAGTATAATGACAATGGAAAATGTAGAATAAGAGCTTTTTATGTTATTTTACCAAATTCTATATATTCTGCTTTGCGCTTTGCCGCTGTCTCGGCAGGAATATTTCCAGATCGTTAGATTTACTCGAGAATAGGGGAATGTCTGTCAAATCGCGAGCAGATAAACAGCAGACTGTTGGTGGGTGGGCGCGATTTCAAAGGGGAGAGTAAACAGTATATACGAAATTAATAAGGAGCCGATTTAATAATAAGACTTCTTTCCTTAAATTGGAAATTTCTTTTGAATGCAAAAACCTAAGCAATAGTCAACTTAAACGCAATGCGAGTCTCTTTTAGCCAAATCAGGGGAAAAACTAAACAGTTGGTAGGCTGCTAACCGGCATATTCGTATTTTTGCACCTGTAGTGTCGCCATACTATACCGGAGTCGGAGATGGCCGAATGAGCCGAGCTTCATCATCTATAAATCCGGCCCAAACCATCGGGGATCGCGAGGAACGTAATTGGAGAGAACATACGATAAAATGACAATTCCTTTGTAGAACAGATTATACCTCTAGTTCTACAAATCCAGTATGAAGTAATGATTTTCAAACTTATATTTGAGTTTATTTCTCCAATGCAACAGATCATAAATCATAATAAAATATAATATTAACGATTATAATTTTGTTGACACCCGGCAATTGCCATTATAAGCAGCAAGAAAAAAGACAACCTCATCTTATGCTTGAAGAACTGGAATTTGGCAGTGATTTTCTGATTTCCATAGATATAAATCATGAACACAGCGTATGGTGGTGGGAAATTCGGGATGATGCTGTTTGAGTTTATTTAACAATAAACTAGTAGTTACAGGATTTTACTTGTGCTAGATTTTTTTTTCCCTTGGATACCGCGTCTAATGGAAACCCACTTATTCTCTAAATATTCTGGTAAATTTTTTTTTCTAATATATGTTAATTAATTAAAAGGGAAAGACTTTATGGCAGTCTGCTCTGGACCGGATCTAATATTCAGATGACAGTTTCTCGAGAACTAAAATATAGCAATAATTAAATAAGAAAAATGTCAGTGGCTTGTTAAAGAGCCTTAGGTTTCGAAATGTAAATAAAATATTGCTGTTTTAAAAGTATTCCACGAACGTTTTAGAAACCTTATTTATTTGGTGATTACTTTATGACGTAATTGATATTTATTGTAGGCGACGCCAAGATTATTTCCAGCATAATTGGCTTTGGGTTATTTGCAAAGAACTTTAAAACTATCTCCCCTTTAATTGTTTCACTTATAAAAAGTACGCAGTTGTTGGTTCATAGATAATATTGGCAAATCAATAAAAAAAAACGGCTTGATTGGATTAATTCCACAGGGTGTAAAATTATGGGATTGATGTGGAATTAAAGAAACAGTTTTTTTTTTTTTTTTTTGCATTTTCTGGAAAGTAAAAGTTTTCTGGAGAGTAAGATTTAAACCCATATAACTATCTCGCTACCATCGCAGCAGGTAGCGGGTTAGCTCCGTAAGGGGACCGTTGCTCCTGTACCTGGTTCGATCCCAGGTTGGGGTCAGAGGAGACTTGTCGCTGATGATCGCCATAGCGTGAAACAGCTGTACGGCAATTCCTTGGTGCCCGACGTGAGAGAGACCTCCCGGGTCCTTGGGGGCCCCAGGTGTCGGGTGGACCGGGCCGCTTGTCGGCTCGACGAACATCTCTCAGTAACGAGGAGGACTCGACGGAGAACAGGCCACTTGTCTTTACGGGAGGCGATGCCATTGGCAGAGCCTCGTTCGGAAGTCCAACTCGTTCAACAACAAGCAGGTACGGCTGTTGCTGGGATCTGAGAAGTGAGGTGACCAACAGTAAGTAAAAGCATCCGTGGAGTCTTGTGGAACCCCTTCGAAAAGTAGATCTTTTAGTTTCCCGTTATTTCCCCTCCCCTAAAAGATTTTAATTTTTCTACGGAAGAATTTTCCGAAAAAATTATTTCCTATATTTAATATAGTGCAGGAATTTCTATCGAGATCTGTAAATAAATATATAAATAAATTTTAAAAAATGTAAACTAAACAAGACAGAAAAGAAGGAATACAATTAGGAAGATTCCTGGGCTTGACAGGTGCGCTGAGGTAGAAATGGTTTCGCCTGTAAGTCAGGTTGAAAGACTATGCTGAGACAGTTAGAAATACCCCGCTCGCGGCAACACAGCAAGAAATCGAGCTGCCCGGGTGCGGGGTAAATGCATTTCGAAACCGCACTGAGGATAACCTTTGGCTGTTTCCACGAAGTCAAGCGATATTTTGGATTTCTAATTAACTTACAACCGCTTGGGGTTTCATCGGATACACTGACATCTACAAGAGTGCTAGGATGCTATTATTATCAGCTTCGTTTATGTTACAGCCAGTAAAACAGAAAGTTTAATATAAAATTATCTGGACTTAAATGGTTCTTGTGAAATTTCTGTAGCTAAACGAATGCGGACTGCAAATTTAAAATCCATCGTAACTGCAGATCTCTGGACTATGGGAAGCTTAATATAGGTGTGCTTCTCATTAGAAACGTATTGGTGACTGATACTTTAGTTTGGTGTCGATGGGATGAAGACTGCGGGAACCGACATCATTAAGGACAACCCTTTAATCAGCGCTGTTGTTTTCCCCACGTGTGAACGACAAGTGAACCGAGGTGTTGTCGCAGATGCTTTCGTTGAAATCTACCAAAAATAAAAAAAAAAAAAGCGAGTGAAGCTAAAAGGGAGATTTTCCTTTTACCGCTCGAGCCACAATTGACGCCACATATCCTGTACAAAGAGTTGATTGAACTTTGTGGTGCCGGTAGAACCGCTGTCTCCTAAAACCTTTATTTGCAATGAATATTTTACTCACTGATTAGACGAAATTTACAGTCCGACGGGCACCTGCCTGGTTTTGGGAAATAGAAACAACCTGAAGAAAAACTGATCTGATTTATGGGTAAATCACCTGACGACAAGACTTTGCGTAGTTTGTCTGTCTTAGAGTTTTGAAATTTTCCATTAATTATCTTTTATGTATAAGAAGTTGATTGTTATCAAAAACTTTGTACATTACATTTTATTATAATATTTACAAGGCTATTAAATTAAGTATGGCATGGTATTTACTTTGACAAACATATTAAATTCTAGTATTCTGTAGTATTATATTAAATTAAAGTATACCATGATATTTACCATATTAACCATAATAAATTATATAACATTACATTCAACATCTTAATTATTAAATTCAGTATATCTTTCGTGTTGCCATGCTAATCGTATTAAGCTACAGTATATAGTGGTATCTATTACGCTAACTACATTAAATTATATTTATACTGATCCTTTTATCCAACTTATTAATTATATAAACTTTACTATATCATGTTTGTTATCACCAGTCATATCAAATTATGGCAAATCATTGTATATATTTTGCTAATCGTATAATAATTACAATCAACTTTTTAATCGTCATGGAAACGATATTCAATTGCAAAATACAATAGGATTTATTTAGCTGTTCTGAGGATGCATATTAATTTTTGTCAAAACTGAAAATTACTTTGAACAAAAACTTCATGACTAAATTGTTTTCTTTCTAACAATCTACTGTTTACTGTATTTCAGGGTATTTTTTTAATTTTATTTAGTCACTGAGATCTTGAGTTGTCAGCTTCAAATAAAAACTTTGTAAGGAAACTTTTCTAAATACGTTTTAAGAAAGGTTAGAAAAACGATATAGACAAAAAATGTAAAACATTTTTGCAAATTATTCAGCGATATTTATAATTTTCGACTGTGAAATAATAAATACCGAGAATGCGTTTCAAGTATTTCTAAAATGCAAAATGTATCTTTTAAAATGTCAGTGCATTAAATGTGAGAATAAGTAGTTTTAAAATAATGATTGAACACATTTTAAAAGATAACCATTTAAAGAAAACATGTTAAGAACCTTTTAATCATTGATTTCAGCTTTAATCAATGGAACAGGCTGTGAATTTGGATTGAAATCACCTTTAATATAAAATTATATGTTAAAAATAATTAAGTGCAGCTTAAATAACACAAAACTTTCTTTCAAGATATTGTCTTCAAGCTTTATTTTGGGTGAAATGCTCGATATTTTAAATGCATATCTAAGCGAACACATGAGCCATTTTCCCAGACCCTGCCAAACGCTGGAATGAGACAACGGTCGGCTTCATCTTAACACCGCGAGAATGACAAGACGATTAAAAAAAATTTTTGATTTCTTTATTAAACGAGTGTTTCGTAAAATGTCTTCACTTGCATAATAAATGCAATCTTTTTTTTCCGATGACTTCTTATTTTCTCTTCTTGATTTGAGGAATCTGGTCACCATAACCGGATAGTCCACTACATTTACACTTCCGGGTTACTATCGCGTTTTTTAAACTTTCACGGTGTCACAGTGGACATTGGCGTCAGTTGCCCCCCTCTTGTCCCCCTCCAAGATGTCCGTGGTAGTAGATGCTTCAATAAATTAAATATCATATCAGGTCACTGGGTGCACACCTCGACATGCTGCAAGTTAAGCACCGTCGTATTCTAAATATGAATAGTTTCTGAAAAATTACTATATAATCAAAAACGTATTAAGATTTTACTCAAGTGAAAGGGTAACGATATTTTGGAAAGGAAAAGTCTGAATAATTACATTCTATTTATTTTCTGGAATTAAGTAGCAGCCCTTTGTAAAATTACAAGAAAAGAAGAGAAGAAGCTGATTACTCGAAAACGTTTTCATGTAAAGGCGGGATATACACACGATGAAAATGTCACTTCATATCCTGGATGCTGTATCGTGATGTTTAATGCAAACATCAAGTGCAAAATCCTTTTGAACGGATGATTTATTTGCATTTCCTGTTACAGAGTCATTAGGGTATTGTTTTCCACTACTCGGCAATTTGACAATATTCTGAATACGATTCCTTTTTTTTTTTTCTTCTTCACTACGCCAAATTTAATCTCCAAGATGGTTTATCGAATTGAAATCCCGATTCGGAGAGACCAAGCCGAGCTGCGCTACCGAGGCAGCGAGATTTGGCGTTGTTCTGACAGACAGCGGTTAATCGGTAAAGCGAGGAACAAGGACACGCTCACAAGTATTTTTTTTTTTTACAGTTGTCGTTGGCATTTAGGGATCCAAGGACATCACGACAGATCTATTACAGTAGCAGCAGTCCTGGAAATATTTCTTCGGTTGTAAACCTGTTTTTTTTTTTTTTATGTTGTAGCTAAACTCTCGTTTAACTATCGGGGCAGTGGAGAAACAAAATCAGTTTACGTCGACTCAATGTATTCTTCTCCTTCTCAGTGCTCTCAAACTCTACCAAAAATGTTTACTGACTCAACAAAATCTAATTTATTTACGTCGATTTAATTTCTGGTGGTCACTCTGCCCCAGTATAATAATCAGGTGAGTACCATTGTTCAAGAAATTTGGGCGTATTTTGTGAAGAACTCCCCTTAACGTCTCTAGAAGGCGCTTTACCATGACGTCAACTATGAGCCCTACCAGAAACAGTCCTGTGATCACACATGTGTGTCAACAAGTCCGTGCTGTCTCCGTGCCCCGTGTGTGACAGCGACAGTTTTAGGTTCGCGACACCAGAATCTATTGTACCGATGGTAATAGTACTGTCCATCATTCCAACCATAGCCCAACACGAATACGCGATCAAAAGTTTACCATGGTACCCAATGGTCAACCCTCGGACTCGCCTTCACTCGACCAGAAACCACTTATTCTATTAGTTCCACATTGTACTTCTGATTAATATGAATAAAAATCGGTTTTCGCCTCATATTTGAAGGGTTCGATCTAGAATCACGCTACCATTTTTTTTTTTTTGATTTAAGGAGGGATTGGAATCAAAAGGCGGAAAAGACAGAGGTATGTAGGGAGGGATCTGATGCGGAAAGATCGAGAGAGAGAGCGAGAGAGAGAGCGAGCGAGAGCTCTCGGTCTCTCGGGGATGGACGGATGTGAAAAGGAGGAGCTCGGGACTGATGGAATAGAGAGAGAAGGGAAGGAGGGCCATACGCGCGAGAGCGCGAGAGAGAGGGGAGGGAAGGAGGGAAGAGAGAAACGAGCGAGAAGGAGTAGGAAGAGAGCGAGAGAGCTGAGCGCGAGAGCTTCTATAGGATCTCTCTATATCTCTCGATCGAGTTCGGGAAAGGATGGAAGCTCGCACTCATAGACTATCTCAAGTCGATAGCTCGCATACCGCGGGCGAGCCAGATAGAGAGATATCTCTATATCATTCTCTAGAGAGAGAGCTCTCTCATGAGAGAGCTCTCTCTCCTCTCTCTCTCTCTCTCTCTCAATCTTCTCTCTCAATCTCTCTAACCTCTCCTCTTTTCGTTACTGATGTTCATCTCTCTCTTCTTCCTCTCTCATCTCTCTCTCTTTCTCTCTCTCTCTCTCTGATTATTTCTGCCTGTTTGTTTTACATATCCAGTTTTAGTGTAGGTTTCCTTGGTGATCCCTCCTAAACAGCCAGAAAGACAAGTTTGAAACAGTTCAGCATGTAAATAGCCAATGGATCCTTAAACTCCGACCGTTGAAAAGAGAGCAATTTTCCTGTTACTTCTCATTGATTATTTTAGCTGAAGTAAGGAAGTCGCCGGAACTCACGCAGGACCCCTTCAGGCAAGGAAAGGACCACCTTACGATTCTTACAGTAACAAATGTAACCACTGTTAATTACATTTGCTGGTAAGTTATTCCAATCTTTAACGATTTTATTACTAACTATCTTTACTCGTAACTGATCGTGTCAGAGTTTTCGGTGATTTGTAATTATGAACCATAGTAACTGTAAATAGCCGGAAATACCTGCCAACGATCGTGTGTTCAAACCCTCCCCCCACCACCACCCAGATATTAATTTTTTTTTTTAAGTTACGAAAATCGCGTTAATGATCCAGATGAAAAGATTCAGATGGATTTCGAATTTTTGTAAGATTTACTGCGGTTTTGATAAATAAAATCACAGCGCAAGTCCATAGGAGCTAAGATCATTTTGTTCAGAAATCAAGAGGGAAACAAACGTCCCACGGGTCAAATCGGCCAGCGGTCTACTTTCAAGGGATCAGAGTGCTGCGATTTAGGGATTAGATCGGTAAAGGGGGCTACCACATTCACGAGAAAGTCCTCATGACCAGCTGTGCTAAGCGTGAAGGGTTTTCTTCTAGGACTCCCCACAGGAAGTTCAGAAGACTGCAGCGATGACTCTATAAAGAGAGGAACCGTTCAACCTGCTACGAAGGGATTTCCTCTTCCGAGCCTTTCGGAAACACTCTATCCAGCGATCTAATGACAGCCTATCGATTACCTTGCACGAGAGTAGGTGGTGGGGAGAGCTACTCTGGTTTAATGAGAGGATCGCTGTTGCCGTTCTCTTCAGCGCCATTACCGTAATTTGGGCTGGAGGACATCTTTTCTTATCTACTCATCGTCAGTGCTGTTGTCTTTGAAGTGCCGTCTTGCTAATAATTGGGAGAATAATTCTAACTTTTCCTTTAACCTGCCCACCCGACTCCTGACCGGTGCCAGGAGAGAAAAGTAGATGCATTTCTCATTTCAGGGAGCTGCTAGCTAGCTCTCGGGCGAGAGCGCGGAAAAGACGAGACAAACGGTATCTAGATTAAGTCAGTGCACCCTCGAGGTTACGAGCCAGGAATAAATCAAATCTCCAGAGAAATATTGCTTTTTGTTTGTTTTTTTTTTATTTTATATCGACCCCTTGGTGTTTGCGTGTTAGCGGGCGAGGACCCTTCTGTTTTATTGCTGGACCGCGTGCCCACTTAACGTGTACTGTCACGTTCTCTTGAGATCTCCCCTCCCGTCACCTTCTCTTGAGATCTCTCCCCCTGTCACCTTCTCTTGAGATCTCCCCTCCCTTCACCTTCTCTTGAGATCTCCCCTCCCGTCACTTTCTCTTGAGATCTCTCCCCCTGTCACCTTCTCTTGAGATCTCTCCCCTTGTCACGTTCTCTTGAGATCTCCCCTCCCGTCACTTTCTCTTGAGATCTCTCCCCCTGTCACCTTCTCTTGAGATCTCCCCTCCCGTCACTTTCTCTTGAGATCTCTCCCCCTGTCACCTTCTCTTGAGATCTCCCCTCCCGTCACCTTCTCTTGAGATCTCCCCTCCCGTCACTTTCTCTTGAGATCTCTCCCCCTGTCACCTTCTCTTGAGATCTCCCCTCCCGTCACGTTCTCTTGAGATCTCCCCTCCCGTCACTTTCTCTTGAGATCTCTCCCCCTGTCACCTTCTCTTGAGATCTCCCCTCCCGTGTGTTCATTTAAAGTAACGGGATTTATTTAGGCACAGTGCCATTAGAAACAAGAAGGGATTGGCTCGACCGAGTCCCGTGTCCTAATACGAGCTACAGTCGATTATCGTCCGCAAATGAAAACGTAGAAGCGAGAAACTTGACTTAATGGCAGACGAGTGGGAAAGAAGAAAATTAAAAAAAACCCACTGTCTCTGAGAACTCCAGTCTCTCAGACTTTCTGGCCGTGGTAAATCCAGTCCTGTAGAGTATTACACCTGTCTTCCGCGTCTTCTGCCTGTATGTTTAGAGTAATTATTTTTTTACAAATGCCTTGCATCACAGTAAGGTTGTACATAGAATATTTGAGCTACTGATTTCTTAAATTCAGATGAAACACGTTAATATTCTAACACCTTCAGATGGCATTCATCATTCACCCGAATGCTGTATTGTTGTTTGTTTCGGCCGAGGCGGGGGTGGCTCTAACGTCGACTCCATAATTGCAATATTTTCTTTGTCTTGTACTTCACGGTTCTCTTAGTTTATCGTTTATTGATATCTTCCCGTTTGTATTTCTACATGCATATTTGCCAGTGTCTGCCTTTCAGCTTATTTCTTTGTGTGTGGGGGGTTGGGGGCTGGGGGATGGGTAGGCGAAATAGGGGGCCGTAGCCTCTCGTCTTTCGTTGACAGACAGAACGACAGAGATGATGCAGGCTTAACGATAAACCTTCTTGTACGTGCACTCCGCAGTCTCAGTTCCAGAGAGTAGGAACTCTATTTGACATGACAGAAACAAAATGCGATGAAGCAATTAAAAGGATATTTACCCTCCACACTCACACACACACACAAAATTAAAACGTCTTAAATAACGGCTGGGGATAAGTGACAGATGGGAAAAAAATTCCTCTTATTAAAAGAAAAATGGTTTGTTTTTTTTTCCCTTTCTGATCGCCGAATATTAAGACTCGAGTCTGTGCCGAGAAAATCGTTCAGCCGTCATCATAGAGACGTTCCACGTGGGCAGGTACTTTTCTGACCCGCGTCATCTATCGGGGATAACTGACTGCGCAAATCCTCGAGTGCTCTGACGCTTGCCAATCAAGGGTCCAATTCACTTAGCTGCGGTGCTGTGATGTGACGAGATGAGTCAAGTCCGATAAGCGGAGACAAATTGCGCTGTCAGATGCAGAGATTCGGCATTCGTCGGAGCCGCATTTAAAATGCAATATCCCAGCCCCGGCAGTTCTAATTTCGACTTTAACGCGTCGCTGGGAGGTGGGCAAGGAGTTAAACGTATCGGTCGGCGGAATGCTCCTCACTTGCGGCCAATTGGATTTCGGCAAAACTCCATCCGGCGATCGAACGACGGCGGCCGCTGCACCGAGCTGCCCATCTCCCGATTGCCTCGCACGAGAGGAGGCTTACCCTGAATTAGTGGCAGGATCCCTGTTGTCGTTCGTCTCAGCGCCATTACCTCGAGGATAGCTTTTTGTATCTACTCAGTGTGCGCTGTCAGAACTGTTGTCTTTGAAGCGCCGTCCTGCTAATAGTTTGGAGAGTAATTTTAATCCCCCCCTTAACTTTTCATACTGTTTGAGCTACTGGATAGCTATGGTTGAAATCCACAAGTTCGAATCCCAGTCGGGACCAACTTAGTTTGGCGTACCTTCCTAGTATTTTTTTTTTCTTTTTAATGGCTTTTTCTCACTCACCTTTCATATCTAGAAAAAGGGGGAATTCTGGCGTGGCTTTTCGGCTGCATTCGTTGAAGCTTTTGGGGACAACCACTGACTGGGGTTCGCATCTTGCCCATCGCTTAAGAGCTGCGCCCCCGACAAATCACGTGGTCAACAAGGACCCTGATTATCCTTCCACTTCTCGGTAACTGATGTCAGATATCCCTGGACTCGATTGTCAGGACAGGGACTAGACAAGATGAAGAACTTTTAAAGTAAACGTCTCGTCGAGCCATCTTTACGAATCTGTAACATATTATTTACTGTTTTCGTCAAATATTTAATGCCGGGTGAAACACAACCTTGTACTTTCGTGACGGTTATTAAAGAAGATGAGGCCTCTCCAAAGAGACAGGCTTTTGGTTCGTGCGTTTGCTTGCTACACGCAAAACAGAAATCACTTATCACATATACTTAGACTAGTGTTAGAGTGACAAGAGAGAAAAGTCCTTTGATATTTCGTATCCGCTTACAAAAAAACGACTTAACCCTTTGTACTCCCACTTAGGGTGCATTTTCATCCCGCTAATCTTTAAATATGTATCCCTCGGCGCAGGTTAAGCCATGGAATCTTTGACAGTTCCTTCCTTATTACTATTATTATCCTTTTTGACATGTGATCTGTACATCACCCCCAACCCCACGTATTTTTTCGTTACAAATGTGTCATCTAAGTGCGCGCAGCCAGTCCAACGCAAGTACCGACTAGTCCTTCTAGGCTGAGGCGCGAACGCACCCCAGAAAGTTGTGTGTGTGTGTGTGTGTGTGTGTGTGTGTTGTGTGTGTGTGTGTGTGGTTTAATACTTCTGTGGCTGGCTACGGAGTTTTACACCAGCCCGCTTCTTCAAAATCCTATCAATTCAGTAAACTTCATAGCATCTGAGTGGCACTCGGTCCCGCAAACTCTGTTCTAAGCCAAGCAACAAATTACCCTAATAACTAAGGCCGGCTTTGAATTCTATTTGCTCGATACCAGTTTCTCTTATAAACTATAAGAGTAACAGGGAAAAAAGACAAAACTACCGATATCACCGATAGATGTAGACAAGGAAACTTCTACAACTTCCCAGTTTTCAGTGCGCTGATGTTATCTTGAAAATTTGTACTATTTTGAATTATCGGTAATTACAGTCGTGATAACATCTTCTGGAGACAAGACATCTTCTTAATTACACACACACACACAATTAGTCTATTTCTAATACTCGAAGGAAGACAGGGGATCTCAAAATTGGCTCCAAATCTGCCATCTCAGGCTGGCTGAGCGACCGATGTGGTTGCTAGAAACAATCAGTAAGTCATCTGCAAATTCTCTTCATTACGCTGGCGCCCTGCGAGTTCTGACACTCTCTAAACATTCACGGTTATTTGTATTTCTAACTTCTATTATTGATAAGACGTTGAACCCCCAACTAAGCCATCACGAATCCAGTGTAAATCAAAATGTTCGGCTTGTTCTTCGATAACTGAGAATCTGATAACGCAGCTGAAAGTCGCCCGAGGAAGTTTTCGCTAAATTCCGAGAAGAGAAGCCTGTGAATTTTTTGACAGTTGATTGATAAAAACGGTTAAATTTAAAATCCACAACTCTCTGCGGGGCTTCAGCGTAACCATGGCGATGAAGGCAGAAAATAGAAAATAAATCACGCACTGAGTCCATTTTTTTTTTTTTCTTTTTCCAAGACATCTGAGAAAACGCGGAGATCTCTCATCGTTCCCTTCAACGTTATCTCGGAGGCCGAGCTAGAAGAATCGCATTGGCCGATGGCCGGTGATTTCAGACCCGTGCAAACCAGAATTCGTGTAGGCAGGGAGCCGATCACAATTCTGAGATCTTTTGTATGTGTGTGTGTGTGGAAGCGCTGCAAATTCCCCCGATCTCTGCTGGATCTCACAAAGAAAAATCCCCCGATCGGAAGGCTGCACTCCGCCCGTTACCCGAATAGGTGGGAGGTAAATTTTCGATCTAAAATAACCCGGAATTTGCCTTGTGGGATGAGTTGTCCCGAATCAGAGTTGCAACGACCATAACACGCTGCAAGATCCAAGCAGCTGGGAGTTGGGTCGATCGGTTTACACCTGGCCGTCGACAACCTCTGAAACAGACTGCAGAACTAAACAGTCGTCTCCAGCTTTCAAGTGGGCAAAGAGATATATTTGTTTAAAAAAAAATTAAAGAGGGTTTTTGAAATCTAGCTAATCTCAGTTAGGCTTCCTAAATGCAGGTATAATAGCTGGCATTGGAAAATGCGTTATAGAAAATCGATAATAAATCAGCGCGGCAGTTAAATCCGATATGTGATAAAATGCTGCACAGGTACAATAGATGTACTTGGGACGAAGGATTCGGATCCATACACTCGTGTAGACATTAATATTTATGATCAGAGCAACCTTTTAGGCAAACTGAATAGGACAGACACACTCAGTAGAGGCTGAGCTCTGTAAAGGCCTTCTGCCCGAAAGATGAAACACCACCACTAGGAAGATGAATGACGAGACGTCTTCTGAAATTGATGGTCTTTCGGCTGAGTTCGATAAGCTAATTAATGAAGTGCTATTAAGAGATTTCCTGTTGAAATAGGGCGCATTCATGGAAGGCTCAATGCCACGATTAACCTGGTTTAAAGCTTGGATAATTAGAAAAAAATTGTTTACCGAATTACTCTTATACAGTTATAATCGAGTCATTTCGTTTTTGTGATCTATTTATCCAGGAGAACCCAACTAATCAGGGGAAATAATATGCAAGATACACATTAATAAGTGACTCCACTGTTACATTGCTAGCACAAGATTAGCCTAAAGCCTTTTATAAAGTAAATTTATCTGTTGAAGTCATTTTAATGTTTTTGATTGCGGAAAAACCACTCACTAGATTTAAAGAGCTTAACGGATACTTTTGTCTTTAGAGCTGTGCTCCTCGTGTCAGTAGCAGAGACGACGTCTTCTGAGATGCGCTGCGCGAAATATCCAATTTACGATAACAGAAACAACTTCCGTAGTTCTTAAGAGACGAAATCTCTCCTGAATCTGAATTTTCCTTGGTATTCAAATGATTTTTACGAAAGAAAATCAGATCTTCTATCCGGGCATAAATAAAGAACTGTAGAAGTTAAGATTTCAGATTAGGTGAGAAATGAAAAGCTAGATGGTACCGTCCTCAAAGGCAATAGCCATCACGGCTTTGGCGTGATCTGCTGTGCAAAGCACACCTGTATACTGAACGAGACGTCACCTTTATTTGATCTTTCATGATCGCTGTACAGGTCACAGAGACGACTTATACAGGGCGTCGTCTTACGGCTTCCTGATCTCTGAGGTCGCCAATTTCTGGTGGGCACCGTGTGCTTACGTACTGAGTGCGCAAGCGAAACTTTTCACTCACTTTCAAGAGTAGGAGCAAATCTTCGCGGCCTGCTGGTGAAAATAGCGGTAGTTGCGTGGTATTAATATTAAAGATAGATGGTAAATAGAATGTAAATAAATACCGCGTGATAAAAGTCTCCCGAATCTTTATGCGAGTAATCAAAGATGGATTAACAGTCATTGTTGCCCAGCGATTGTTGGCCATATATAGAAAAAAAAAAAAACTAAACTAAAGGGGCGTTACTGCGGTTCTCTAGAAGAATCCTAACATTAAACCGTGACAGTCCCGGAATTAACGCCGATAAAATTTCTCCGTATTAATTTCCATAAATAAGGGGATGGAGGAAAATAAATTTTTATCAGTCTCTAGCTATCTGCTAAGGTTCGGTAGCAGTGAAGGTAACTGATGTTACGCCAGTTTTTACAAAGGCGATTCGCTCTTCCTTCACAAGCTAATCGTAGGGGGGTGGGGTTCCTCGCACATCTGAATCAGACGACTACGATGCCGGTCAGCGCTGAAAACAAACACAAAAATACTAATAAAAATAAAAGTTCTTTTAAAACTACGTAATAGTAGGGACTTATAAAGAACAGCGAATTTGTAAAAATCCTCTAAGAAACTGTGTGTACAGTTCGATTTCGACGTTTCCTCAAGCCCTGGTGTGATATCGTTTGCGTGTGTGAGAAGCGAGAGTTCCAATTCTGCATACTTAGATGCCTTGTACCGCTTTCTTATCAGTGGTAGGAGGAAGTCTACGCAGAAACAGCTGGTACCAGGAACTAGCCAGAACAGCGGGCGCCACCATAACAAGCACGTTCGCTACGCGCTTCTTTATCCCATCGTACATTTTATTCCGTTAATAGGATTTTATGGAATTGTTTTTTTTCTTTCCAAAACACCATACTCTTTTAGATATGATTTCCTAGTAACATTCTCGTATTCCTTTTCACCTTCTCGTCATGCAAAAGAAACAACAACGGAACGTTCAAAGGTTTCGATAAAAAGTTCTTGGAATAGTGAAAATACGATACGATCGGGGAGAATAATGATGAGACACCTACAGATCAGAGGGCTTTACTTATATATGTTTCTTACGCGTTCCAAAAAGAAACTGTCAGTCCGCTCGCAGAAGTAGCGGACTTCTCTATATAACTACCTTTCACTGCCAGCTCGTTGCAACTTTAAATCAGCTGGGAAACATCGGTGCATAAAGCAACCACCCGAACAATAAATACTATGAATGAAATACTGTTATTATTTCTTTCTTCTTTGCTGGCACACATCCCAGGAGAAGCCTCAGCGCATCTGTGTTAAATTCACGTTTCTTTTGGGAAGAGAATCATTCTGCGACGGGGAAAGAGCTGGAGGCCTAACTTCCATCGATTACTCGGCGCCTGGTAAAAGGCTTTCGTTTGTGGCGTTCAAGGGGACTTCTAAAGTTGTTGTTTTTTATCGTGTCAGTCCTAATTTGCTGCCAGATGAAGTCAGTCCGTCGAGGCTGGTAGTTGAAAGGTTAAATCGTTACAGCTCTAGTAATTCCAGATTAAACTTACATGTGAGGTTATAACAGACGCTTTATGCGTTGATCATCGATCCAAAGGAGAGCATATATGACGTCAGTTATAGCCCCAATGGTCTTCGCCACCGTTCTTCTGCTTTAATTTTCTTTCCTTCCTTTTTTTTAAAAAAAAAAAAAAACAACTCATTGTTGACTTTTAATTTAAATTGCATCCTTCACCCTAATTAGCATCCTAATAAATAATTTCCATTTTTTAAAGTGTATCATCATCATTTCCATCATGAACCCTCGTAAAATTTGCAGCAGCCACGAGAAATGACAGCTCAATGGAAAAAACAACGAATGCATTTCTAATGAAATATCATTTTATTTGGTTCATTCTCTCTCTCTCTCTCTCTCTCTCTCTCTCTCTCTCTCTCTCTCTCTCTCTCTCTCTCTCTCTCTCTCTCTCTCTCTCTCTCTCTCAATTTACATCACGTCAAAATATAATGGCGAAATTAAAACGAAGCATTTGTAAAGAAAAAATAATAGTGTTTTTTTTTTTTTTAAGGTTCAACAAGCGAAAGACGTTTTTTTTTCCAGATGACGAGGCACAAGGAGGATCGAGAGGGAAGGATTAGCGACAGCGAAAGTAATAAATGCCGAAGTAATGGGCATTACAATGCGATGTAGTGGACGATTACAGTACGGGCGGAAGCGACAGAGCTCTCCATTGATCATATCATTCCGCGCGGTGACAGCCATTAGATTTCTTGAATGCACCCATTTATTGCACACACACACAAAGAAAATTGTCTGTTAAATACGAAACGATACATTTTAAACCAGATGGCGGTCGAAGAAGTTCATCCAGAGATATTAGGGTTTCTGGGGTAGCTGGTGAAAAAAAGGAAAAAAAAAGGAAGCCGAAGACAGGTGGCACATTACAGGTGTCTGCAAGAAACATCGTTTCTCCGCTTGTTTGCTTGTTTGATTGGTTGTCTTTCCTTACGTTAAAAAAAAATATCTAGTTCTTAGTCTAGGGGGAAGCCTTCAAAGTGATAAGCGTTTCGACATACCGAAACGGGATGCTCTTCATGGAGATCGTCACAAATCATGGTCGTCTTTCAAAACCGATTACGCCATCTGCTGGTGGCTTTTGTATTCGAAAGAGAGAAGATAATAATCTGCTGTCGTCAGAAGCTTGAAATCTATTGTTTCCCTCGAAATAGAGACGACTCAAGTTATCAAACTCATCAAGTTCCAGGGAAATTTTGTAAATTCGTTATTAAGGTTTATTTTTATATTCCGATGGTCTGAACGTTGAATTGAGATGATCTGATTAGTTTGATGATTATAGTTTAAAAGGGGTTTAGTATTCTATTTAGGGGGTCTATATCTCTTCCGTCCCTTTAATAATGACGATAGTTACCGACTTGTTTCCCTACACAATCACTTATTTTAAGATCCGTTATGTTGATGATTCTCAATTCTTTATCAAAAAACAATTGAGTTTTAAATTACCTTCCCGAAGTATAATTGACGTCATGCGATTCGTTAGGAATCAGAAATTATTTGCTCCTTCGATTAAAGAATCATCTCTGTTTCATCTAGTAGTTATCTTTAAAAAAACCATGGTCTTCTTCACGCGATATTAACACGATATTTCTCATATTTACTGTCACATAAGCACCATTTAAACGTCGACCTTTAGTTCTGTATGAAGATTCTGATCAAATGACTGGGTAGATGTGGCCGATTTATTATAGCAGCAACGTTGAAAATGCCCAACCATTAACTAGGAAACATTTTGGTTTCTGTGGCAGCTAGAAGTTGATGCGTGGTGTTCATGGGTTAATGAGGGAAAGACGGCTACAGCTGTTTCTGGGAGCGCTGCAGTGATGCTTCTGCTGGAAACTCATCCTTACGACCTGAAGCCTGAGTGGTTGTGGCTTCACTTCTAAATCTGTTTATCTTGTGCTGAGGTAAACGGCGGCGGAAATCGAAGTAAGTATTGCTCTCCGCTCATCTGGCACCTGTCGGGAGGAGTAGTGCCTGGAGTAGTTAAGTTATTGCTCTGATCTGGCAGCCATGTCTGGATCGGGTAGGGGCGCCGGATGGCGGAGGGGGTAAGGAGGAATTGTTCTGAAGGACGACCGGCAGCCCGAAAGGACGAAACGAGAAGAAAGACGCGACGACAGGCAGGGTCGGAAACGGCCGAGAAGCGGAGAGAAACGACGGAGGGAGTTGCCTTTTTGCCCTGAGCTAAGGGTAGGAAGTGTTAAGCCAGCAGCCCTTATGTCGAACAAGTCCAGGCTGGCAGGGGAGCGGTCCCGAGAAGCGGAATGAGAAAACGCGGGAGGTAGGCCAGCGTGCAAGGGAGTGAGCAACAAGCGGGAAACCAGCACTGGCGATACAAACACGCAGCAACGCGCAAGTGAAAAAACAACAAAAGCGAGGAACAAAAAAGCGAGGAGAAAGGATAGGCAATCTCGCGCGCGCGCTCGCGCGCGCGCGCGCATGCGCATCGCGCGCGCAGCGCGCATCAGCTCGCGCCGCAGCCAGGCGCTCGAGCTCAAGTCAGGGTGCTACAGCGCGCGCGAATCATCAGCAGGTCGCTCATCAGGCGAGATCATCAGGGCGTCACCAGCAGGAGGAGTCCGGACCGCTCTTCGAAGCAGTAGCGAGCGATGAGAATCAAAGGCCGCAGCAGCAAAACGCGATCTGCAAAAGCAGTCAGTAAGATCAGTCGGGCCTAGAAGCAGCATAGCAGCGCCTCTCTCGAGCGGAGCGCGCAGCAGCATCAGCGCGCGCGCAGCAGCAGCAGCGCGCGCTTCTCTCAGCAGAGCGCGCGCAGCGCGCAGCAGCAGCAGTCGCGCGCGCGCAGCTAGCAGAGAAGCAGTCATCGGCGCGCGCGCAGCAGCAGCAGCCGCGCGCGCGCAGCAGCAGCAGCAAGCGCAGAGCGCATGCAAATCAGCAGCAGCTCGCGCGCCATCAGCATCAGTCCAGCGCGCTCGCTCGCTGATCGCTCAGCATAGCAGCTCTCGCTCAGCAGCATCAGCAGCAGCAGGCAGAGCTCAGCATAAGCAGAGATGAGGAATCATCATCAGCTCGCGCGCGCAGAAGCAGCGCAGCTCGCAGAAGAACCCCGCACAGCTCATACAGCGGAATCATCAGCATGCAGTCTCGCTCATCATCATCAGGAATAAGCTCTAGAGCCTCATCAGCATCTCTCCCTCTCAAGCTATCCAGCTCTATCTCTCTCCTCTCTCGCTCTCTCGATCGCTCTCTCTCTCTCTCTCTCTTATCTTCTCCATCTCTTCTCTCTCTCTCTCTCTCTCTCTCTCTCTCTCTCTCTCTCTCTCTCTCTCTCTCTCTCTCTGATCTCTCTAATAAAAAGAGTATCTTTTAATCTAATTTGCTAATATATGCTTCATGTAAAAAAATACTGTAGAAAAATCAGCCTTCACGATCAGGACGACGCTAATAATTACAAAATAGTTTAAAAAAAAAACAAGATAAAATAGCAATAAACGTAGAATAAAAGAATACCTCTTTAGTGCAGTGGATGATGTTGCTTTGAGAAGTATCCATTCTACAGAAGCAGCGCGAGAAAGTGCCCGAAAAAGAAAACAAACAGACAAACGAAGACTTTCGGGTTTTTAATTAGGAGACGCACGCAGGAAAGAGCGCTACCTTTGATATCCCGTCTGAAGTGTCAGACTGGCCCGACGCGTTTTACTGTGAATGGCGAGGAAATCTTGCGTCGGGACCGAAGCCGAGTCAGGCAGCTTCGTGGAAGGCTTTTATTTCTGACAGAAAAGCAGCCAGTTCCGTGTTTGACAGAAAGCAGAAACGGCTGAGTTACGAGAGGGAAAGACGGGGATCTTTCATCGAGTAAGATGAGAGAGTTTTATTATTTTAGTTAATAATCTGAAATTTCTCCGCTTTGAACTTTTTATCGTCCGAAGCGATGAGAGGGAAAGTTTGCAACAAGTCGATCCGTTTGATGTCGGCTGTGTCCCAGCGATCAGGTTCGCGTGAGCTGGTCCAGTGAAACATTAATGTCTCTGCCAAGAACTCGCTCGCCTAAAGTATGGCAGATGCTTTGTAGCAGTAGAAAGAATTCCGTGAGAACTGTAGCGATAGCACTGCAAATATACGTTTCCTTTGCAAGCCGTATCGACTTCTGCATCTCTTTTATCTTTAGCTAACAAACCCATGTCCGTAGTTTTTGGTTGAGCATCAAATTAAGATGTCATTATTAATCAATATGACGCTAATCACATAATCCGTCAGTCTGCCTAACTGTTACCTCTTAATTTATTTATTATATTTACTCGCGAAAATAGAATTAATCTAGTTATACGGTAAGTAAACTAAAACAGGGAGACGGGTATCCAACTTACTAGCATCCTATTGGTATATTCTTCATTCTGTTCGTTAACTTTTTTTTAAAAAATTGAAAACCAATAAAGACATCATTTAAAAATAAATTCTAAACTACAAAGAACAACCAATAACCAAGCATGAAGAAAATGATGGAATTATCCGTTATTATGAAATAATAAATCTGTTTGTTTATCCATTCTTTTTTGTTCTTAAAACCCAAACATTTCGCTCCAGTCTTTAATTTTCTCATCTCCATCTTTCCTAATCTCTGGAAATCGAAAACTAATTCTCTCCGCTCCGTATCCGTCCGTTCTTTCCTATGAGAAATGCAAAACTATTTCGGCGATTTTACCTTATCATCGCTTTTCTTCTTCATGTTTCTATGACGAACGAGTCTCTTTACTTATCCCTTATCAGCCTTATTTTTTTCTTTCTACGATATCTGCTGTATTTGTATTTTGTTGTTTGGTTTTTGGAAAATCGGAGAAAGATAAGATCGCCATGATTTGTAACTACCACAACCAGTTCTTCGCTTTACGCTTTTAAAATAGGTCCATATAAACCGACAGTTTTGGGGGGTGTCTGTCTGCCTACCAATAGCATTTACAATTAGTCACACGTGGGCTGCAACACTCTGTTCTTTGATCTTGCAAGAAAATATTTCTGTCGCTCTGAGGTGCCGTATGTGGCAGCGAAATAATTGTAATCGATCAGTTATTAGAAACGTTGGCTTTCCTTTGTCTGCTGGCTTTTAATTTCGCTCCGTTTCCCACGACCCCGTCTCGGGCGGTCAGCCTCTTATGATGGCACGGGAACGTCTTTCAGGTAACTTCGGTTTGTTTCCGTCGCAATGCTGTACAGGAACTGAAATGAAGGTTTTTTTTTAATTTTATTAGTAAAATTTGATATTTTGAATGTATTAAAATATTTTAAATGTATTTGTTGATTTGGGTGTGTATGTGGGGAGGCGGGGTTCTCTGCTTCTTTGTTTCCGCGTTGACCCGGATTTCGCTTATCCAGCAGTCTTGAGATTTACGGTGCGAATGGAGGTTTTAGCGTTAATCCGAAGCAGCAACTTTTAGTGTTTTTTTTTTTTTTTTCAATTTTCT
Source organism: Nautilus pompilius (assembly GCA_018389105.1). Classification (NCBI taxonomy): domain Eukaryota; kingdom Metazoa; phylum Mollusca; class Cephalopoda; order Nautilida; family Nautilidae; genus Nautilus; species Nautilus pompilius. The sequence goes on from JACATO010001447.1 coordinate 478,151, forward strand.
GAGGGAGAGCGGCGGATCTTTGATGTCACAGTCTGCGATCCCGTTCGCGAGTTCGGGGTCCAGTCATTTCACGGTGGATCGGGTGTAGCTTCTGAACCTGTAGACGGCGGCCAGGCTGCAGAACACGAACAGCGACAGGACGAGGGCGGCGTAGCATCCGATGATCTGGCACACGGCGAAGACATAGACGGTCTTGTGGCACCAGTTGTTCGGCTCGTGCAGTATCTGCTGGAAGTTGGGCTTCCAGATCTCGAAGGACCAGTAGGTGCCCGTGACGAGCCAGGCGAAGAGAAACAGCGTGAGCAACGAGTCCATCATCCGGTAGGATCGCGAAGACAGGACCTCTTCCCCGTCGCTCGCGTCGAAGACGAGGTCCACGCTGTCGTAGCGGCGCTGCTGGATCTGTCGCCACACTGTACACAGCAACTTTAGCATCCCGAAGCAGCCGCCAACCAGCAGGTACACGGGAATCTTAGGCTGCCGTGGGCATTCGTTCAGGTACTTTACCCCTGCGATTAAAGATAGAATTTAAGGACTCGGGTAATGCAAAATTGCCATGAAGACTGAAACATTTAAAACATTAAAATGATACTGATGCAAAGATGAAGATCTATGTAGACTTATTTCTTATATAATTTGTTTTTCTCACTCACCCGGCCACCAGAAAGTGCTCCTTGTAAATGGAGAATCCTTTTACTTAAATACGCTAGTTTGAAAATAGTTTTAACGATGAGAGGATCTCGTGCAGCCCTTATTTGAAAAAAGATTATTGGTTTATGAATGTTCAGCACAGATGTTGATGAATGTTTCCCAGTCTTAGGCATTTAAAACCTGGACATTTAAAATATTAGATCTACCAATTTTGAATTTCGACATTTAATATGACACCTAACAAAGGTTTTCAAGGAAATTAGGGCGTTTGAGCATGTGACTATCTACAGCTGCTAATAACAGGGATCATAATTAAATAGCTAAGTTAAATATCAGAAACAAACTATTTTGGAAGTAATGAAATTTTTAATGGGTACTTTGAAACATTGATAAGTGTAGTTAACACTGATAATATTAATACAGTTAGGTATCGTGTTAATGACTATTTCCTGTCCTGGGGACACTCGCATAAACTGTGATGGTTTCCTGCCTCTATGTAACAACCAAACAATATTGTACTTAACCAAACTTTCTTTAAATGTTCTTTTATCGTCGTAGTTTATGTTTAAAATGGCAAAAATTCTCAGTGACGTTGAATTGAGTGACAGTGGTATACCAACTCTCATTGTGCCAAGTCTCGACTTGGACGTGAACTAAAGCTTCAGAGGTCAGTGCTCGACATAGGAATGATGGACAGATCTGATTGATAATATACATTTAACTTCTTATATTTGCTGGGTTTCCTTAGTTTTTGTTGTTTTTTTAAAGACAATTATCAAGACTATATTCAAAACATTAAGATTGCCTTAGAACTGATGCATTTCCTAACGACGAGAAGGGAGAGGAAGATTTAGGGAAACTTCGGCAACCCACCGATCGAGTCTATAACTCCCTGATTCATACAGTGTTATAATCAAATAGCGGGCCCAGCGCACCTAACCTAAGTTCTTACCACGGCTTAATTTCGGCGCTGACAGGTAGATTCCACGGAGCATCGGCAGCAGTCGATTTGGGAGAGAAGATTTGTTGTGAACGCAAATGGACGGCGTCCCTCTGAGTGTGTGCACAAATTAATGTCGATTCACAAGTACGTCGCTAATGCAATATGATCGAAAGTAATCCGTCGATAGATTGAAGCGAACTCCAAGAAAAATTAGGGGGGAGAAGGGGGTGGGGTCGTGCGCCAGGATATGTCAACAAAATTGAGCGTAGTGACAGTATGGAAGTGCTTAATGTGGCGTAGGCGTCCGCTTCCGATTTTATCCCGGATACTAAGCATCAATGAGGGAGAAGCGAACGAGCTTCGGGAGGGGATGGTCGTCAGCATGGTGGACTTTTTTATGCTTGAAAAATGGTTTCCGCAAAATTAAATTGCGATAACAAAATAAGTTCGCAAAAGGTAGCGCGCATCTAATCTACGGATTGCGATCGGAGCCGGTTTAGCTGAGAGTTTAAAAAAAAGAATGTAACTGATTACATAAAAGCGACCCGTACAGAGTTATTTACGGGCGCCACCTGTTGGCCAAGAAAGGCATTGAAAAGGCTCCGATAAAACAGTGCAGACCCATTTAACGTAAGTCCATTCTGAGACCGCGGGGTACCAAAAGAAGAGACCTCCGCGCATTTAACCCATGTGCGACCCCCCCTGGTTTGTCTTTTTGTTTTTGTTTGTGCCAGTCCTTAGTCGAAGAAATGTTTTCTTAAGGGAACAGCGAAAGCTGTAATTAAGCTGAGTGCCTCAAGTATTTTCCCTGTTTATGCGTTAAAGATCTTCACAACTCATTTAAGACACCTGACCTAGCCCTTTAGTTGCTACAAGGGGACTGGAGGTCTTCGTATGTTTTGCTTTTTTTACCCTATCATAAAGAGCTCACAGATTGATCGGTATATCGGTGTGGATTGCTGCTAATAGCTGCTATCGAAGGCAGTGTTTACTTACATTTTAATTCCGTCGCTGGATTCGACGACCAGTCAGCGTTTTTTACAGTGGAAACCACAGATCAGACATTTTCGAGCTCCCGGAGAGTGTTAGGGGATCTTCGAGTGGATATTCTAATAAATGTCATGTGATATACTTGATGCACAACCCAACGTATGTAGATCCACAATTGTTTTCACGGTTGCCATGGTATTGCTGCAAGCTGACTGGATATGCGAAAGATATCTGGCACAGTTTCCTCTTTAACTATTCATCAGAATTAAATAATTCTTTTTCATTTAAAAATAAAAATTCTTTAAAACCATCGCTATAGAGATTTTGCATATTTTACTAGTTTTATTTTAAAGAATTTTTTTTTCAATTTTAAAATTTTTAAATAAAAAATCTGACATTTTCAGCCAAAATATACAAACTAATGAAAATATAAAATATTTCTATGACATCACTTTTTTCCAGGATGTGGCCAGGGTGCATTCCAAAGTTGAAAGCATTTTTGGGTGATAAACAAGAAAATTATGGGTGCCAGACTGTGATAAATACCTATGCATTCAATATTTGGGGAAATTCGTTAGAAACATACAGAGACATGATGCCAATAACTCCCTACTTCCTCCACAGGTTCACTGTTTTTATTTTTCTATCGCAAATTAATATTTATTTAAGAATTATGTATACAGCTAAAAAAGTAAGCAATATCAGAAATATTTATTCTCTTCTTAAAACCACAGAAAACCTTTAAAAGAAACTTGATATTTAATGTAAAGATAAATAAGTCTGTCATAGAGCAGTAAGAGTATAGCTAAGACTAGTTTCTGTCCTAACTGTACTGTTTCTGTTTATGGGAATATCAAACTTGCATGGACTGTGAAACGCTTCCTGAGAAGGTCCTGTCACTACGTAATCATCTAGAAGCGCCAGATAACAGTAGGGTTTTGGTTAATCAACCAAAATTACTACTTGACTATCTGAGCATGTAGAGTCAGCTAGGTTTCATTTACAGTGAATCCTGTAAGCGTTTGAACAAAACAAAAAACTGTTTCTTAGTATTTTCGTTAACTAAATCGTGTTTTAAACCCGCTTCAATTAGGTCCGCTCTCAAACATTTAAGTAGGAGGCAGATTTAATGTAGAAAAGAGGGTGCCAGATGGTAACAAGTATCTAATTCTGGTCGGCACCGGTTCGGTTTCTAGAATCTTCCTGGTAAAGTTTCTTATCGCTCCGTTCTATCTGGTCGAGCAGATTTTCCCCCACATCTCAAAACTAAAATGTTTTAATATGGTTTTCCGGCACATATAGTAGAGGTTCCGCAGGTTACTCATGACTGGCTCACTTTTTGACCACTGCTCCATTGCCCCTCAACCATACTTAAATAACTAGTCGCTTGGTGAGTAACTCTCAAATGGCTCGCACCTCGAGCTCCGCTCTAGAGCCCTCAACCATACTTAAATAACTACTCGCTTGGTGAGTAACTCTCAAATGGCTCGCACCTCGAGCTCCGCTCTAGAGCCCTCAACCATACTTAAATAACTACTCGTTTGGTGGGTAACTCTCAAATGGCTCGCACCTCGAGCTCCGCTCTAGAGCCCTAAACCATACTTAAATAACTACTCGTTTGGTGGGTAACTCTCAAATGGCTCGCACCTCGAGCTCCGCTCTAGAGCCCTCAACCATACTTAAATAACTACTCGCTTGGTCACGAGGCTAATACTCAACGCGTTTCCTCTGCCATAGTTTTATCTGTGAGACCTCCTTAGACTTCGAAAGTCAGAAAAGGGTTCGTCTTGGAAAAGACAAGAATTTCACTGACGACCATTACTACGGGAGACATCCTCGACTGACAAATGCCATTTGGGCAGAAATTTTTACACATGAATGAAATATTTAAACTTGATCACCGAACGGATGCCGCTTAACCACAATCTTTCACCGTTCGAGACAATATTTTCTGATGATTTAAGGACATTTCTGATCTAAACTTTTATAAGTATTAATAACTTAGAATTATCAGTTCCCAAATATCGTTTATGAAAATTTTTGAGATTAGCAAGAGATGAAAAGCATACTTTAGGTTAACAGATTCTTTCGATTATCTTCAGTCAGGAATAGCAAAACTAAAATTACGATCTCTGGAATGTGTAACTTCTGGACACATAGACGGTTTTACTTATTCTTTAAAAGTTCCACAAAAAAATTAAAAGTTTTCATCTTTGGCCGATTCTTTTTTTACCTGACGTGATAGTAGGATAGCATTTACAAGCCATTTAAAGGAGCTCTTTCTCTTTTGTAATGCAGTAATAGAAAATCAGGGATAACTTTTCGTTTACTGTTGACTTCTATTAATCGGCCAAGCTCTTAGAACGGCTCTTTTATTCTTTCCCTATGGCAATATAGACCAATGAATGAACGAAAAACACAACGGCTTGTCTTTTATCGGTTACTTGGTTAATATAAAATCAAAATAAAAACTTCTTTTTCCCTCCTGGGATCTTGCACAGACCGTTATTTCTTTCTTGTAGTAAGTAAACTAAACCGATCGGAAGCAGTGTGTCCGGCGGGTAGAGATACTTACCAATCGACATCATGCCAATAGGAAGGACAGTCGCTAATCCTAAGAATACGGTAACAAAAGCTGAAAAACACAACAGAAAAAAAACAGTAAGTGTTTATGAATACTAATTGGCCTTGGATACATTTGCTATTTCAATCTTGTAACAAATCATAATTTATATCAAATGTTCATAATAAATGTCGTTATAAGCTGCATTTTTTAAAAATCTTAAATCGGTTTTTACAAAGTTAGAAATAATATCGGTTCATTTCTTTTCTTATTTGGAATAATAAACTCTTAAAATACTGGATAAGTGGATTTATCAAAAGGCGATGTTGTAGAGCATTTTAAGCGTTGTAAACTTTGTGCTTAAGTTACCAGGTTGGTTGCATTGACCCCTGGAAATTCGAGGAAATGTGTTTACTGTTTCGTTGAAAAGGGAAATTTTGTTTGCGGAATTTCTGAGGTTTGATGTTCTGTCGATGAATGGAAAAAGGGTTCGTGTGTTTTTTGTTTTTTTTTTGATGAGTGCTAAATCGATTTCGTCTCTTTCATTTATTTTCTTTAGGTTGGGAGATCTTTGCTTGCTTCGCTGTTGTTACTGCTGTGAGTTTTAATGCATAGGTTCGTCAAGATTGAGCGGGTCTAATCTCTTTCTCCTGCACAGCGACCGGTCGCGTAACTCCACCGGCTTCTGTTTGGAGAGAAGTCGACAGCGGCTGCTGCTTCTCTTGGTCTTCGTGAAACTTTCTTCCCGCTCTTCCCTTTCCTTCGGAGGGTTCGCGAGCAAAGAGAGATCTTACACAGAGCGATACTTTCGGAGACCGACCTTAACAATAATAATAATAACAATAACAACAACAGTAATATAAAAAAAAAAAAAATATTTTTGAAGCTTGAGAAAATCGATGTGAACCGGTGGGTACAAACACCGCAGACACGTTGGGCAACGGAGCTGAAACAGTCGTTCGTTCACGGAAAATCGCACAAACAAAGCCGACCGCGGAGATCGATTCGTCCAGCTGAATTCACACAAGTGAAAGCTTTTAAGCTCAGGGCTGCCCTGATTAGGATGTGCGCTCGTGAACGAAGTGTACGGCAATCGGGGCATGAAATACAATCTAGCGGCGAGCGTCCGTGATTCTCTCTTATAGACATCCTCCACAATAGTTCGTCATATCACCAACAGGTGAATCCATCTTCTGCGATCACGCGAATTTCAATACAGCTTTCAATAATAAGCTCTTTTATTTGTATCAATTTCAGCTATATTCTTTATTTAAAAAAAAAAACAAAACACAAGATTTCTGTTCTTATTATTTCCTGTTGTTCATACTTTAGCCGACGGGCATTATTTAAGTAACTGTGCCGTTAATTCAGTGTACCTCGTTGTCACTACGTAGAGAAATCTTCGCCATCTCTAAAGTCCTTTGTCTATTCAGGGTACGAGTCTCACCTCACAGCTTCCTCAACCTCTGTGGCGTCGTATATGTTACGCAATATTTATGTTGTTCATTTAAAAATTAGGTAGGTATAAATTTTTTGAAAATTAGTTTTAAAGGTTCATATATATAAGGCCATCTTCGAGCTGCTTTCGGCTCCTTGAAGTAGAAAAAGGTTGCGAAACTAAGTCAGTGTAAGTTAGACTACCTAGAGACAGGTGGCACCACCGTGGTAAACGTTACGTAGGGTTTTGGCAGTATATAACCGGCCCTAAGCTATCTACCGATAGGTGGCACCACCGTGGTAAACGTTACGTAGAGTTTTGGCAGTATATAACCGGCCCTAAGCTATCTACCGATAGGTGGCACCACCGTGGTAAACGTTACGTAGGGTTTTGGCAGTATATAACCGGCCCTAAGCTATCTACCGATAGGTGGCACCACCGTGGTAAACGTTACGTATGGTTTTGGCAGTATATAACCGGCCCTAGACTACCTAGAGACAGGTGGCACCACCGTGGTAAACGTTACGTATGGTTTTGGCAGTATATAACCGGCTCTAAGCTACCTAAAGATAGGTGGCACCACCGTGGTAAACGTTACGTAGAGTTTTGGCACTATGTAACCGGTCCTAGGCTATCTACCGATAGGTGGCACCACCCAGGTATACGTTACGTAGGCCCTCAATCAGTCTAACGAAAAAAGAAACCCACCCTTTCCTTTCTGACTGCGTTTTGCGGGTTAATGCAAGGAACAATAACCAGAGCAAGAAGGATATCGGCTTACTCTAATTACGGTTAACCATATCTGAAACAAATTAAAACACTTAAAGTGAGTATATACTTTACATTGGGGGGACTTTTTTTAACGTTTATGCAACGAAGATGGCACGTTTGTCTGGCTTCGTTATTCTTTTCATTAACCAGGCCAGGTATTGAAAGCTTTCACGGTTTTCCATCGATCTCGCACTGCGTCGCCGTTCTTCCAGCTGCCACTGGGAGTCTGGTCGGGACCCGCCCGAAATTACGAAGTGTTTGCGGTGTAAATATGCTTCCTGTTCGTGCCTTCGTAACGAGCGCCGTGACTGGCTGCTGTCACAGAGGCACCGCCAACCCTTGGTCGCGAACAAAACCGTTCACAAAATGGCGGCAAGCGTCGAAGTTTTGAAACCCACGATGTCTGATTTCACTTTGATCTTCCTATATCCATCCTTTGCATCTCCAAATAAGTGTCTCCGGGTTATTATGCGGTTATCAAACAGCGTAAATATTCCCTTTTTTAGAATAGAAATCTATAAATGAAATGATAAACTGTCTGGACAGAAGTATCATAGGGTTGTCTGCAATCGTTGTTTCAATAAGATGGCGGCCTCACGGTATATCCATTTTTACTTAAATCCATATTTTAACCCTGATTTACATTCTTTAACGTCGCATCTTTCTGTTAAATTAAAAATATTTTTTTTTTTTTACAAATTGTATTTGCTCAGGAGGTTTGGGGGGGGGTTCGGTTTAAACTATTTTTGGATAATTGAAATCCATCGAAACAATTATTTAATTCTATAAAAACAGTGCTCAGGTGTCTAGGAGATTAAATAAA